>CM070621.1:68368626-68692091 GCA_036346255.1 Ampelocalamus luodianensis | reverse complement strand
ATCGACTAATAATCATTTAGCTACTAATCCAATAGAGAGTACAATTGCATCAACTCGGCACATGGGACTTACCTACTAATTATATGGCAATCCAAATATTTATCCGAACTCAAATAATCCATTCCTACCTTCTCCCAATTCTAGCATGTACAACTCACATAGATATAACTTAAGGCATTCGACCAAATTGCTCACGATTAAATAAATCGTCCGATTCAATCTCCGTATCACAATAAATATTATCACAAGAGCTATCCATCAAGTAATAAATCACAAAATCCTTATGCATCCTAATTCCAAAAATTACTAATTCGATGTGAGGGAAAACCTCCAATAAATTTATCCTCTAAAGATCACCACAAATTTCCATACGACTCCAAAATAATATTATCCAATCAACAATCCCATAATATACTTAATCCGACATTCATCGAGCAACAATACACAAAGTCGCTACAACAATCTAATCATTCGCATCCACAATATTTTCTCACATAATCCCGCCTACGCACAATTTAGTCCTTACCAGAGAGTTACACCAATCTTAAGCTACCAAAATATTTTTACAAATAAACATGCATAAATAGATGCCATGCTCATGACTAAAATGCAACATGCATGACTAAAAATGTAACGTGATAGCATAAATAACACTAAGAATTTTACCACAACGCTAGGTATTCCAATCGTCACCGGGCATCATCTGTTCGGCTCCCCGACCGTGTCCACCGTAATCGTCGCCGATACTCATCCGCGCCCCGCTCCGCCTCGGTGTTGTCGTTCTTGGCCACGTCCACGGAACCGCCTTGCCGATGCCGCGCTCAAGTGCGACACTCCATACTTCTCGCCGCGCCGCCATCATACACAGCATGCATGGCCATCGCATGCATGTGCTGTGTTCTCAGCCTCATGTCCATGGCGCCTCGATGTCGTCATTTGTTTCTTGCCATTTCTTTTCTCCCTTCTAGTCCTTTGGCTTGGGCATTTCAGAAGAAGTCTAGTTAAGCGGTGCATGATTTAGTAGCAATAAAGGACTTGAGAGGAGGTAACTAATAAAGGAAAATAGCTTGTGCTCACAACGTGGAAAAGTTGAGGCTGTGCAGAGTGGGCTTAGGGGACCTTTTTGCATGCAGTCAAGACACGCATTGCCGCTGGGCGTGTCCCTTGGTGTTGTTGGTGCCGGCGTGCTGCCGTGCTCACCGAGCCGTCGCGCTGCGACCGTGTGCCAGAGACCGGCTGCATGCACACTCGGCTCGGCCTCATTTGCGATCGCCTCGCTCTGGCGCAGAGCTCCCTCGCCACCGCGCCACCCCAACATTTGCGCAAGCCACCTCCTTCTCGGCGTCGCCGCGTCGCGCAGCTTCTCCTGCTGCCTCCACCAACCGCATACTCGGCCGGCCCCTCCACGCTGTTGGGCCACGCCGCATGCATGCGCTGCGCGACGCTGTGCGCTCGGGCTTTGCAGACCACGTCGCTCACGATGCCATTGCGAGAAAGTCCTACTGATGCGAGTGGCTAGCTCTATGTACTAGTGCTAGCCGCTTGTGCGTGCTTGCCAAGCTCCTGCCGCTGCATGCTCTGGAGCAGCACTGTGACACTATGCTGGCCGTCAATGGCATGGGCACAATGCCGACAGTTCACTGCCTCCTCCTCTCTTCTATTCTCCAAATCACTCAATCGACCATGCATGCAAACAACTCTTGCATAAATGGAAAGCTTATGCGATGGGGAACACGGTGGTATGACATGCAAAGCAAGATTTCTGGTTCTTGGATGGGATTTAGAGGAGAGAAGGGAAGAACTTTGCTTGTGTTCATGGAGAGAAGGATGGGTTGTGCACTGTATAGCTCGGTTTGGGGGGAGAACCGAATGGAAATGGAGAGGCTTTGGTAGTTGTGGAAAGAAGTGGCAGTGGGCTAGCTTTGTGCTTCGGCTGGAATAAAAAAAATGAGCAGGGGGATGGCTGTTCGGTTGAGGAGGGAAAATGAGTGATAAATTAAAAGAAAAATGGCAGTGTGGGTGAGTGGCTAGGGAATGGTTCGGCTGGGCATTAAGAAATGGTTGGGGAGGTGAGAAAGGGCAGTGTGGTGCCCTATTGTGTTGGGGAATAGATGGCCGGAGATTTCTCTCTTGGGTAAAGAAATGGCAATGAGGAACAACAATAAACAAAGAAAGGTGGCAGAGGCTTTTCGGTTTAGGAGAGAAGAAAAGGCTGTGCATAGCTTTGATTGTTGGGAGAGAATGGCAATGCGAGTGCTTGAGAGAATGAGTGGCTTGGTGATTCGGCTGGGACAAGGAAATGAGCATGCAATGGGGAGATGGGAAAAGACAGTGTGCATTAGGATGGGAGAGGAAAAATGACAGCAAAATAGATCGTAGTGCATTTCTTCCTCCTTTTCTCTAACCCGCTCAAATGATCTTGCATGCGTGAACTATCCGCTAAAATGGAGCGCTCTCGACACGATAACTGCATTGGTATAACATGCGTTGCACGATTTTTTATTTTTACTTGCGATTGCGAGGAGAGAAGTTGAGGAAAAGAAATGGAAATGCAGACGTCTCGCCTGCTGTTGATCGAACTGGAAGTGACATCAATGGTATGAATAAATGACAATAAGATTTTTTTTTAAAATACATGCTAAAACAAGAACTCAAAGTAATTCAATTTAAATGCAGACTTTCAATTCGATTCGATTTTAAGAAGCAACATTTTAATTAAACATGTGGAAATTTTAAAACATTGCCAAATATTTATTAGATCACCAAATTAAATATTAGCATCCCGATTCTGAAAATCAGGATATTACAAACCTCCCCCCTTAGAAAGAATCTCGTCCCCGAGATTTGGACAAAAAAGATTTTAATCAAGTGATTTCTCCTTTGGATTTTGTGACGTTTATTCGCAAACTGCCACTTGGAAGGTGGAAAGGTTTTTCATGATGAAATTTTGATTTCTGGGTTTGACTCTTTAGTACCGAGCTCGTAACGCATAGTTGCGATGTGAATCTTTCATTTTTCATATGGGTTTTGTCGGTAAAAGAGTTTGCTTAAAGAGAGCTCTGTTGTGTGTTTCTGGTTAAAGGAGGTGATCCTTGTTTCAGTGAAGAGTTCAATTGAGAGGTGGAACAAGAGTTCCGTGTTCTTTGTGCATGTTGTGTGGTTCGGTATCAATCGGAAGGTTAGCCAAGGTACATTGGGTTGTTTTCGTTAGCTACGGAAATTCGAAAGTTGGCGTATCGCAAGGACCGTCTCAGGTCCATACGCGGTGTACGCAATATTTGGCATGTTTGGTGCCGAGTGAGTACCTGTGAGAACTAGAGTTTGAATATTCGTTAGCGTCGTGGACCATCGAGTAGGATCTTACCTTTGATTCTCTTGCGATGAATGTACCGGGAAATGTGGGGACGAGTGTTAGGGCAGACATCGTTCTCGCTTTTGTGTTGTGGTCTCATCAATCCGAGAGAGGTCACTTGGAAGCTAGAGTCTCACATGTGCGAGCAATACCCGGATATGTTCATGTTTGGTACGTGTTAATCGTTGTTAATTTCCAGACGCCGTTTTCTTTCGGGTAGATCGGTGAGCAGATTCAGGGTCGAATCCTGTTAAGGGGGGTAAAATGTAATACCCGAATGTTTCTAAGGAAGGAGAGTAAACAAAAAAAAAGGTTTTTCTGTAATACTCCAAGTTATTCTAATGAAGGAAGCAAAGAAAGAGAAATTAGACTTTAGAGGAGGAAAATCAGAATTCTTTGGCAACTGGCTTGGGCTTTGGCCTAGGAGGCCCATGAGGGGCCGGCCACTAATAAAAGGAGGGGGAAACCCTAGCCCACCACTGTAGCACGCATTGCTACAGTGTTCCACTACCGCTACAGTACTACTACAGTACACGCCCTCCTCCTTGCACTCCGTTGCTCCCTCGTGGTGGTGCTCTCCCATTACTGTCGGCCAAGGAGAAAGGTGGACGGAGAGAGGAGAAGAAGAGGAGATGAGCATCTAGCGGGGGAATTCAGCGGGCACGCGTGTCTCCAAGGGTAATGATTGCCGGTTGTTGTTGTTTGATTAGTCGTAGAAGTGAAACCGATTAGTTTTGATTGGATCAAAGTCTGTCTGCAGTAGTTTCGATTCTGTCCAGTGTGTTGCAGGGGATGTTTTGACGTCTTAGAGACCGAATCAGAAGTTTTGATCTCCTAGAGTTATTTAGATAATGTTCTTAGCTTTCGATGGCCGCCAAGAACACCTAATTCCGACATACGGATCAAAAGTTATGATCGTTTTAGTTTCTGCTGTCCAGAATTCTGACGAGAACTACCTTTCAAGTTGTCTCCTAAAATATGATTATGTTATTGGACGAATCAGAGTTTTCTCCCAACTAGGTTATTGTATATAATGTCATAACCTTTTCAGATTGGTATAGAACACTCTAATCAGAGTTACGAAACCAAAGTTATGACCTGTTCTTTGCAGCTGTGTTTCTGGGTTAGGCAGAATCTGTTCTGTAACTTAATCTGTCGGTTGCTAAATTAATTTAGTCGAATAGGAAGATCTCGTCAACTAGAGTATTGTAGATATGTCAGTTAAGAATCCATAGAAATTGGTCTCACCTCATTCCGAGTTCCAGATCAATAGATATGATTTTTACCGTGCTGTTGTCCAGTTTCGGGTTGTGCCTGAGTAGTCAGTTTTCATATTAGAGTTTCTTATTGAATCTTGAGTCACTCGAGAAGCGTTGTAGAATGGTGTCGAGAAGTGTCATGTGCAATGTGTTCTTATTTCAGTTGTTTATTTGTTTAGGCGGTGAAGCTTTGGGTTTAGGAGTACCACCTTTGCCTACTATCGCGTCGCACCGCAGAAGGCAAGTACATTGACGTTTGTATGAATTATGTATGTTGGATGCTTGATGTTCGTACTGTATTTTCATTTGATATGTGAGAAGTTCCGATGATTATGTTTCCTCCATATGTGAAATTCATATGTTCAAAGATGATGCTAGTCGTTGTTCATAAATACATTCATGCATCCATGTTCAATTCCGTCCACGGGAGTGGAACTCCACGGGATTGGAGTCTAAAGTTGCATCCATGTTCATGTTCCGTCCACGGGAGTGGAGTCTAAAGTCCCATCAATTCCAGTATGGGCATGTGAGTCCCACTATTCCAATGTGGGCAGTTTGGACATCCGTATGAAATGTTCTTCATACGGTATTTTGGATCCCCGTATTTCGATAAATACGGGCTTAAGTGAACACCGACGGGTGTGTCACTAGCTATACCGGTATAAGCATGTGTGCAGTCCATCCTTTGATTATATTCGTTCGTTTCATGCATTTCTAAATAACCGTTCGTGGTATGTTAAGAAATTGTGAAGAGGTTGTCTTGTCCATATTGGTTGTATGTTAATCTAATTCATGTACTTGCTGAGTCCTGGACTCACTCTTGCTTTGTTTATTTGTTTTTAGGTGATCGTTGATGAAGTTTCTCTTGGGAGGGAGTAGACACGCACTGCCAAATATTTCACCTTATACTAGATTCAATAAAAGAATTGTTATTCTCTTTCATTCGTAATTGTTGGATTGTAATGGGTAAACTTAGACATGGATGGTAACTTCCTTTCGTCGAGTTTGTTTTAATAGTTGTTTATGTTCATTGATCATTCGTTGATACGATTTCTTAGTGGATCCAATATTACATTCCTGTTTATGTTCCAACTGATGTTGATCTGTTTAGCATAGTTGATGAATTATTGACGCAGTTATTCCATTGTATGATATCATGTTAGGTATTTAGGTAGCATTTTGGCTTCCGAATAGCCAGGGTGTTACAGTTGGTATCAGAGCGGGCTTTAGGTCTATATTATCGAAGTTAAAGATATTTCATTCTAATTTCTGAACATAAGGTAGAATGTTGAATCTATCCTCATAACTATTGTTGAGTTTGCAATCAGAGGTAGGATTATGATTGTGCCATGTGTGGCTAGAGAGCATTTAGTGTGTACTATCTTAGCGTTGAGTGTCAGTAAGAGTCAAATGGATGAAATCTAATAAGATATTTTTTTTGTTGGTGTACATTTGTGAGATTGTCATGTTCTAGTATCATCTTATTGAAAGAGTTTTGTTTCAATTATGAGGTTTTTGCACTAGGCTTTCCCTAGATCAAGTATATGCAATCTTATTTAGATTTTAGAGACATGATGAGGTAATTCATTGTGTTTCTTTTCAAAAGTTCATGAAGTGATAAGAGGTTATGATGATTCTTGCTAATAGCATATTATTTCGTTGATTAGTGTGATTGTCAGACTATGGTTGTGATGATAATGTTGAATGATTTATAAGTAAAAGAAATTGATCATTTGCATGATATTGTTTTAGTGAAAGTGTTTCGAGTTTTGTGTTTGTTATCTTTTGGACCTCATGAGTTATGTGGTAATTGAGTCTGTTTCGAGCAAAGTGACGTGTTGAAAGATTTTATTGGTTCTTAAGTGGTTCCTGTGATTTGGTCTTAAGAGTTTATCTTGTTTAAGCTGGCAAAGTGATGTAGTAATCACAAAAAAAAATTCCTTGTTAAAGGAAGGAGTGAAGTAAAAGTATTTGAGATTTAAGTCACATTTCGCAACTTGCAATTTATTTGAGTGTGCTTAAACCTTATGCATTTGTTCCATAAGAGTTTACCAATTTTCAAAAGGGCAATACCTTCTTCTCATTGGTGGTTTGGTTTTTGCTTACAGTAGGACTTGAGCCATCATCTGTTGACTTCCTCTTATGTTTTCCGAGTCCTTTGCCTAAGAGACTTTTTCCCTTGGTCATGTGTTTACTTCGGGCAGTAAATGTCTTCTTTTGCCTTTTCTTTTGAGGAAGGATCTACCGATTTGTTTCACAGGAGTCTTTCGAAGTGTTTATTAAATGTGATTGAGAAACCTTGGGTTGTAAGTTTGGTACTTCTTCTTTTAGAAAGAAAGTGTCAAAACTCTTTTGCAACGTTTGTTGTGTTAAGTGAGAGGTTGCAAGGATGAAAGATAGTGGACAATGTATCAGTCATCAAGTTGGGTCTGTAGCGGGGTGCATAATCGATCTTAATCAAGATCCTTGGAAGCAAATGTGAGTAAATTGTTGTTGTCATATGAATAATTGCATGATGAACATGTTCAAGGGTATGACTATACATACTAAGAATCTAAGATTTGTTAAGAAGTGTAAGATGTTGATGATCTGGTCTGATCATTAAGACTGTGGAATTTGGTAAAATTATTGGATAATATGGAGTAATGGGTCCCAATGGATTAATCTACCATTAGTGATGAGTATGTGAAGGATGTGTTTGAACGTTGCCTTAGAGGATATTAATTCGGAATTTTTTTTTCATAAACTGGCTACGTGATGATCATACATAATTGCTGGATTGAACATGTATATCGAATTAGATGAATGTTGAGGAAGAACCTTATGAAAACCTGTTTTTCCAAGAGATGATGTTATTAAATCTTTAATCATATTTTGCCCTAAACTCTTAGCATAAAGTGGAATGTTGACTCTGTATTTAAAAAGGGTTATGTGACTGCAAATAGAAGTAGGATCCTATTTGCATACGTGATAGATGCATTTGCTAACTAATAATGATAGTTGAGGTGGGTGTTAAGCAACACTAGTGGTTGAGTGGATGAATGAATAAGTGGTCTCTGATAGCGTGCCTTGTGAAATTGTTATTTGATAGCTGATCTTGTTAAAGGAGGTATGTTACAACCTTGTGGCTTGCGTTCTTTTGGAGAGGATTATGATGGGATAGTAGGCTATTATGATTCTCGTTAAGGGTATTATCTCATTGTTAGCATGATTAACAGTAAGGGATTACGATGATAATGTTGAATGTTTGGTATAAAAGAATTTGATTGCTTGCGTGACATTGATTAAATGAAAATACTTCTAAATGTGTGTTTGTGAACAATTGGACCTCATGGGGATATGGTAGCTGAAATTGTTTCGAGCAAAGTGACGTGTTGAAAGGTTTCATTAGTTCCCAAGTGATTCATTGTGTTGTGGTCTTCAAATCTTTTCTTGTTGGAGTTGGCATGGTGATGCTGTAATCAAAGAAAGTTGCATTCTTTGTTAAAGGAAAGAGTGAAGTGGGAATATTTGAGATTGAAGTCAAGTTTTGTAACTTGCAGTTTATTGAAGTTTGTCTAAATTTTCTGTTTTGCCCATAAGAGTTCCAGAATTTCAAAAGCAATGTTTTATTCTCATTTGAGGTTTGATATTCTCTGCTTGTGAGACGTGTGTCCGAACTATGATCTCATCTTTTGATTTCCAGATCATTGCTATTTGACTATTTCCTTGGTCTTGTATCTTCATGAGGGTAACGTTTTTCCTATGCGCTAAAATTTATTTCTATTCGCCTCTTCTTTTAAGAAAAGGGTTAACCGAATTGTGTTGCAAAGACTTTCCAGTTGTGTTTTGGCAACTAGTTAGTTGTGGTCTAGTAGATGACTTTGTGAGCCCTTGGATGTCAAGTTGTTTAAGGGCATTGAGTAATAAAACGATTTATTAGAATAACTCTTAGAGAGGATTTGATTTAAATAGAGTGTTTGACTTTGGAGCTAACATATTTCGTAGTCGCAACTGGGTACTCAGTAAGATTGTGTAGAAGAGTTATGATAGTGTAGTTCAATGATAATAGCAGTGTAGAGAAATCTAGTAGTCGTGTTATTTAATGGGATAGCAGGAATTGTTGAGTTATTGTCAAGTATGACTCGGCCTCAGTGAGTAACACTATGGGAGTAAGATTATCTGTAAGGATAACTTGATCAAGAATATATTTATTTATTGACGTTAGTGATTGAGTATGTTTGAATCCTGATTAATCAGTTAGGGTATTTTGAATGGGTATTTTGTGGTCGAGTAGCTACATTTGATTGGTATGGGTTGGAGAAGGCCTACGATTGGTGAATCGAATCGCCTTGGGCGGTCACTTGGTTAGTGAGGGATGTTAACAATAATGATTGAGGTTATTGTTGAGCTTTCTGAAATTTTAGTCATCAAATCTGAGGATTATCTATCAGGTATAACAGACATTCTTTGTAGGATTCTCAAAGGTTGAATTTGGGCTTTGCATTTTTATGTTAGCATCTTGGTTTCCTACGATTTGTTCCAAGAGTTATAGTGATCTTTGATAGAATCCTTTGGATGTAGTAAAAGAGTGTGAATGTGGTGAATTTCAAGTTGTTTATCCTTAAAAGATTGAGGTGATGTAATTGTTGCTGAAATCTATATCGAGTTGTGTTGGAAATTATTTGTCAAAGTAATTTCCTTTGGTAGAGAAGTTGACCAGAGTATGCTATTGTGGATTGAAAAAGTCTCTTTACATATGAGTGGATTTTGGTGTTCAGTTTGAGCATAGCTTTGAGGGTGCCAAAGTAAAAGAAATGAATTAGTGTGTTATGCGATGATTTGGAATCTCATGGTTTAAGAGGATGTTGAATTCTAAAAAGAAAGTTTGAGAAAAGGTTGTGTTCTCGGATAATGATGTATTCTCTTGATTTTATTTGAGCTTTGTCCCTAATACATATGCCAATTATAAATTGAGTTGATTCTTCTTGGTATGCGTGATTCTTTTTGGTTAAGAAAAAGAAAGGGAATGGTTATTTTGGGCATTTGAGTGATTTCGCTTTGGGCTTATGTGGTGTTTGTTGGCAAACTACTTACTTGGAAAGTGGGGGAGTTTCATGATGAATATTTTGGTTTTGGATTTAACTCTCTTTGGTGGGGAGCTGGTAATGCGTGTTTGCAATGAGAATCATTTATTCTCAGTTGAGTTCTGTTGTGCGTCCCGGGTTAAAAGAGGTGCTCATTGTTAAAGTGAAGAGATCGATTGATACAAGGAACAAGAATTTTGTATGTTATGTACAGGTTGTGTGGTTTGGTACCAAAGGGAATGTTGGCCCAAGGTACGTTGGTTATTCCCAAAAGTTGCGGAGATTTGAGAGATAACGTATCACTAGGACCGTCTTGAGTCCTGGCGTGGGGCACAGATCTTTTTGTATGACCTAGTGTCGAGGGAGACATATGGAGTGTGAAGTTTCATTTGGGCCGTTGACCCACGAGTAAGATCGTGCCTTCGAGTCATGTCCGTGGAGTGACACGTGGCAGGTTGGGACGAGTAGTAAGCCGTAACACGTCAGTTACGTCAAAGTGCGGTGGTCCCATAACTCCGAGGGGAGAACAATTTGAAAACTGGAGACTCGCATGCGCGAGTAGTAACCGGAGTTGTTCACGTCAGGGACGTATTAATTGTGATTAATTATAGTTGTGGCCTTCTTGCGAATAGAACGACAAGTAGAATTCAGGGTCGAATTCTGTTAAGGGGGGTAGAATGTGATATCCCGAAAGCTAGATAGAGAGAACTTATTTCAATTCCGAGTTTCTCCCAACAGGAATGTTTTCAACCAGCGAATAGGGTTACTATTAAGGGGTTTTTGAGAATTATTCGCCAACTCAGGCCATGGCGCAGAGCCATTTAGCCCAAGGGGGGGGGGCGGCCAAGGGGGCTTTGAGGGGGAGGCGCCACCCCTCCCCCTAACCCTAGCCGCCACTTCCTCCTCCCCTCTCTCCCCTTGCGCCTCTCCTCCCGGGCCGCCTCCTCTGCTGCCCCTCCTTGCGCCCCAATCCTCCCCAAGCTGCCTCCATCCTGCTGCCCTTCCCGGTGGTAGGCGCCCCTGCTGCTTGCTGTTGGTGGAGAAAGACGAGGCTCTTCGCGGGGTTGCTGTTCAAGAAGGAGAGGGAGGGACAAAGAGTGGATCATCTTCGAGGCTAGATCATCGTCTTCCTGGGTGTTGCAAGGGTAACGAATGCTGATCCTCATCGTTTGATTAGTGGTAGATGTGAATTGGATCATAATTGATTAGATTGAATTGCTACGATTAGAAAGTCAGTTCTGTCCAGAATGTTGCGTGGCCTGTTTCGTGATCTTACAAGCCGAATTTGAGATATCCATCTCCTAGAGTTATGTAGCTATTGTTCTTAGCTTTCGGTGACCACCAAGAACACTGAATTCCGACGTATGGATCAAAAGTTATGATCGTTTTAGTTTCTGCTGTCCAGAATTCTGACGAGAATTAGCAGTCACTGTAATTGTTAAATTATGACTTAGATAGAAGATGATTTAGAAGTCTTGCCCATAACGACTTTTGTACGTTATCTCATTAGCTTTAAGGATTTATAAAGAACACCCCCCATTTGGATTTGTAGAACAAATGTTATGCACGTTTTAAGTTGACTGTCTAGAATCCTAACGAGAAAGAATTGTCAAATTGTCTTTTAATATATGATCAAGTTAATGGCACATTAAGGGCATTCACCCAACTAGGTTATTGTAGGCCTGGGTCTTAGCTTTGATATTGATAAAGAACGCTGAGATTGGGTTGGCCAATTAGAAGTTATGGCCTTTTTCGTGCTGCTGCCCAGAAGTGTCAGGCAGTTCTGACAGAGGGTGTTCATCGGTCTTTTGGGGCTTGGTATATTCAGAATTTGGGATTTCTATCAACTAGGTTGTTGTACATAATATTGTTACCTTTCAAACAAGCCTGAGTTTACTTTTTTACGAATTTCAGAGCAAAAGTTATGTCAATTTTAGTATTGCTGCCCATTATGGTTTTCTGATGGAATGTAGTTCAATTGGAGTAAAATTGTGTAGTTAAACGTTGGGGTGTTCGGGTTTGTGTTGCGAGTAGTGTCTTGACATCGTGGTTCTTATTGAGTAAATTAATGGTGTAGGAGGTGAGGCTCCGGGGTTAGCGGCATCGTCGTTGCCTCCTAACGCATCGCAACGCTAAAGGCAAGTACACTGACGTTTGTATGAATTGTGTATGTTGGATGCTTAATATTTGTACTGTTTTTTCATTTGATACGTGAGAAGTTCCGATGACTATGTTTCTTCCATATGTGAAATTCATATGTTCAAAGATGATGCTAGTCGTTGTTCATAAGTACATTCATGCATCCATGTTCAAGTTCCGTCCACGGGAGCGGAACTCCACGGGAGTGGAGTCTAAAGTTGCATCCATGTTCATGTTCCGTCCATGGGAGTAGAGCTCCACGGGAGTGGAGTCTAAAGTCCCATCAATTTCAGTATGGGCATGTGAGTCCTACCATTCCAATGTGGGCAGTTTGGACACATGTATGAAATGTTCTTCATACGAGACTTGGATCCCCGCACTTTTGTTAAGGTGCGGGCTTAAGTGAACACCGACAGGTGTGTCACTAGCTATATATAAGCATAATGCGATCCATCCTTTGATTAATTTCATTCATATCATGCATTCTTAAATGTTCATTCGTGGTATGTTCGAAAGCGTGAAGAGGTAGTCTTGTCCATATTGGTTGTCTGTTAATTTATTCAATGTACTTATCGTTGAGTTTGTTTAAATAACTGTTATGTTCATTGATCATTCGTTGATAAGATATCGTAGCGGATCCAATATTACATTCCTGTTTATGTTCCTTTTGCTGATGATTTGTTTAGCTTAGTTGATGAAGTGTTGTTGAAATTCATTTCGCTGTATGGTTATTAATTAGGTCTTTAGGTAGCATTTTGGCTTCCGAATAGCCAGGGTGTTACATAGATCTTATCTAGGGTGACAATATGCTCACTTCAATTATCAAAATTGGTCATACAAAGGATTTTAGGCATAACTATAAATTTAAAATAGGAACTTAAATTACTGAATATAAATAAGCATGCAGTAATAATTTAAAATAAAATTTAAATAATTTGAAATAATGGGATCGACATGATCAAGGGTATAACTTGCCTTGGTTGATGAGGTGATATTGTTTTCCTTAACAGGTCACCTAGTATTGAGGTGATGTTGTTTTCCTTAATAGGTCACCTAATACTCACAAGTACTTTCTCCAAGTAGTCTAAGTGTATAATCACGATGATCATACAATCAAAATCAATCCTCTTATGCGCTCTTCAAACGGCGTCGAAATCTGACTCTCTGAAGTCGTCGAAATCTAATCGCGAAATAAGCCAAATTCACATAGCAATTCAAATGAACTCGAAATTAAATAATTTTGGTTTAGTTAGCTAGATCTTAATTTTATACAAATTTTGCAACTTTAATCACCCAAATCGGAGTTCGGATGCAAAAGATATAGGCTTTAGAAGATTCAAATTACATGAAATGATAGAATTAGGGTTTTTCTGAATTATTGGAATTATTTTTCTAAAGGAAAAGGCTTTACATCAGCATGACATCAGCAGGTGGAAATGGATTTTTGGCTGAATTATTTTTCTAAAGGAAAATTCATTTATTGCGCAAGGCTGACGTCAGCACTGAGATTTTTAGGATTAAAAGAATTAATTAATTCCCTGATATGTGGGACCCACATGTCTGTGACTTGGTGTATGGTGGACTAGGTTTATTGGTTTTTCGTCTGGGGGGTGGACCGTGCCACGTCAGTGACACGCGGGCATGCCACCTGCAGGCGAAGTCTTGAGGTGGCGCGGGTGGTCACAAGGTGGCACCACGCAGCACGCCATGTCGGCACCGGGAGGCGGCGCTCGGCGAGGGTCGCGGCGTTTGGCGACGCGTGGCGGGAGTGGGTGGTGCGAGCGAGAGAGGAGGGTGTGGGGTTCGATGCTCACGCGCGGTGCGCAAGGTGAGAAGGAGTCGCGATGCGATGGCGTGAAGCGGCGACGCGAATCGGTTCCACGGCGCGCGGTCGGGCGTGCTCGGCGAAGGTAGCGGCGCCGCGGTGTCGGCGTTGTCGTGGCGATCGGGAAGGAGGGGCCGGCGGTGATGAGACTGCTTGGGCGCCGCCGGAGACGGAGAAGAAAGGGCGCTTGGCCGTGATTCTTCAAACTCAAATCGGCAAAATGGAGAGGGAAGAGGAAGAATGAATGGCGGCGTCGGGTTGAGTGGAGAGAGGCGCTCCCGAGGCTCCCTTTTATAGGGGCCAGGGAGGGGCGAGGGAGGAGAACGTGCGAGCGGCCTTCTCGGCGGTAATGGCGATGATCCAGTGAACGTGTGCGTGATTAGAGGGGGAAACGGCCGGGGTGGCGTCGTATCGGGGGGCGGTTTGACCGCGCGTTCGCGTAAGGAAGGAGGTGAGGATGGTGGCGTTGACGGAGCTCGGCTCGGGTGGGAATGGTGGAGGCGCGGCTGAGTGGGGAAGAGGGCGCGGGGAGGAAGAAAGGGCGCGGGCGGTTGGATGTTGATCCGACATTGCGGGTGAGAAGGAGAGAGAGGGAGGCGCGTTTGTGTTTGGTGGCCATCCGATGTAAATCGGACAGTGGGGGGAGAGAGAGAGGGAATGCGCGGGAGGAATGGGCGTGTGGGCGCGTGCGTGGAAGTTGGGTGGGCGAAAGAGATTCGGCCTAAACACTATTTGGAGAATTTCTATTGATTTTCTAATTGATTTAATTCAGATAATTCAAAATAGCTTTAGAAAATTGTAAATAAAATCCAAAAAATTTGAGAAAATTCACAGAAATTCTCTAAGCCATTTTGGATTTAAATAAAATAGTTCCAACTTATAATTGGCTTTTAATTTTGCAAATAAATTATTTTGGCTTTAAAATATTTAGAAAAAGCTTTTAAAAATCCAGAAAATTCCAAAAATTACTTAAAAATTTTTCCTTTTTAACTTTAAATCCAATAAAACTTCAGAAAACTCAAATAAATTTTATTTTTGACTTTTATTTATTTAGGAAATTCAAGAAAAGCAAATAAACTCCTTGAAATTTTTCAGAAATTCGAACAAAATAATAACTTTATTTATTTTATTTCTGGTAACATAACCTTGGGATGTTACAATGGGTTGCTTTGAGAAAGGTTGATGTGTTTCTATTGGCTTATATTTGTCACTTAAAGCAATTATTGTTTTCCCAACTGTTGAGTTATTCTTGCGGCTGGTGAACATGGTTAATTGTCAAGATTGACCTTTGCATTGGAGTTTTGTCTTTCTTATTGGAAAACATGACCCATTTATTCGCTAGATGTTTTGGATAATGAAAGTTTCCTTTTGCAAGTCCGTTAGTACGTGGAAGCTTTGACTCAATGTTTCTCTTTTGGGGTATTTTGACTGTTGAAGTTAAATGCTTCTCTTTTATGAAAGAAAATGTTAAAACCTTTAGCGATGTTTTGTTATGGTTAACTGAGAAGTTATAACCAAAGCAATTAATGGATATGATATGGATTATCAAAGTTGGGTCTGCAGTGTGTGCATGATCAATCTTAACTAAGGTCTTTGAAAGGGAAGTTGATTAATTTGATGGTGTCTTGTACTAGTTCTTGATGAACTGTGAGTAAGAGTATGGCTATACCTAATTGGAAGCAATAGAGCTATTAAAAGTGTGAGATACTGATGAATTAGTTTGATCGCTAAGGGTGATAAATTGGTAAACTTCTTGGGTAAAATGGATAAACGGTCTCGTGGATTAACCTAACCATTTAGAATGGTTAAGTTCAAAAGATGTTCGATTATTATCTTAGTGGATATTAATCTTGAGTTATTTCTTGTGCAAGCGTAGTGATCATACGTCATGAGCTAGGTGCAATTATTGTGTATTAAAGTTTGGTGTTGAACATCACTATGACATGAATGATGGGATTTGATATGTGATAGTAACCTATGATGATTCATGCTAAGAGTATATAATGATGAGGTTAGTAAGACCGTGAGTATGAGATGATGAGGGTAGTGATGATTATTTTAGAAAGAAAGTAATTTGATCTCCTTTCGTAATACCGGTTAAAATAAAAAGTTTAGAGTTTTGCATTCATGGCCATTGGTAGTTCATGAATTATGTGGTAGCTAAAATTTGTTGAGCAAAGCGACGTGTTGGAAAGTTATATTTGGTTCTTGAGTGATTCATGTGATTTGATCTTAAAGGCCATTTTGTTTGAGTTGGTAAAGTGAAGTTGTAATCAAAGAAATGGTTTTTTTGTTAAAAGAAAAAAGCGTACCATAAGTATTTGAGGTTGGAGTTAAGAATTGTAATATGCAACTTTTATATCATTTTGCTTAAGCGTTTCTTGAGTTTTAATAGCAATGTTTCATTATGATTTATTGAGGTTTGAAACTCCCTTCTTGTGGGACATGTGCCCATAATTGTGGTCTTGTCTTTTGTTTTCTGAGATCAAAGCTATTTGACTATTTCTCTTGGTCTCGTGCTCACTACTGAGAGTAACATTTCCTTGTGTGTTAAATCTTGTATATGTTTGCTTTTTCCTTTTGAGAAAGGATTAACCGACTTAGGTTGCAAGGTCTCTTAAAGTGTAATGTGGCGATTGGTTGGTGGTGGTCAAGTAAGCGATAGCGGTGAGAATTTTGAGGACCAAGCTATTTGAGGAGCGTGAGAAAGTGAATTGGTTTTGACTTATAATTCTTCGAGAGAATTTGATTTAAATGGAATGTTTGCCGTTGAAATAAAACTGATTAGTGTTACAACTAGCAGGACCCATAGCGAATTATAATCCAAGAATCTTCATTCATGTTGGAATGTTGGGATTATCGAAAATATGGGAAACTTGATCATTGTGTTAGAGTATCGCGATTGGGTAATTTTGCGATGTTGTGTAGGTGATCTATGATGGTGTAGTCTAATAGAGTGGGGACCAGGAAAGTAATCCAATTGTTATGGCAATTAATGAGATAGCAGGGATTGTTGAGCTATTGTTGGGAATGTTTTGGCGTTAGTGAGTAATCCTTTAGGAGTTAGAATCTTCATAAAGATAAGTTGGTCGAGAATATGTTTACATGTTGAAGTAATGACTGAGTATGTTCGGGTTGTGGGAATTTCAGTCACCGGATCTGAGGTTTTCATGATGAATCTTCGATTCTGGATTTGACTCTTTTGGTGGGAAGTTAGTAATGCATGGTTGCGATGAGAGTGATTTATTTTCAGTTGGACTTTGTCTATAAGAGAGTTTGTTTAAAGCGAGTTGTGTTGCGCGTCCTTGGTTAAAGGAGGTTCTCCTTGTTAGGATGAAGTGATAGATTTTGAGAAGGGAACCGTAGTTACGTGTGGATTGTGCAAAGGTTGTTTGGTTTAATATCAAAGGAAGGTTGGCCTAAGGTATATTGGTAAGTTTCGAAGTTATAGGGATTTTGGAAGAAAGCGTATCACCTGGACCGTCTCGAGTTATGGTGCGAGTACACAATATTTTGTATGACCGGTGTCGAGGAGTATTTGAGACACTTCAAGGAAGCACAGATCCTGTGAAGAGTTATCTTGATCGTCGTCGCCGTGACCTAAGCTTTGAAGTAAATAATTTTGTTTATCTCAAAGTCTCACCACTCTGAGGTATCTGTTGTTTCCATGTCCATGAAAAACTAGTACCTTGGTACAATGATCCATACCGAGTCCTCAAGAGGAAAGGCCGGTAGCATACCGCTTAGAGTTGCCACCTCAACTTTCGATGTGCATGGCGTTATCCACATATCGCAGCTCAAGAAGTGTCTTTGAGCTCCAACTGAACTCACTCAGTTGGAGAGCATTGATCTCCAACCTAATCTTTCTTATTGGGAACATCCGATCCAAATTCTAGACGAAGCCACGCGACACACTCGTAGCCGCGCGATCAAGATGCTAATAGTCTAGTGGAGCAACCACACCGAAGACCAAGCTATGTGGGAACGAGAAGACCATCTTAGAGCTGAATTCCCCTATTTCTGTAATATCATGCATAGCATTAGAGAGAGAATTGAATAAATCAAATTTAAAAATTCAGATTTCTGAGGGAGAGTAAGAAAACCTAGGCTTTTGGCCCATGGTGTCTTGGCCCAATTAAGTCGGTCGGCCTCAAAAGGAAGGGGGGTGGCCACCCAAACCCTAGCCTGCTACTGTATCTCCCCTGGTACTGTAGTACCACCACTTTAGTACCCCCCCTCCCCCTCCCAGGTGCTGCTGCCTCCTTGCAAGTCCAATAGAAGGAAGAAGGTGGAAGAGAAAGAAAGGAGGAAGAGAGGGGGGAAGAGAGAAGGAAGAGAGGAAGAAGGAGATGGGGAGCACTGCGATTTCACATTCTTCATCTTGATCTCCAAGGTTAATCCCCAATCCCGTTCGATTAGTCGTGTATTCATGTATTTAGGCAATGTCGGTATTAGATCAGTTTAGGGCAGTCTGTAGTGGATGACTATTTTAAGGATGATAACTGGAATTTCTGATCTAGCTGTCTCCTAGATAATTGTAGGTGATGTTGATACCTTTCTGTAGAGTACTAGATCACATCGTTTGGACGAGCGGTTCAAAATTTATGAATTCATAGCGCTGTTGTTCGGTAAATCTGCTAGAATTCTGACAGTTATTAGTAGTCAGACAAAAGCGGATAGTTACATGAATATTTGGAAGGTCTCACTATAACAAAAGATGTAGATACTTGGCTTAGCTTTCGAGGAAACTAAAGAACATGAAATTTTGATAAATGTACTGAAAGTTATGATAGTTTCAATGTCACTGTCCAGAAACCCGACGTGAATTAGCCGTTCTGTTAATCAGCTTGGTGAGGGTAGTAAATGGCCGAATCTGGAAGGCTCACCAACTAGGTTTAGATGGAGAATTTGATAAGCTTTCTAGAGAGTCCAAGAACACCTCATTCGGATCTCTATACTAAAATATATGAATTTTGTATTATAACTATCTGTCGAGGGGACAGACTGCTGTTTAGGATTTCGGAATTGGGGTTGCACGAGAGAGTATAGTTTTTTTGTAATTGCTTCTAGCTTTGTTTTGGTCCAGTATTGTTATCTTAGAGTGCTTGTTAACTTAATTCAGGTGGGGAATTGGTTTCGGGGGCAGCGCCCTCTTCGCGTCCTTCATTCTCTCACGGTTGAGGCAAGTATATTGATTGATATACTAATTATGAATACTTGATCATGTTTGCGAGTATTTGATACATGTTAGCAATGCATGGTTGTTGGAATGATAAGTGTGTTAATATTGGTGAATGCTCAAAGTATGATTACGTTCTATTCATGTATGATGTTACTGCTATTACATGTTGATGATGAATAGAGTAACTGTGCATGTGCATATTGAGATCATGTTTGAGGCTTGGTCACGTGGTGACCAAGCATGTATATCTTTGAGGTCCCCGTCATGTATATGATGGGATTGAGGTCCCCACACTTGTGGAGTGTGGGCTTGAGGTCCCCATTACTTGCAGAGTATTGGGCTCTTGGTCCCTGTGCTTGCGAGCACAGGCATGGGTATGCAGCGACGGTTGCATACCCTGCATTACCGGTAAAATACAAAAAGAGTTAAAGAGAAAGGATGGATTGAGTATTGCCTAAGCATGTGGTATTGTTTAATGCAAAGTTTATGGGAGTGGATGATGATGTTATAATTTTGTATTATAATGTCTTTTATTTGTAGTTGCTGAGTCTGTGAACTCACTCTTGCTGTTATGGTTATGCCTTAATAAATGAGCAAACTATTTAAAGGATTTGTTATGGTTATGCTTTACCCATTGGATTATTTGTAATAATGATGAGTAGCATATTTTGGATACCTATGATTATTCTTTAGTCGATTAGCATATCTTGAATGCCTATTGATTATACTGAATGTTGGATTGTTTAACTATGAAATTTGTAACTGTTGGAACCTTCGTTATAGTTAGCTATACAAAGGAGATTCTGTTGAAATTTAGCAAAATGTCTTGGTTTTAATTTGTTATACTGTTAGTTTAGTAGCATTCCAGGCTCATGTCGGGCTAGGGTGTTACAATTTCCTTACCGAGTCCACTGAATCTCATGGACGAGATTCTTTATAAGAGCGCGGCGGGGAGTAGGTCAAAAGCGCTCACAAAAAATTTCATAAAATTTAGACTTCGCTTGATGAGTATAAAATTTTAGCCAAATCTCAGCCCTTAAATCCAAAAAAAAACTAACCTAATTCCTTCTCTCTCTCGCTAACAGTGGGCCCCATTGGCAGGCATTGTCTTCCACCTCCGCTCACCTAGCCAGCACACACTCGTGAGTGCGTCACCGTGCGTCCGTTGTTTCGCCGCACCACCTGTGGTTTCACGACCTAACTACCCCGTCACCTCCCAACACCCATGCCCAGCCCCGGTTGCGACCCATCCCTACCCGCTGCTCAGTCAGCGCCTCCGAAAGCATCGCTGCCATTGCCCATGGGCACGCTCACCCTCTCACAATTCCTCTGTCACCCCTTCTATAAATTGTCACCCGGAGCTCCCTTTACATCCCTTAGCCACCCTTCTCCTTCCTCCCTCTCTCGGTTGCTAGAACACCAATCGGAGCGAGCTCCATTCTCCGTCGCTCTGTTGCCATCACCATTATCAACACTCCAGTGAAGCTTTCTCCTTGCCATCTGCATTATATCATGTTCCAGGGCATGAGAATCCTTTTCCCTCACTCAATTCCTCCCTTCGCAGGAGTTGTCAAATCATTGCTTCTTCCCTAACTCTAGTAGACAACACCGCCTTCACCCCCGCTTCTCCCTTGTTGTGCCCCAAGCTGATTCCCTGCACCAGGAGCACCCCTAGGATGTCTTGAAGCTTCCCCAAGCCTTGCTATACCACCACTCAATGCCTTCGCGCCGCCGCATCGAGCCACCTCAGCCCTCATCGCCTGTACCGTCGGGTGCGCAAGGGCGCAGGAAACCCATTTTGGGTATCTGAGTGGCGGTAGTGCCAACAGCTGCGCAACGAGCACAACAAGTAATGCCCTCGCACTACTCTGTGTTGTCCGAATGAGGACATGTACTGTAGCAGTGTATTTAAAACCAAATCCCAGTCGGGTTAAGACAAAGCATTAATTAACACCGATTTAATCGTTGCTAAATCTCATAGCGTCGGCCCAAAAAATAGTAAATGAAGTTCATTAAAAACCTAGTTTCATTTTCAGTCACTGACACGCGGGTCCCACGGCCATTAAGTGCACAATGCACCCTCACATGAACTGCGCATAGTGTGCATAGACCCTCGGTCTATGCGCTGTTCTGTAAACCATGTCATTGACAGTGGACCCCACATGTCAGTAAATGATTTCCTTTAGAAAAATAAAATAAAATAAAATACCTGGGCCCACCTATCATACACTAGTATTTTCCAGTAGAAAAATAAATCATAATAAAAAGGAAAGGGCGTGGGTCCCACCTGTCAGAGAGATTCTCGTTCCCTTTTCTTTTTCTAGGATTTTTCAAATAGAACCAATTTGAAACTTTAATAACTTTTGCATAAAAACTCCAAATTGAATTATTCTTATTTCTAAATTCATTTAAAGTCATGCTCTATCAAAATATGCAAAAATATTTGGATTTGGTTACTGTTGAATTTATTTGCATTATTTAATTCGTTTTTTACTCTTTTTGAAATAGACGTCGATTGTTTGAGCGATATTTTCGATGACCAACCAACCTCATATTCAGAACAACCATAGCAAGGCACACTCCTCCTTTGATCATGTTGATCCTAATATTTTACTTACTGTACTTTGTTTTGCAAAATCTATTATGCATGTGTATATGTTTGTATGAAAATGCTATGTTTGGGAAATCGGTCGTTGTAAATCCTATTCAATGCATATATCCCGTTGAAAAATTGATGTCTTACTGTTGTAGCCATTAGGTTATGGGTTATATAATATATAATATCATATGGGAGTTTCGAGTGCGATTATCGTACAACTGATTAATAGAGCGATAGATTTTCCATAAAAGCTATAAAAGGACAATATCAAGAGTTTGGGTGATTTATGAAAAGTGTCTAGAGGGGTGTACCTCTATTATTTTGTATAAAAATAAAATGAAAAACCTACTTTGCAATGCGGGCGAGTTATATTATTCTGAGAAGAGTTAGGGATGTACCTCACTAGTTGATAGGGGGAGATTCTCGCCCAGGTCAATTAAGGATCGGATGCCAACAACTCTAATCTAAGCTTAAGTGTACAACCATATGTGCCAGTATGGGATGACCTTAGCTAATTAAGTCATTGAAAACTTTCCTTGCACGCTAGTAGGTCGTAGTAGTGTGGGTAGGACCGAATGTACTGGTATGTCCAAAGGGGCTCCTTTCACCGAGGCGTTCGGAACAAAGCCTTCCGACACAACGGCGAATTCCTTACAGAGACGGTGGTGTCCCCAGGTGAGGTGAAGATAAATATTCGTCAGGCTAGTGCAAGGGTAGGACTAGATGATCTAAAGGCTTTGACACATGCTCTAGACTACTCGCCTATGGTAGTGAGCGGTGGTATCAATGGATGCTAAAAAAATTAAATAATTTGTGTACTATGGGTAAACTTGTACACCTCTACATAGTGCAAATCTATTTAAATAGCGATGCTCATGGTCAAGAGCATGCTTAGTGCAGACGATATGGGTTTAGTTTTGATGTTCACAAAAACCATTTTATTTGAAAAACATGGGTAATGACTCGTGGGTTTTTATTTGAGTTAACTGCCATGTTATGGCTAAAAATGAAATGTTGCTCACAGTCGAGGAGGGTTGCGGGTTGTTATTGTTATTCATTTCGTTACTTACTATAATGTACTAATTTAACTACTCTTTTAAACTTCCCATTGCAAAATACTACATATGGATATTGCAAATAAAATCTACTTATTGCAAAATAACTTGTGGAGTAGAGCGCCTCCTTTGATAGTCTTGCATATATATAAACTTTGCGATACACTACAAGTTTTGCTTTGAATACACATTGTACTCAATCTTTCTTACATTTGTTGATGAACCACAAAGGTCCTGCTTACGCCTAATCTTTCGATAAGAAGGTAAATTCGGTAGTAGTCGCTCGACTCTCACAATCCTGCTCTGAACTTGCAAGGCTCAAAACCACGTGTCGTTGAACTGCTCGATAAGTCATTATCAACCGTACACAAATACCCAGATAACCTGGTCACGAAGATCAATTCTTGCATACCCCGAAGAAGCATGCAAGAACAAGGTAAATAAGTAATCTGAAATTGCGAATAGGAATTAAAATTGTATTGAGAAGTGGGGTTTTGAAGAACAATGTCATTGTTGATGTCGCCGAACAAGAGGAAAAAGTATAAAGTAGCAAATCTAAACTTCAATCAACAAAACTCGAGGAACTAGAGGGGTGGCAGCCACTATGTATAGGAGAAGGGATGGTGATCGTGGGTACTGTTCATGTGTGAATAGTGTCATATGAACAGTACTAAAAACCCTAGGAGGCCGACCATATAGGCCAAACCGAACAAATCAGTCTATTTATTACAAAGTCCATGGGCTAACAATTGGTGACGCAGCACCATGGCATATAAACGAAGCTCGGCTCGTATGAGTAGACGTAGCTATGTCTAACTGGGGAATATGGCAATGCAATAGCCGAACGTCCTATCGGAGAAGATGTGGTTGCATCCTTAGGGTTGATGTCCTCATCATCCTCCCTTTCTTGAATTTGAGTCTTACTAGACTCAATTATTTTCTCCAAGTCATCACTTTTCTTCAAAAGGTTAGTAGCAACAGGAGGCAAAGAAACATGCATATCTTCTAATGGACACAAAGATTTTTTGCAAACCATAGTATAGCATTCAAAATCATGTTTTTTCAAGTCAATACAATCAGATTTTGTAGCTAGCATAACAGGAGCTTTCAATTTAATTTCACTTGGACCTATAATCTTATGATCAACTTTTGTCTTCTCCTTATATGTTCTCTCGGTTCTTTCTAATTCATCCTTTAATATGGCAACAAGAGACATTAGAAACAAAGTGATTTTCTTTTCTTTATAAGTGAAAGTATAATGATTAGATCTACCATGATGTTCATTATATCTATCATATTGCCAAGGTCTACCTAATAATAACGAGCATACTTGCATAGGTACGACATCGCAATCAACATAATCATGATATGATACAATAGAAAAATATGCGTGCACAAGTTTAGTCACCTTCAACTTACCACAAGAATTCAGCCATTGAATGTAGTAAGGATGAGGGTGTTGAGTTGTGATCAAGACAAGCTTCTCGACCATGTATGTGCTAGCAAGGTTGTTGCAACTTCCACCATCAGTGATGACTCTACATGAATGTTCCTAGATGATGAACTTCGATTGAAACAATGTGTGGTGTTGATTTTGTTCAGCAAGATCCATTTGAGCACTTACACACGCTGGACAACTAGGCTTTGGTACTTGTCAGATGCCTCATAGCCTAATTGTTCTTCCTCAATGTCATCACCTGCATTGTTAGTTGCAACCAAAATATGTTCTTACTCAATATCGCTAGCTGAAGTGTACTCACCATTGTCATTGATAAGCAAAGCTTGCTGACTTGGACAATCGTGCATCAAGTGCCAAAATCCTTTGCAACGGTGACATTGTACATCTCTAGAGCGCCCTGTAGAAGCAACGGAAGAAGCATGGAGCAGCAGGGGGTGTGATGGAGGCGGGGTGTCCCGATCTTTCGATGAGATTGATAACTGTCGATTTTGGTGGAGATGACTCTCGCGATCCGACTACAACCGTACCACGACACTTGCGTCTTAGCAATAGTTGAACCAACTCTGGCGGGGTGTCCCGATCTTTCGATGAGATTGATAACTGTCGATTTTGGTGGAGATGACTCTCGCGATCCGACTACAACCGTACCACGACACTTGCGTCTTAGCAATCGTTGAACCAACTCTGAGATGTTATTGACCTTGCTGAAAGTGCGATCAACCTGACCACGAAGACCTATTCCTGCATGCAATCGAAGAACAGACAAGAACAAGATAAAACACAATCTAATGTATTGCAAATATTTATGAAATCTCGATAAGGTGGGATTCAAGGTGTCTTGACAGTGGTCGTCAAACACAATCAAGAAGAGCAGTTTGCACAATGGCTAAACCTTAACGAAATCCGAGAAAAACTAGAGGGGTGTGGCCACCTTATATAGGGGAGAGGGAGCCACACATATCCAAGAGCTAAGGGGGTGGTACTATTCATGGGTACTATTCACATGAACAGTACAACCGTAAATAGTGCAACCCAAGGGGGGATGGCCAAGGAGGTGGCCGGCCCAAATAGGTTACAAGGCTCAATTTGGTCCAAACAGGTGATGCAACATCTTTTCTTGATGATTGCGACGTGCACAGAATGAATTTTAAGGTGTGGTCATATTCATTGGAAAGAGGACGAGATAAGCTTTTAATCAAGTACTCGTGGACCTCAAACGGAGTCCGTATGTGAAAGTTATGCTCGTTTGAAGTCGAGTACATCTCTGGAGGCCAGAACTGATTCCAGAACTTGTCCAACCTGAACTCTTGCTTGGCTTGGATACAAAGTGACGTGGTGCTGCACAAATATACATTTTCATCATTAGGTAGCATCATATAGTTCATATAATATAAAGACACTCCTAAAAACGATCTCACCTGATAATTTAAGTGAAGTGTACGAACTCTTGTATTTGGAACAGCAAGAATAACAAATTTGGTTATATCTATAGGGGTCATGTCCTCATCATCCTCCCCTTGTTAAAAACAAAGCCGTCCTCAGCTTTTGATAGACTGAAAATAGGGTAACAAAGAAGCCAAAGTGTATGCATGTATATGTATATATCATCTGTTTTAACAGTTCTTCGATGTTGCACAATTAATGTTATAAAACAACAGCGATCATAAAAGCTCATTGTATTATTACCCCAAGAATAATCATATATGTTAATGAGCAAAATAAAATTTCTCATATAGGAATTATTGCAACTAGTTTTGCAAATATAAGTGAAGTATTTATGCAATCCAAATCCCTGAAGTTGTAAACTTACAGTGGTAACACATATGGGCAAATCTACAACTTTCGAAATCAAACAAAGTTCATCCATATAATCAGATTTCAATCGAGCAATAGAAAATTCATCTAGCAAGGGTAAAAAGATGTGTAAATTCTTCTATACCTCAACATCATGACGCGGATTGTCAATACTAGATGACGCAATAAGAGATGAACACATAGGCATTGGATGAGCACAAAATTTTATTTTCCTCTCATATTGAACAAGATTCAACACACAAGAATTGTTGTCCAAAACAGTAAGATTCAATTCATCGATGTGATCACAACTTATGCATATTCGATATACAAGAAATTGATTGTCTACACCAAAATCTCCAATCAAATTAAACTTATACCCATGGGTGTAGGCACTAAACAAGGATTTAGAACATGCGATTTCAGAAATTTTCTCCATAGCATGTGACAATTTCATAGGTAGATCCAACATAATGTAACATAAAGAATTAGTACAATAAATTTTAGTTAAAACTTCCTTATGTCTAACCAAATCCACATGATCATTATATGCGATTAACTTATCACATGAATCACTCAAAACAGCAGGCAATTCAATTATTTCATCACATGGTGCACTCAAGTCAGTAGGTAAATCAACAATTTTATCACATGGTGCACTCAAATCAATACAGTCTGAATTCTCTACTTGAAATATGTGCATATCAGAATTGTTTTTCACTAATTTTTGCTTTAAAATAGCATGAACAGTGGATAATTGTAGTTGTTCACAAGCATACTCACCTTGAGTGATGATAGCACCATGATCTTTACCTTTTTGGCTTTCCTCAGATGATGTAGGTGCTTTCATCTCCTCATCTTCCTTCTCAACCAATGGAGTCGGTGGTTCAATCAACTCATTCTCCTCTTCGGCATAGCTCTCAACTTCCAGCAAGTCGTTATTCACAGAAAAAGACACAAACATAGGTTTGTTCTCATGTTTCCTATCATCATGTATTTTTAATTTCTCCTCAATCTAACTTTCAACCTTACAGGCAAGTATAAACAAATGAGAGAGAGAATTATATTCTTTATGAACAAGAAGGTCCTGAATTTCTGATTAAGCCCACTTAAGAATCTATTTTACGTAGCTTGACATGTTCCTCTAAACCACAACGCAATAAAGGAGTTTTCAATTCATGATAGTATTCCCTTACATTTCTACTACCTTGATTTAAACGTTGCAATCTAGCTAGTAAATAATCAGCATGATATTTAGGACGAATTCATCTCTCAAAAGTTTCTTTAATGCATTCCAAGTTTGAGGCACTCTTCCATGTCTATTTAAATACTTCCACCAAAGTATTGCATCCTCAACAAAAAATACTAGTGGCAGCTCTAATCTTTTGCCTATCATACCAATCATAATATTCAAATTCTTTCTCTAATGCTATTTCCCAGTTAACATAGGCATCAGGATCAAATTTACCAGCAAAGGATGTAAATGCATACTTAAATTTACCTCGTTCAGGCACAGGAGATGAGTCAATGGTGTTGTTGATCTCACGAAACTCCCTACTATGTGATCTTGAACCTGTCATGGTTAGCAAAAAACAAGCATATGTCCCTAGAAACTACTAGGATGTGGTGGTTGAAAAGTGTCTCACACTCAAGCCTTCTATCGAATTTTTACCAATTCTTACCAAGCAAACAGGGGTGATCGGCATCCAGCGGTGTCAACGTATCTTCGAAGATTGGATGAAGCGATTCCTAGGAGAAGTTCAGCCTGTACGGTGTAGAAGAGGTGTAGTTGGGAAGGCTCAAGTATGGTAGCAAGGATTAGCAACAATCAATTCAGCACATGCAAGTTGAATAAATGTTCAAAATACTAGTCAATGTTGCTGATCCTAGCCTAATCAAAACTAGCTAATCAAAGCCTAACAAGAAAAGTGTATGCACGCTGCATAAAGATTAAAATGACTTGATGCAAGCAAAGGAAAATTCTCACACCAAGTGCTAGGAGAGACGCTAGCCAACTACTCAAACCTCTGTGTAGGGGCACAAGATTGTTCACACGATGTAGAGCACAAAGATGCAATAACGTGCAATGTAAACAACCCTCTAGTTTAAGCAGTAAACAATAACTAGTCTCAAGAGATGAAAACTCAAAGTTTTATATATCTTATATATACTCTTTTGAAAGGTTTCGACGAGATATACAACTTTTCAGTTGAGGCGAAGCCCAAATTCCAAAGGGAAGACCGAAAAAAATGGCAAAAACAGAAATAAAAAATTTGCAACGCGAATTCGGAGCCGAAGATGGCCGATTTTGGGGCCTCGGGAGGGCGACTTGTGGCTTAGGTGGAAAGGATGCACCTCATCGTTATCTTCGAAACGAGCATAAGAACATCAAAAACGGACACCGTATGCAAAAGTTATGCCTGTTTTACTGAAGATGTCTCGGAAACGGAATCCTACTCGGACTCAAAACCATCCCGGGTTCAAATTTGAAACTGCTATATCTTTCAAATCTGTGGGCCAAACTTGCTGAAATTTTTTGTGGAAGCTTTTGGGTATATGTAGAAGGTCTCCAATAAATCTTTACAAGCTTTTTCTTTTCTTTTTCTTTTTCTTTTTTTTTTACCGCAACTTTTGTTCTTGGGGTTGCCTCTTTCGTCTTCTATCTGGCCAGTCCTACGGTTTGCCGCAAGTCGCAAATAACATCAAATCTACCAAAAGATCACAACAAACCTCATGTTTTTTTTTGGATTAACAACAGGGCAAATTTGCTATTGTTGGTGCGGATAAGAGGAGTTCTAACCCACGAATTTTCTGTTTTAGATGTTGTCGACGATCAAGACGTCGATCTTACGAAAAAAAATGAGAAAAAGACGTGGAAGATCTAGGGAGATAATGGGACTGCTCTTTTATTAGTATGAACTGGGATTTACAGGGATGCCTCCTGACTAGTTGGTGAACTACTCCTGTTTACACTGAGAGCACTACTTGTTATCTTCCAATGCCAGACTTAAAACACGAATCTAAGGTCTATACTTCAGTCTGATGTCGGGGGGCCTCTTTGCTCCGTCCATGCTCCATCTTTAAATAGCTCTTGAAGAGGCATCAGTTACTTGATGTGAAGCGCCGCGACTGGTCGAAGTTAAATGACGGTTGATGGAGAGTCAACCATCCGGCGGTTGTATGCTTGTGAGATACTCAACTGCATGGTGGTTGTTCATCAGTGTTTCAGGATAAGAAACGTCGTGTGGTATCAAACATACGCACGTGTTTCATTCATCACGGTAGAGAATATACACGAATCGGTTCCAAATATCGGTTCATACCTTTTACGAGCAATTCCACGGTGGAAGATGAGGCACGGACAACTTACGTCAGGCGGGTACCCGATTGTGTAACCTCCGGAATCTCTCGACCGGTGGTCGTGAACCTCGAGGTTCGACCATGAAGACGTATGGTCTTTTATGTATTAAAAATAATACATAGGGGTTTTAATCCTCGTCAGCTAGCCCCCGAACTTTAAATGAATAGGCCATGTGAACATCTTTCTTCCGATGAATTCGTATCAGACTGACGCTCATTAAATGCAATGGCATTTAAAGCAGTTTATATTCACTTTAAAGTTGAGAACTTGCCTTGGATCGAACACTTTTTGTGTCTGTTGGAATAAAAAAATTTGTCCGTTGGACTTTTTGGGTAACTCCCGATTGCAGTTAGAAATTCTGAAGCTTATAAAAACCCCTTTATAGACTTAGGTTTTTTTTACTTCCTGCTTTCCCTCTTCACCTCCCGAGTGAAAAATTGTCTCCGACCTCCTTTTCTTTTCTCATACAAAAAACCTGACCATGTCGGACCAAATCACTAACTGGTCAGTTTCCGACTTGAGCGAGAAGAAACTAGAGAGCTTGGAGAAGATCGGGATGCTTCCAGGCAAAGTCGATTTCTTGGAGATCGTGGTGGAGAACATTCCCCGAGCAATGAAGATGGGGAAATTCTTGTTTTTCTTGCATTTGTCGAATGCGGATTTAGGCTACCAATTCACTCCTTCCTTCCTACAGTTTTGGAGTATTATGGAGTTGAATTGGTGAATCTTGCTCCCAATGCTATCGCCAATCTCAGCATCTTTATTTATCTCTACAAAGCGTGCTTGGGGATTCATGCGATCTGGATCTGTTCAAGTACTACTACGGGATGACAAAATGCGGGAAAATGATAGGAACACGGAGAATTCACCTTGCGCCTCCATGTGGGAAAAGGCGATGAGTACATATTCATGTACTCAAAATCTTCGTGGTCGTAGTGGAAGAAGAGTTGGTTCTTTATGAAGGTCACGAAGAAAGACGACCTTTATTATTACGGTAAGAAGGCGAGAATCCGAGATGGTGCTCCTCCACGAGAGAAGGAGAAAGATAAAAGATGGGCGAAGATATCAAGCTTCTTAGTGTCAAAGGTCTAACATCACGCACGTAGTGAAGGATTTTCCATCGCCTTGATTAGTCCTTTGAAGGCCCAAGCATACCCAATGCTCACGTATATTGGTCGTGGTGATCGACCAAAGATTCCAAAGAGGGTAAACCACGAGTGATTCCGACCAATTAGCCTATATTAGTTGATTATTTCTGTATCCTTAAGTCTTTTATTTTACCTTTACAGCTTTATCTTCTGACGAGATTAGAAGCTGGATCAAAATGATCTGCGCCGGAGAGCCTGGCGACAAGGCTAGTTTCCCCTGGATCTTAGCGACTGTTTCCGCTAAAGAGAGGATCGAGAGACTTAAGGTAAGACTATCAACTATGCTTTTTTTCTTTATCGTACATATTATTTCTGATCGGTATACTATAAATCCTCTTTGATGTATAGTCGGTCGGGTTCAGCATCAACGAGGCCACTCAAAGGTGTCAGCCGATTGATGATCCGACCACCCCTACGACCATACAGGATGTCAGCCTACCAGAGAGGTGACCGAACATGAATAATATTTAGACAAATGATTTTCATCGCCTAATTATCTTTGATGATTTATTTAGGCGGTTGTTGTACCCTCTAGCAAGGTCGCTGAGGACCTACCAGTGGCTACTGAAGCTACTGTTTTGGAGGTCGACGAATCTACATCCAGCGGCGTGGCGACGGGGACCTCATCCTGACCAGCTGGTCATGGATATTGCTTCGATTTTCAATCGGTGGATGTGCAAGATCTAATCAACCACTGCCGGTTCGAGCAGGGTGAAATTGGTTGAGAAGAAGAGGAAGGCTAGCGCAGCGGATTTTACTCCGATGCGTTACAAGGTCAAACTCAAAAAATTGACCAGGTATATTTAAATAAAAAAGTCATGTACATACATACCTTGGATATTTTTTGATATGTTGGAACCTTGATCTTCCTTACTTTCTTCTTTCATAGATCTTCTGGTGTTCTAGTTGTTTCCGACCAGAACACCCCTTAGGAAAAGATTCCTGGGGAAGAGGTGGTCGTGGAGGTTCCCGATCAGGACACTCCTCAGGCTAATACTCCAGAGGATGAAGTGGTTAAAGAAGCCCCCGAGCATATATCAGTATCGACATCTGCTCAGGATCCTTTAGTGATCCTCACTCCGTCTCCGGAGGTAGTCATCCCCAGAGATTCTCAACAGGTTCCACCTCCTCTTGGAGATATTCCTTAGGCTAATAAGTTCCCTTTTTCCCCCCGATTTATCGAGGATAAGGAACTTAACGAGGCCTGGGGAAAGATATTGGACCGTCAAATTGAGATGGGTCTAGATATGATTTTCGCCGAATATAATGACATGGCAATTCGGGTAAGTGTTCTTATGACCACCGTTATAATTCTTTCTTTTGAAGTTTCTTTGAAAACTTACCAAAGAAAGGGATTTATCTTTGTAGCATGTGGTCGAGAACTATGCTGTAGTCGGAGGACTGACTCAGCGAATAAAAACTCTAGACCAAAAAAGCATTCCGAATTGAGAAGTAAGAACTTTTCACTTTTAGCTTGACTACCTACATTTTATTATTCTGCTCCTCTTTCATAACTCAATCTTCTCTTTCTACCATATTTGAATAGATTTAGAGAAAATTAAAGAAGAGGTCGTGGCTAATGAAGCCATAATAATAAAATTTAAGGAAGAAAATCAAAGTAAAGACCGGTCGATCGAGCATGCGATGACCAAGTAAAAGGAGGTTTTCGACTCTTGTGAGAAGAAAATCAAAGGTAATTGGTCGTAGACTTAACCAGTATTCCGTAATTCCAATTTTTAAAGTGTGTTGACTCTCTTTTCTTATCCACTCGTGTAGAAAAAACTGAAACACTTATACGAGCAGAAAGAACCCTCGTGTTTGAGCGTGGCCAAGGGGCTGAACTTGATCAGAGTCTTGAGGACAAAGTCAAGGCTCTGAACAAGATGCACTTCAACCTGGGGTCGGGAACACAATTGCCCATTCTAAAAGATCCTGCAGAGAGAATCAATTTTCTTGGCCATCAACTCGAAGATCTCAAGAAAGTGATAACACTCTTTCGAGAGAACCATGCCAGGTGTTGGACCGAAAAGGCGACTAGAGGGGGGTGAATAGGAGCACGATCTCTTTTTCTCCTAAATCGAATTCAATACGAATCTCACTCCAATAGCTATGAAAGCTATGAAGATCAATCAATCAAACACGGTAGATTTGTATTGAATCAATCAAAGCCACAAGCAAAATCTTGAAACTCAAATCAACAATTCTCGGGCGGTCGACCTCTCAGGGCGATCGGGCCGGTTGGCCTAGCGATCGGACGATCCGGTGGTCGGACCGCTCCCTCGAGAGTCGAACCTCTAGTTCAAGAACGATGAAAATAGCGAAAAACCAAAACACAAATTGGTCTAACTTTTGATTCGATGCGTCCAAACCGTGAAACTTGACACACACCTTCCCAAGGATGTCGGGAACCTATTCCAAGCAACGATCGTGAAGATCCTTGCAAAAGTTCAGACCTTTCTTCAATTGAGTGAAGGTGGTTCAAAAACTGAGCAAAAATCGAAATATGATCTAGAGACTTGCTCGTGGGTGATTGATGATCAAGAAGACCCTAGATGGGTTCCCACATGATGCAGCAAGTTAGATCACAGTAAGAAACCAACCAAAAACTCGCGGATCAAAGAAAGACTCAAAATCACCAAATAGAGAGAAAGAAAGCAAATTAACTCATCTTTGATAGAACTTTCTTTGGATTGATTTGATATGGTATTGGTTTATAGCCACTCCATCAATGGAGGACAAAGACTCAATACATGAGCACGAAATCAAATCCAACTCTCTAGAACCCTAACCTCTAACTATCAACTCCCTAAGCACACAAGCAAAAACTAGGGTTTACAAGTAATGAAAGGGTTGAGGGGGTGCAGCCACCTCCCTCCTCTATTTATAGTGGAGGCCTAGACCTTCTAGAAGAGTTTCCCTAATGGGCTCCGTTAAGGCCCAAAACAAACGGGTCACAGACGCACACATTTTAAAGCGCCGTCTTCATCTCCTCTTGACCTAATCCGCTTCTCCAACGGACCGTCTTGCGCCGCGGGTTGGCAAAAGATAACCAAGGAGGTATTTGGTAAGATTACCAAAATACCCCTTCTCGGTCCTTCTTCAAGACCGAGTCCAATCTTCGCGAAGCAGTCGCATGCTCCGCCACGTGTAGGTTGATCCAATGGCTCTCATCATGTCGGCAAGTCTCTCCCATCCGACTCCCACGAAACCACCATGGCACTTGCGACCGTGACGCAGTCAACGTCACACCAAGCGCGTTCGGTCACCTTTGTCCATCTTGCACCATGCTTGAGTCAATGACTTCACCCGACATCGTCGATCGTTACGAACCTCGGCTCTCCAAGCCTAGTCCGATCATCCTCGCCGTTGACCATCGTTGACCACCAAGCAACCTGCACAACAATAGACAAGCAAATCGAAATCGGGAATAAGTTCTTCACAACTTGACCCACGTTAGTCAAAACATGCATCATGCAACACATATGCACTTACACCCATGAGATTGACCTAACAAACAACACAACACTGCCAAGACGGCCAGCATCTTAAGTCAAAACCGGTCAGACCGCCGACGCATGGCGATCGGACCGCTCCTGCTTCGGACCGCCACCAAAGGCGGTCGGCCCCGATCCATGACTTAGCCAAATTCCAGCTTGGAAATCCGCAACCTCTCTGGAAATTTCAATCGAATAGAACTTTTGCTTGGAGGCTCCAAAAATTATGGGACCAAGAGAAATAGAACCTCCTCTCTTGCCTACAACCTCTATTTTGGCCCGACTCAAAAATCCTGACCACTTACATGGCGGTCGGCCGCTTAGCGGTGGCGGTCGAACGCAACAACGGCGGTCGGACCGCCGCCGGCGATCGACCCGATCTTTCAACCCGGAGCTTGACCCGAACCACAACCGGTTTGACCGCCACCATGGCGGTCGGATCGCTGGCTGACGAACTTGAACTTTGTCGGCGGCTTGTTTCCGCAAACCTTCAATGTCATTGCCAATTGTCATATCATCCTAAGATCATGAGCATATCCCCATGATATCCACACTAGGACAATGAAGGAAGCCATCGCGAATGGAGTTAGTGTTGCCTTGGCGAAACTGAAAGCTTCCGACCCCTCTGTTCGTCTTGGAGCTATTGAAGAAAACTTCCACTACAACATGAACACCCCTTTAGCAACACATATATGCGTTGGTAGAAATCCAAATAAACGTTGTTAGGGTCTATACCAACGCATTTAGTATGCGTTGCCAAGGTCTGTGACAACACATATACAAGTGTTGGTAAATGTAAATAAAAGCGTTGTAAGGTTGCAACACATATTTTGATATAGTGGCAACATATATATATGTGTTAGCATTGGACACTAACAAATCGCTTCCAGGATTGTTTACAACACATCTAATCATTGCAAAATGTGTCATTTTCATGTCTAGGCTAGGCTCTTCAATTAGGACACACGGGTTAAACAAAACACACATATCAAAGTGTATAACAAAAAAAAATCATTGACATCAACAAAAAATTATTTCATTACAAAGAATGTCCAACTGGCTTCCCAAGTCTAGACTCGAAACATGCACAGTTAGTACTATCATGATCTAATAACATAATACGCCCTAAAACATAAATGTAAGTACATGTCTATGCTTTTAGTAGAAAGTCTTCGTTCTTTATGCCCCCGTGGTGCCATAAAAAAATTCTTCATTCCCCAGCATTCTTCATTCTACACACAAGTTTGTCGAACAGTCCAAACCATCAACATATCTTCTCAATCTGAAAAAAGAAATAAAGTTCCTTTAGTGCATTATTAAGTAAAATGTAACATTCCAACTCTTCCAAATAATTGGCAGATACATACATGGAGAAGCAATTCCCAATCTGCCTATCTGCCTGTAGGGAAATCCTTTCACCTAGCTGCATGCACAGAAATCATTTCGCCTTGTTCTTGAACAGTTTGCGAAGAAGAAAAAGAAAAATCCATGCTAAGAAAATAAAAACATGTGCTGTCCTATTTCATATCAAAAATATAATCCTTTCTTCTTATCCGTCCCTCGTCTCACTGTTTGGTTTATTTTCCAACAGATGTCATTCATTCATATTTGTAACAGCCGTTGCACGGCATAAAGAAGCTAGACGCACTGAAGAAAGGAGAAAGGGGGATTGGGCCAAGGCTAAGGTTACGAGCTGCTTTTGAAGGTTCCGAGGACACCAACATTTGGGATCTCTCCGGAGAAGAAATTGGTGGACAGATTCCTACAATGCAATAGTTTTTTTTCAGTTTTGCATCAGCATCTCCTTCCAAAGTTCTTAACAATCAACAATGCCAAGAAGATTCATTGCACCCAAAAACTTACAGATAACGAGGGTGGGTAAGGCTTTCAATGGAGGCCGGTATTGTGCCCCTCAACAGATTGCTCGACAGGTCCCTGCAGTTAACACACATTATACAATGAATAAAACATTGGAGTAACAGCATAAGCGATCGGTCAAATAGGATGGTGTGAAGAACCTCTGAGTGTGAGGTGAATGAGCTGCTAATCTCGAAGGATGCCTCCATGCATGTAACAGCCCTAAGTTAGGGTTTGTATTTCAAATGTAAATTATGAGGAGAAATAAAAACTTTTGATGCCTCATGAAATCATTTGGAAGTTTTCCAAATTTTCCCTAAACAATTTCCATTTCCTAGAATTTGTTCTTGTGAATGGAAGTCGTTGCCAACAAATTCTTAGTCTTAAAACTTGTGAGCATCCTCTGGGAATATTTTTCCTATCATCTTAATCATCCTAGCTACCTCTCTGAAAAATTTCACAATTTTTAGATTTTGGTTGCTATTTCAAATGGCCAAGTCAAACCAGTTTGGAATTCTGGTCAAACCCCAGCTCAGCAGCTTGTGAATTTTCTTGGGGGAAATATATTGCATGAAAATTCCTGGAAAAATTTCACAAGGTTGTCCTCTGTCCTGTAAGCTCCATAAAAATTTCAGAATTTTGGAACTCAGGAGCTATCTCTAAAATTCCCAAACCTACTCAGCCTTTTGAAATCAAATCTGAAATCACTTTGTTTATCGGGCTCCAACCCAACTCGAGCTCGAGTCCGACCGCGCCACTTGACTCGGTCGCACGCCTGGATTGCACCGCGCCGATCGTTGCCAACCGTCAGATGAAGATCGAGCGGTCCACATTGCTGTCTCGTCGACCAGTCGAATGCATACACTAATCTTGACCGTCCGTTTTAGATCCAGCGGTCGATATTCTCTTGATCGAGTCGGACCAGCTGCTCACGCCGCGCCGACTCGGCTCGCGCGCTTTGCTGCTTGCGGCCGTGGCGGGCCCCACTTGTCGTCGTCACCTACCTCTCGCTTGAGTGAGTGCCGGCGGCGGCGTGCATGCGCACCACCTCGCCTCGCCGTCCATTCTCGGTTTCTCGCGCTTCACCTCGGCGCATCTTCCGCTGTTGGCCCATACCAGTAAGGCATTAATCGCCGTCATCTACCTCACCAACTCGCGCCTCTGCTCCACGCGCATCGGCGTTGAGGGCTCCTCCTCTCGGGTTTCTCAGCCCTTTTTCCTATTTAAGGGTACCCAAAGCTTCCTCTTCCTCTCTTTGACCTCACAAAGCCATTCACTACCTTCCTTGTTCGCTCTAAGCTTAAACCAAGGAGTCGCCAACTCAGTTCCGCAGTGGCGCCACCGCCATGTCATCGTCGTGACCGGTGAAGATCATCCTCACCTTTGCGCGTCATATCATGTTCTAGATCCTATCTTGAATTCCCCTCAACTAATTTTGAGATTCACTCGCAGGGCCAGTGGAATTTTGGGTTCCCTCTTATTCGGCCGAAAATTCGAGTCTTCGTCCTCATCGCCGATGAGTTGGTTCCTTAGTCAAATGCTGCGTCGGCTTCATCTAGATGCACTTACCCGAGCTATCTACATCTTTATCTCCTCCGTCTTTGCTCAGTTGCTCCTCCTCGGTGACCCCTTGATCGCCGCGCAGTTCTCGTGCGGGCCATCTCCGGCGACCACCTTAGCTCCGCATCATCCGGTGAGTTCTGGTAACCCATCGATGCTCTTGCGCGCGCTAGTTTTCACCATCTTCTTCTCGCGCGATCGCCGCCTTGTCACCTCCACGGTAGGCGCGCGCGTCGTCGCCGCCGCCACAATGCATCTCCGTTTGCCGCGTGACCACCTTCGGCTTGATGATCCTCGAGCAACCCATTTTGGCGTCGTCGCGACCGCGCCGCCACTCCTTCGCGGCGGCGAATCCAGTCGAGCGCCGCGAGCCTCTCTGTTCTTGGTGTGCTCCTCTGCATGTCATGCGGCGGTGGGGCCCCTCCTTCAAAACCAGTTCTTTAGTTTCTAACCATGATTAGGAATGTTCTTTAGTTCACTCTCATGCATGATCAAAATTGGTATTGGAGGTTTGAAAGTATTTTAGTTCTAGTTCTCTGTATGTTTCTCTGTTGTCGTTTTTCTGTTGTTAGTAAACTGAAAATTGGAGTCATGCTTATGCTAATTAGGTCTTGTTAGACTTGATGAATTCCTTAGGAAATAGTGTTTGGTAAGGAATTATGTTAGTTAGTGATTCTAGATTTCAAAACCCTTGTTGGCATGAGTGATCTAAAGAAGTTGTTATTGGAACTAGTTGTTTTGTCTCTGTACTTGCGATTCTTGCTTTACAGTGTAGTAAGGCCTTGTAGTGGTAGCATGCTGTAATTGTTAACCTTCCTATATGTTGGTGTGATGCTTAGGTGGGTTAGTAGCTGAATTTTATTAAAGCCCAACCTTAGTTAGAAAATTGTTAGCACCTAATAGTTGGCTAATTAACTAGTTAGTGTTTCAATAGTTTCTTTTAGGTTTAAGTGATCTTATCGCTAATAATGGTTGTTTAGAGTAACTAGTGGTATAGATGTGTTAATTTGATACTTAATTAATAGATGTGCACACAATCACCATCAAAGTGCAATGAAAGATTAAAGCACATAAGAGGATTAATTTTGGGGTTAGCTTGGTAAGTAAGTAAGTTGGGTAGATCAATCGCATGAAAACATGTCTAATTTTATTCTTCTCCTTAGTAGCTAATTTGCTGTTCCTGCTGTAATGTTCTAGCTTCTGTGTTTTAGTTTTGTGGTTGTTTTTGGAAATTTTGAGTTTTGTTGGTGTTATTGGTTCTTATTTGTTGCTTTTGCTCGATCGATAGATTGCGACGAGTCTGGTATTATCGAGAGTGAACCTCTGCAACAGGTTGATAATTCTGAGCAACAGCAGCCAGGCAAGCAGTTTGATCATGTTAATCTCAGTATTTTAAAGTCTAATATTCTGTTTCAACTGTATGTATGCATCGCTTATTTTGCGTTAAATTGGTTAGTTAATCCTGTTAGTTGCACAATCTGTAGGCAAATGATATTCCTCTACTACAGAGCCTAGGTTTCTTTGTGATTAGAGATGTTGGATGATCTCTTGTCACTTAGTAGATCGGGTCAATTTGCTTAGACATGTAGCTATCGGTGGCGGGCGGTTATCGACTTAGTCGGTAACCTTGATCACCTAAAATTTACTATAACTTTATGTTTGACATTCTTGTTATGTTTAATTGCAAAACTAAAATTGAAAACAAAAATGATTTAGACTTGGGCACAATGGTAAGTTTTGGTGTGATCTGTTGGGTGTATTGGAAAGGTGCAGGAGTCAACAAGGACCGAACATCTTGTTACACTAAACCAAGCATTTTAGCGTGCTAACCACACTAGAGTATATGGGACCTCTCTTGACCTAGTACTTTGGCGTGTATTGGCTCGGGTGCGGGAGGTCGCGGGAGGGTTGGTGTTGGGAGCATGGTAGTTGTCAGAAAGCTTTACCCATAAAGGTAGTTGTCTTTTCGGCTTTACCATGTAGCGTATGGATTTTTATCCATCGAGCGGCTCGTAGTTAATACACAATATTGGAAAAAGTCTCGTAGGACTTAGGTGTGTAGCATACCTTCGGAAGTGTGCTTTGGCTTAAAGGCGATCGAAGTGTGGATGCAGTGGTACACCTGCGAGTTAAATCTATTCGAATAGCCTCGTCTAAGTTATGGACACGCTTGCAAGGTCTTCCAAGAGTTAGACTACAACCTTTAACTTAAAACTTGATGGGTGAGTACGAATGGGATTCGTGCTATGGTTGTGGTGACTATTGGGATAGTCACTTCTAGGTTGTTTATCTTTGTCTCTTTGTTCTTATTACCTTTCTTGTTATTTCAACATTAAAATGAATTGCAAACTTGCCTTCCAAGCTGTATTACATTATTGCAAATAAAATTGGCTTTGTGCAAGTGAAACATATGACCTCCACGAGATAAGCTGCATGTAGCATATGAGCAGTGCGCTAGTTCACACGTCGGTCTTGCAGTACAAAGACAATCTTTGTACTCGGTTGCTTTGCTTAATGTTTTGTTGCAGAGGAAGAAGGTGAGCCCCAAGGGCCTCACTTACGTGAGTTCTCTGCTTGCGCCGTGTCTGACGACTAGGCTTGGCGGTCGGTCGGATGCCTTGTGGGGTGAAGGCACGCGATTGGCTTTGTTTATAGCCATCTTATGGCACTTTTGCTTCATTGTCGTCTTTTGGTATTTATGTATCTTTTGGCGGTCGGCCATTGTGCGTAATAACTCTCTTGTTGTTACTTTACGCTTGTAGTGTGATGTTTGGACTCTATGTTTGGAATGGAGTTGATGCATAATTTTGTGGTGAGGTGTGTATACTACTTTACAGGAAGTATACATATCTCGAGGCTCGATTTATTTGATTTGTGATGCTAGGACCAGGCGGTTGGTTAAGCATTACAAACCAAATAAATTGGGTCCTCACAAAGTTGGTATCGAGCCATTACGACCGTAATGACAAGCATAGTCGTCCTTAGGATATTTTAGAAAAGCTTATTTTCAAATTGTAAAAGGGTTATGAAAACCTAGGCGGATTCTCGATTTTACTCCTTACCTATCTTAGCTTTCCTCTCATCTTACTCTAATTTTAGTTTTAAAACTTGGTTTCTCTCTTTCCTTTCAAAGGTAGATACTTATCAGGTGGGATTAGTTTTGGGAGAATCATGAGAGATTAGTCTAATTAAAATTTGTGGGAGCGTAAGGGTAAAATGCGATGTAAGTGCTCTAAGTGTCTAAATTTGGTCGATTGGCTTTGTGACTTGAAGTGTTGCATTTATTTCGTCTTTGTGTTTAAAGTTTGTTTGGTGATTTATCGATTTCTTGCTCTCGATCTATCACTAACCTATCTTAGTGAAGCAGGGTGGCGGGAGAGCAGCGTGGCGATCGGTAGGTGGTCATGATGAGGAGCTTCCCCCTCCTCGACCATGGTGAGGTTCTCGCTCGGTCGGCGAAACCGCATGGACAGACGCAGCGTATCTTGGAGGTTATTGCGAGAACACCTCCACTCCTGCGGTGCCTCGGATGCGGAGGTGGCGGACACGGACTTCGCGGGGACTTGCGAGTTCCTCCGTGCGCAGCCGCCGACTTTCTCCCGCTCGAGGACCCTCTCGATGCGGATGATTGGGCTGCGCATGGTTGGCAAAGCTCAACATAGCTCGATGTCGAGCCCGGAGAAGGCACTCTTCGCGTCCCACCGGCGAGGCGCGGCACTCTCATGGTGGGAGAACTATCTCGCCATGCGGACCGCGAACCATGTGGTCTCATGGGAGGTTCAGTCGACTTTCGTCGGGCCCACATCACGATGGCTTTGATGAAGTTGAAGAAAGAATTCCTCGCGCTCAAGCAGAGGCGCAAGTGCGTATTGAATGCACATGCGAGTTCAATCATTTGGCTCGTTATGCTCGGGAGGTGGCCTCGATGAGGCTAGCGGGAGAAGTTTATGGATGGCTGTCAGGAGCTGCGGGACGGTGTCTGTGTGGACTTCCAGACTTTCGGGCCTTGGTTGATAAGGCCATTGTTCTGCGAGCACAAGGCAAAGCGCCTGGTGAGTCCATGGCGCAAATGGGAGGCCCATCGATCTGCGACAGCCGGCCTCACTCGTCCTCGGTGGGCGGCACGGGGCCCGTTCTTTTGCTCCAGCGCGGCGAGGCCATCGGCGCCCGACTCTTCGCCACCGCGGTGTGTTTTGACCACGTGCGCTGCGATCCAGCGAGCGAGTTGCCTCCGCAATCCGGCGGCCGAGGTTACTTGTTTCGCTGCCACAACAAGGGCCATTACGCCAACGCTTGCCCTCAGAGTGTTGCGATCCGCCTCGTCCTAATGGAGGGCGCGGCGAGTGAGTGGTCACCACGACGAAAGATCATCAAAAGGCCGAGTGCGGCGTGTCGAGTCAACCATCTTTCGGTGAGGAGGCTCGGGAGCGGATGTCGTGATGGGTACACTTCTTGTCAATTATCGTCCTCTGCGGTATTATTTGATTACGAGCATCGCATTCTTTATTTCAAGATCATTTGCTGCTGCTAGTGGTCTTCAACGTGTTCGTTGAGGATTCCTTTGCTCATTCGCTCTCGGTGGAAATGAGTGATTTGGAATGTCGGGGTGTTCCTATTGAAGTCAAAGGTGGGATTCTTGGCAAATCTCATCTGCTCAACTCAACTGAGCACGGATGTAATTCTTGGCATGGATTGGTTGTCCCAACACATGGGACAGATCGATTGCGCCAAGAAGATGGTTTTCCTCACCAACTTTTCCGTGAGCAGGTTGGCTTTTCCCATTGTTGCAAGGGTCACGCCTTTGTGCACTTGTAGCAAAGCTAACTTTGAAGATCGAGAGGTTCCCACCTTTGTGATTTTGAGGATGTTTTCTGATGATTTACAGGATGCCTCGGTTCGAGATCTAGAGTTTGTCATTGAGTTGCTTCCAGTCGCCCCTATCTCGAAGCGCCGTATCGGATGCCTCCCAATGAGCTAGAAGAATTGAAGAAGCGACTTGGTGAGCTCCAAGCAAATGGTTTCATCCATCCCGTTCATCTCCTTGGGGTTGTCCGGTGATCTTTGTGAAAAAGAAGGACAAGACTTTGCGCATGTGTGTTGATTACCGCGCTCTCAATGAGGTGGCGGTGAAGAACAAATATCCTCGCCTCGCATTGATGATCTTTTGACCGGTTATGCGGAGCTCGGTGTTCTCAAGATTGACTGAGATTGGGATATCATCAGGTCGGATCGGTGAGGATATTCAAGCGACTTTCACTACTCGTTCACGGTCTTTACGAGTATCTGAGTCATGTCTTTAGGCTTAACCAATGCTCCGGCATATTTCATGAACCTCATGAACTCGATATTCATGGAATATTTGGATAAGTTCGTGGTGGTTTTCATTGATGATATTCTTATCTATTCCAAGGCGAAGAAGAGCATCTTGAGCATCGAAGATTGTTTTGGGCAAGTTCGGGAGCATCATATGCGAAGTTCGGCAAATCACGAGTTACGGTTGAAGGAAGTGGCATTTTGGGCCATGTTCTTTCAGTTTGGGCGTAGTTGTGGATCGATAAAGTCGATGATGTTCTATCTTGGGGTCGGCCCAAGTCGATCCGCAGATGTGCGGAGCTTCCTCGGTTTAGCGGGCTACTACCGCGCTTTATCGAGAACTTCTCCAAGATCGCAAAGCCGATGGTGAATTGCTCAAGAAGGATAAAAGTTTGTGTGGTCCTCTGCTTGTGATGAGAGCTTTCGGGAGCTCAAGCGGCGATTGACTTCAGCTCGGTTCTTACTCTTCCCGATGTCCACAAGAGCTTGATATCTATTGCGATGCCTCTCGTCGGGGACTCGGTTGTGTTCTTATGCGGGAAGGCAAAGCGGTTGCCTATGCATCTAGGCGATTGAGACCTCACGAGCTCAATTATCCACCCATGATTTAGAGCTTCTGCGGTTGTTCATGCGCTCAAGATTTGGCGGCATTATCGATCGGTAACCACTGTGAGGTGTATTAGATCACAAGAGCTGAAATATTTGTTCACCCAGCGGATCGAACCTCGAGCGGAGAGAGATGGTTGGAATTGATCAAAGATTATGACATGGGCATTGATATCATCTAGCAAGGCCAATGTGGTTGCCGATGCACTTAGCGAAAGGTGTCTTGCAATACTTTGATGGTCCAAGAGCAACGACTGCACTTCTTGCGAATTTCAGCGTCTCAACTTGGGTTTGGTTGAGCATGGTTCCCTTCTTTGCCTTGGTTGTGCAACAGCCTTGGTGGATCAAATCAAGCGACCTGACAATCGGATGATGGTGTGGGTAAAATTAAGCGAAACATCGAGAATGGATCGGCCAAGTGTTTCCGAGAGACAAGCGCGGTGTTGTATGGTTTGGGCAGCGGCTCGTGGTTCCAAAGGTTCGGAATGCGGATTTGATTCTCCATGAAGCCCATGATTACGCCCTTGTCCATCCATCCGGGGCCACTAAAATGTATCAAGATCTGCGTCGAAGATTACGGTGGACTCGCATGAAGCGAGATTGCGGGTTCGTTGCGGATCGATGTATGTTGTCGTGTCAAGGCGAGCATCGGCGTCAGTAGTCTTCTTGACCTTTGCGGTGCGAGAATGGAAGTGGGATTAGTGGGCATGGATTTCATCAGCTGGTTTGCCGTTCATCCAGGAAATAGCGCCATTTGGGTTGTCATTAACAGGCTAACTAAAGTGGCGCATTTCCTTCGATCAAGACTCGACTCCGTGTGCAACCTCTGGCCGAACTCTATGTATCAAGGATTGTGAGCTTGCATGGTGTGCCCAAGGCCGTGGGCGCGTTTGTTTACCTCTCGGTTTTGGCATAGTCTGCGGGAGGCTATGGAACTCGTCTTAACTTCAATGCGGCCTATCATCCTCGGCCGATGGTGAGACGGAGCGCGTCAATCAGGTGCTTGAAGATATGCTCGTGCTTGTATTCTTTCCTATGGGAAGAATTGGGAGAAGTGCCTACCGCTTGCGAGTTCTCCTACAACAACGCTTCGAGCTAGTCTCGGTATGGCACCATTTGAGGCTTTGTATGGGAAGCGATCTGAGAACCCCGTTGGCCAGGTGGCGGGAGAGAGCGGTTCTTTGGCCCGATTCAATCAATGAGCGGAGAGTCAAGTGCGGTTGATTCGTGAGCACTTGCGCGTGCTTCGATCGAGCGAAAGAGCTATGCGGTCGGCGTCGGCGTGGTGAGTTTCCAGCCAATGACCTTGTGTATCTCAAAGTCTCACCTCTAAAGGGTCGCGGCGTTTGGTGTCAAGGGCAAGTTGGCTCCTCGGTATGTCGGGCCTTATCGCATCGGCAAGAAAGTGGGAGCTGTTGCATACAAGTTAAATTGCCGGCTACACTCGAAGGAGTGCGATGTTTTCCATGTATCGCAATTGAAGAAGTGCCTCCGTGTTCGATTGAGAAACACCATTGGAAAATATCGATGTGCGGAAGATCATCTTATCGTGAGCGCCCGTTCGCATCCTCGAAGAAGCTGAGCGAAGAACAAGGAACCGTGTGATCAAGTTTCTTAAAGTTCGGTGGTCGAATCACTCAGAGGATGAAGCCACTTGGGAGCGGGAAGATCGTCTCATGCGACTACCGTCCTTCTTTTCCCGGTGATCGGAATCTGGGCGAGATTCTGTAAGAGGAGATTTATATGACCCTAAGTTGGGTTTGTATTTCAAATGTAAATTATGAGGAGAAATAAAACTTTTGATGCCTCATGAAATCATTTGGATGTTTTCCAAATTTTCCTAAACAATTTCCATTTCCTAGAATTTGTTCTTGTGAATGGAAGTCGTTATAACAAATTCTTAGTCTTAAAACTTGTGAGCATCCTCTGGAATATTTTTCCTATCATCTTAATCATCCTAGCTACCTCTCTGAAAAATTTCACAATTTTTAGATTTTGGTTGCTATTTCAAATAGCCAAGTCAAACCAGTTTGGAATTCTGGTCAAACCCAGCTCAGCAGCTTGTGAATTTTCTTGGGGAAATATAGTGCATAAAAATTCCTGGAAAAATTTCACAAGGTTTTCCTCTGTCCTGTAAGTCCATAAAAATTTCAAATTTTTGGAACTCAGGAGCTATCTCTAAAATTCCCCAAACCTGCTCGACCTTTTGAAATCAAATCTGAAATCAGCATTTATCGGGCTCGAACCTTTCGAGCTCAAGTCCGAAACGCGCCACTTGACTCGGTCGCACCGCCTGGCTGCACCGCGCGTCCGATCGTTGCCAACCGTCCGATGCAGATCGAGCGGTCCACATTGCTTGTCTCGTCGACCGGTCAGAATGCATACACGATCTCGGCCGTCGTTTTAGATCCAGCGGTCGATATTCTCTTGATCGAGTCGGACCAGCTGTTCACGCCGCACTTCACTGCGGCTCGCGCCGCTTTGCTGCTGTCGTGCCAGCGGGCCCCCTTGTCGGTCGTCACCTACCTCGCGCTTGAGAGCTGAGTGCCGGCGGCGGCGTGCATCGCGCCACCTCGCCTCGCCGTCCATTCTAGGTTTCCTCGCGCTTCACCTCGGCGCATCTTCCGCTGTTGGCCCATACAGTAAGGCATTAATCGCCGTCATCTACCTCACCAACTCGCCGCCTCTGCTCCACGAGCGCATCGGCGTTGAGGGCTCCTCTCTCGGGTTTCTCAGCCCTTTTTCCTATTTAAGGGTACCCAAGCTTCCTCTTCCTCTCTTTGACCTCACAAAGCCATTCACTACCTTCCTTGTTCGCTCTGAGCTTAAACCAAGGAGTGCGCCAACTTCAGTTCCACGTAGTGGCGCCACAGCCATGTCATCGTCGTGACCGGTGAAGATCATCCTCACCTTTGCGCGTCATATCGTGTTCCAGATCCTATCTTGAATTCCCCTCAACTAATTTTGAGATTCACTCGCGAGGGCGGACCGTGGAATTTTGGGTTCCCTCTTATTGGTAGAAAATTCGAGTCTTCGTCCTCATCGCGGTGAGTTGGTTCCTTGGTCAAATGCTGCGTCGGCTTCATCTCGCACTTACAGAGCTATCTACATCTTTATCTCCTCTGTCTTTGCTCAGGTTGCTCCCTCCTCGGTGACCCCTTGATCGCGCGCGAGTTCGTCGTCGCGGGCCATCTCGGCGCCACCTTAGCTCGCGTCATCCGGTGAGTTCTGGTAACCCGATGCTCTTGCGCGCGCTAGTTTTCACCTTATTCTTCTATGGCGCGATCGCCTTGTCACCTCCACGGCGGGCGCGCGCTCAAGTCGCCAGCGCCGCCCTGATGCATCTCCGGTGCGCGCGTGACCACCTTGGCCGGTGATCCTCGAGCAACCCATTTTGGCGTCGTCGCGACCGCGCCGCCACTCCTTCGCCGGCGGCGAATCCAGTCGAGCCGCCCGAGCCTCTCGTTCTTGGTGTGCTCCTCTGCATGCATCGGCGATGGGGCCCCTCCTTCAAAACCAGTTCTTTAGTTTCTAATCATGATTAGGAATGTTCTTTAGTTCACTCTCATGCATGATCAAAATTGGTATTGGAGGTTTGAAAGAATTTTAGTTCTAGTTCTCTGTATGTTTCTCATTTGTCGTTTTTACATTTGTCGATGGCGAAAATTGGAGTCATGCTTATGCTAATTAGGTCTTGTTAGACTTGATGAATTCCTTAGGAAATAGTGTTTGGTAAGGAATTATGTTAGTTAGTGATTCTAGATTTCAAAACCCTTGTTGGCATGAGTGATCTAAAGAAGTTGTTATTGGAACTAGTTGTTTTGTCTCTGTACTTGCGATTCTTGCTTTACATTGTAGTAAGGCCTTGTAGTGGTAGCATGCTGTAATTGTTAACCTTCCTATATGTTGGTGTGATGCTTAGGTGGGTTAGTAGCTGAATTTTATTAAAGCCCAACCTTAGTTAGAAAATTGTTAGCACCTAATAGTTGGCTAATTAACTAGTTAGTGTTTCAATAGTTTCTTGTAGGTTTAAGTGATCTTATCAATAATAATGGTTGTTTAGAGTAACTAGTGGTATAGATGTGTTAATTTGATACTTAATTAATAGATGTGCACACAATCACCATCAAAGTCTGTCGAAAGATTAAAGCACATAAGAGGATTAATTTTGGGGTTAGCTTGGTAAGTAAGTAAGTTGGGTAGATCAATCGCATGAAAACATGTCTAATTTTATTCTTCTCCTTAGTAGCTAATTTCTTTGTTCTATTTGTAATGTTCTAGCTACGTGTTTTAGTTTTGTGGTTGTTTTGGAAATTTTGAGTTTTGTTGGTGTTATTGGTTCTTATTTGTTGCTTTTGCTCGATCGATAGATTGCGGCGGATGCAGTATTATCGAGTGAACCTCTGCAACAGGTTGATAATTACGAACAGCAATGACCAGCAAGCGGTTTGATCATGTTAATCGATATTTTAAAGTCTAATATTACTGTTTCAACTGTATGTATGCATCGCTTATTTTGCGTTAAATTGGTTAGTTAATCCTGTTAGTTGCACAATCTGTAGGCAAATGATATTCCTCTACTACCTGAGCCTAGGTTTTGCTATGATTAGAGATCGCTGGATGATTTCTTGTCACTTAGTAGATCCGGGTCAATTTGCTTAGACATGCTTACCTATCGGTAGAACTGGGCGGTTATCGACTTAGTCGGTAACCTTGATCACACAAAATTTACTATAACTTTATGTTTCAGCATTCTTGTTATGTTTAATTGCAAAACTTGATGGGTGGTACGAATCTGGGATTCGTGCTATGGTTGTGGTGACTATTGGGATAGTCACTTCTAGGTTGTTTATCTTTGTCTCTTTGTTCTTATTACCTTTACTGTTATTTCAACATTAAAAATGAATTGCAAACTTGCCTTCCAACTGTATTACATTATGCAAATAAAATTGGCTTTGTGCAAGTGAAACATATGACCTCCACGGATAAGCTGCATGTAGCATATGAGCAGTGCGCTAGTTCACACGTCGATCTTGCGAGTACAAAGACAATCTTTGTACTCGGTTGCTTTGCTTAATGTTTTGTTGCGGAGGAAGAAGGTGAGCCCCAAGGGCCTCACCACGTGAGTTCTGCTTAAGCCGTGTCTGGCGACTAGGCTTGGCGGTCGGTCGGATGCCTTGTGGGGTGAAGGCACGATTGGCTTTGTTTATAGCCATCTTATGGCACTTTTGCTTCCTCTGTCGTCTTTTGGTATTTATGTATCTTTTGGCTGGTCGGCCATTATGCATAATAACTCTCTTTGTTACTTTACCTTGTATGTTTGGACTCTATGTTTGGAATGGAGTTGATGCATAATTTTGTGGTGAGGTGTGTATCTTGCTTTGCAGGAAGTATACATATCTCGAGCTCGATTTATTTTATTTGTGATGCTAGGACCAGGCGGTTGGTTAAGCATTACAAGCCAAATAAATTGGGGTCCTCACAATGCAAGTAGTTAGCTCTCAGGTAACTAAACACACAGTCAAACACCCACATTTTATCTTAACAGTCTGACCAATTTAGCAAACAAATCGAATGAAATAAACCAGATCATAGTAGTATACATTGCTCTGAGCTCGGTGCAGTTCTTGATCAAACTATTCTGGTGTAGAGCTCTGCAGAGGGAAAGACCAACAAACATACGCACAGAAAAGAAAAATAGAAAAGGCCAATGCAAATGTTACTAGAGCTTGTTGCATCCTGCAGATAAGAAACATTTGTGCACAAAATGGTGAAGAAATCTTACATTCTCTGCGGCTTGTCGAGCTTCCCAATGCTAGGTGAAATGACACCCCAAGCTGCATGTAAGGAGATTACTAACAAGATATGTAGATTTAAAATCAACACAGTGAGAAAAACCAGCTTCAAACATCACTTATTAAACTAAAAAATAACAATAGGAAGTAAGAATTAAAGCTTTCGACCCACATGATCCTACAAGTACCTTTCAAGACTGTTCTCAATGAGTAGTTCCAAACATGATGATTACGGTGACTAAGTGCGTTCTTGCGGTTTGTGTGATACTTCGACATATTTGGGGCCCTTTGTATGGATGACCTTCTGCATAATCAATTGATATATGCATTTTAGTATAACCAAGAAAACATACAACTGCCAAACGATATAATGAATTTGAATGAATTTGCGACAACAACTTGTTTTAGCTCTATTAGGTTTTATTTTACTAAAACTTAAATTCCTAAAGTAGAGATAAATTAGTAGCACATTTTCCTAGAAACTTCTTGCTGGCAACTAGGATTTATTCCAAACTCCAAAGTAGTTTTCAACTATTCGAGTTTCGGGAGTTGAACAACAACGCTTATCATATAAGTTGTACCAGCATATAAAGTTGGTAATTCTGCCGACATATAAACTTCCAGTTTGTAGAGACCATCTATGTGTCCAATCCAATACAGTAGAACCAATAAACCTAAGTAGTCTTTTTATTAATATGGAAGATCAACCCTCACAAGCAGTGCAAAATCAGGACCAATTTCTTTGACTTGTACAAAATTCAGCAAAGGATATCTATTATGACTACAAATTAGGTAGCAGGCCTCGATTACCCAACGGACCACATTTCTTATCATGAAACCACATAATACATCAATGTTGTAACTTTAGGCTTGAATGGTGCTTTGAGATCCTTGCACACTCATGTATTCATTTTTCACACGACCCAACATGTAAACACAAACAACGAGCATAGCAGAAACTGAAATAGCACGCTCAAAGAGCATACCTCGAAGGTAGATCATACGCATTGGTCATCTTTGCCATCCCAATTCAGCACCCACCCTGCAAAACATTGGCCAAAGGCCAAATTCCACTTCACAATCTCCAACAATTGAACAAAACTCCCTTAAAATTGCAATGCCCGGTGCAAAATCCAAAACCATACCAGCGTGGCGCATTCCTCGCGAGGCTGAACTGCTGCGATGTGCGGCCGGGACTCTTGTGCCCCTCGTCCAAGCTCTGCATCAGCAGAAAAATCACGAGCTCGGGACCACAAGCGTAACACTCTCAGACTCCAATTCCCAACAAGATAAATAGAAGAATTGAAACCTCATTGTAGAGTTCATGGCAGCGTCGACCTCGAGGTTCCATGGTTGGCCCGCTAGAGGTAGATCACGGAGTTGATCTTGTGGTTGTGAGGAAGCGCGGCGCGCCATGAATAGCCCGGCAATCTCCGTGTGCCATGTCTTCACCACCTCCTTCACATCCACACGCGCAATCCACAATTGGTAGTGAAATTGGGATCGGACGTGTGAATCGTGAACCAAATGTCGCCATGGTGAGGTCAGGAAATGGCGTGCCTCGTCGGGAGATCAAAGGTGGTGAGGCGGACGAGGCCGTCGCGAGCAACCGTGGACAATGAAGTCGAGTAGCGGTGCTTGAGCGCCGCGCAGCGAGGATGGAGGCGGCGGCGAGAGATGCGGCGGAGGAGGGCGGTGCGGCGCGGATGGGAAGGAGGACGAGCGAAGGCGACGGACGAGTGAGGCGGGTGAGGGGCAAGGGGGTTGCGGCGACTAGTGAGCGCGGCGGCGGGCGGGGCGGCACAGCGGTGATTAGGCGATGGAGGCGGAGGATGCGGGCGAGGGGCGTAGCATGGAGTTTCGAGGGCGGCTCGGGGGAGATGGGCGAGGGGCAAGGGATGCGGGCAAGGACAAGGGCGGGTCGGCGGTGGGCGATGGCGTTGCAGCGATGGGTGAGGGCGACGTGGTGGCGATGAGTGTGGGCGCGGTTGGGAAGGAAGAATTTTTAGAAGGCGAGCGGAAGGGCCTAACCGACTAGGGAGGAGGGAAGTCAGGATAGGGTGAGTTTAGAAGGGAGCAGTAATTTTATTTGGATGTGGGAGGTAGTGGGCTGAGTTGGTTTTGCAATGCATGCGTTTTCCATTGCGAGTTATGTGTTATTGTATGTATATTTTTCTTGTAGTGTTCGATTGCTCCGAAGATAAAGCAACAAAACTTCTCGAGGAAGTAAGGCCTCTCGGAGAAAAAGTTGCTGAGGAAATAGAAGTCGGATCTCCATCACGCGACGACCAGTCTGGTGGTTCTAACAAGTAGATGAATGTGATATTCAGACTGTGTAAAAACTTACCTTTTATCATCAACAAAGTTCTTGTTTTGTCTTATCAATGTTATTAAATACTGATATATATTTTCTAGCCCCCAACTGCTTATTTTAGTAGATGACCTTTACTAATGAAGCAGTAGACCAAGAAATTGAGTAATAATGACAACCATGGTAGAAGTGCTGATAATATTTGTAAAAATGATCTAGTGAAAACTAGGAAATCATGTAGTGAAACCGGTTTATGATTTTGACTAGTATAGATCTTGTCCATTATCGAATCAAGTGAGATACCACATATAGTCTGAAGATATAACAAGATGGCTTTGATGATAAGAAGATATGCAAAAATATGTAAAAAAAGAAAAATGATAAGTACCTTTGTTTATATAAATTATTCGAAACTGGTCGGAATGAATCCCGAGAATTGAAGATTTGTAAAATATTTCGCGAAACGTGCTCATGCTCAAGTCCGACTAGCAGCGAGGATCGTAGGAAAAGGACCGTTCCTAGGAAGCTCCTTCCAATGGGCAGGACCACGTGCAGAGAGAAGAGACTTCGACTAGGAGGTTTTTCGTGTCCCGACCAGTAGCCAAACTCGAGTAGAACAGAATGTTGAAATAAAGTATTAATCTTTGAATTCTCAAAATAAGAAAACCATATATATTGTCTAAGTTGTACTCCGTATACTCGTATATCTCTTTAAGAAAAGAGTATGTGGTCGTGCGTGGGTATCATTGAAGTAATGATCACGACTAAGACCGATGTGGCATTTGACATTTAAGTCAACACCAATGAGTAATTGTAACATCCCAATTTTCTGAGCTTAAAAATCTTTTAAATAGTTAGTAGGAGAAAATTCACCATTTGGATTTTATTTGAATTTAATTCAAAAGCTTAATATTGGACTTTATAATCAAAAAACCTTTAATGTGAATAATCCCAAGTGGAACAATAGCCAAAACTATTTTATTTTGGTTCTATGTGCTCAGATATATTTTCTAGGTTTTTCTAGAATTTTTCTGAGTTCATTTGCTATTTTCTATTGCCCTTTTGAATTTCTGGTAATTTATAAAATAGAAAAAGTATTAATAATCTCAAGTTTATCTCCGGGCCGAATCTCTCCAGCCCACCCGTTGTTTTCCCATGCGCGGCCAGCCGCGACCGATTCTGCCAGGAGGCCAGGGCAGCGCATCTCAGCTCCTCTCGCGCCGGGTGGGCAGCGCCTTCATCTCCTTCCTCCGCTTCTTCCTCGCCGAAGTCGCTCTCGCGCCATGGCGAGAGCTCAAGCTCCGTCAGACAACGGACAAAATCCCAACTAAACGCCGGATTTCTTCGCCAAATCCTATCCCGCTTATCCACTTTCGTTTCCATTAAAATCATATCGACACGGACTCTATCTCCTTCAATCCGGACTCTCTCGTGTTCAACTTCGGACTCGTTTTGGCGTTTCCGTCCGGCACGATCCACAGGTATAAAAGCTACCCCGACACGCGCTTGGTTGCTCAACCGAATCCCATCTCCGTTCGCCCGAGAACTCTAGATTTGGCGCAATTGGGTGTTTAGGGTTTTGAGGCGAAACTCCAATCCCCAAAATCCGCGCCGTCGGTAGTGCTCGCTCCAGTGGACTCGCCGCCAGTTCCTCGTCGCGCGGCTATCCGAGGACCCCTCCTCAACCGAACCGTTGGTGATCGTTGCGACAAAACCGACTCGTCGTCCTCGCTCGCGCCACTCGGCCATCTCGGCGACCATCAAGGCCAAGGCCGGCACGGGTGGTGTGCAATGGCGCCCCTACCCTTTGTGCGCCTCGGGTGCAGTAGCCGTCTGCGCCGCTCGCCGTTGCCGGCGGTCGAAAGCCCTCGCCGGCAGCGTTGTCATCACCGACCACCGTGGCGACCACCTCATCGCCAAATCATCGCCACATCATCCTTGTGCCCCTGTGTCAATCACGTGGTGTCCACTGTCGGCGCGAGTGGCTGCGGACTAACCCGGATCGATGCGGCGTGGGTGGGTCGCGGTGCCAAACCAGCGACATGTGGGTCCCACCTATCGAACCAATTTTCATCCGTCCGAGCGTCCTCCGATGACATCAGCGTTGCGCAATAATCCGATTTTTCTTTAGAGAAATAATTCAGAAATTCCAGAAAATCCAAATTAGGGTTTCTTTTTAGATTCAATCTTCCAGAGCCCATAACTCTTGCATCCTAACTCCGATTGAGCCCATTCAAATTTCTAAATTTATCTAAATTCAAGCTCTATTTATCTGAAATTTTTATTTAATTTTTTGGAGCTTGTTTTGCCTCTGTTATTTATTTGTTTTGTTTATTTGTTTCGTTTGCGAGTAGACATCGATTCGTCGGGGAATTTTGTGGAAGAAGGAGCACCCCAAGATCAGGACCAGTACATAGACCTTTTCCAAGGCAAGTCATACCTTTGATCATCTTGAACCCCGTTTTCAAATTACTTTGTGTTAAAGTATTGTATTCTATTTTAATTATGTATTTAAATGCTTTGGGTATAGTTATTATCCAAATTTGTTATCACACCTTGGCCTTGTATGTTATAATTCCTTGTCACCCTAGATTGGTTATCAGTTGGTAATATTGTAACACCAACGTGGGTTGGTTAGATGCGAGTACAATTGCTTAGCCATGCTACGAGCCTCACATCTCATGAAAGTTGCAATTATTAATTATGACTAAGTGACTATGGAACTATGCGATAAAAACTGTGTGTACTGTGTGCTATTACTTTGTGGATGGCATGTGTTGCACTAAAACCAACTGGGTGGTAAAGGATTTAGACTGAAGCAAGTGGTGGAAGCTGTGTGATATAGTGGGCTTTGTGATGGGAATGATAATCTTTGTGACTTAGTTAGAACATGGAAGTCTTGCCTTGGTCAATTAAGAACTTAACTTTGTGCGCCATTGAGCTGAGCCTTCTTGCGACCACATGCACAGTATGGGGCGGGCCTAACTTAGTAAGTTATGGATTCGGCATTGATGTTGGGTGGATAGGTTAGAGGTGTGTGTGAGGTGGAGGTGTGACTACTTAGTGGTTGCATCGCGGGGCGGTTCTCAGCTTCCTGTCGGCGGTGTGTGTTATGCCAAGCGCCGTTTGGGTTGGCATAGCGGTTTGTAAGTACATCGGGAGTGTCAATGTTGAGATGAAGTTTACGAACCGTTTTGTTATGATTAGTGCTTGCTACACTAGTTGTATCTTGTGGGTAAAGTGTACAACCTCTGCAGTGTTAAACAATCTATTCGAATAACGCGTCATGATCATGGACATGCTCGGGATTTCACACAAGGGTAGTTTTCATAAAATATTGGGATGGGAGTGTGTGACCTCAATCATATGGCTATGTGAAATAATCTGTTTAGTGTGTGTCTTTGTGAAACAACTATTAAATTAGTATTGTCTATTTGTTTTGAATTATACTTTCAATCTATTATTAGTATTCAATTGCAAATGTTGCTTTTATGCAAAAGAACCACAAAAGCCTTTTCTTTGGAATAAGCTTTGCATCTATACATTGCATTACGTGGTATGATTTACGAGTGCGGTTGTGTACTCACGCTTGTTGTAAAACTTGCGTCCAAACCTCTGAAGAGGAGGAGTCACGCTTTGCTTTCGGAGGAGTTATTGAAGGTTGTTGATCGTTAAGTGGGATCGATTGGTTACTGTGGTGAATTGGTGGGATCTGTTGGAGATTATTTCCGTTCATTCTTTGTTTTATTCTCTGTTAGCCTGTGGCTTAATAAGTGTAAACTTCGACCATAAGGTCAAAACCCTTATTTGTTATTTAAACTAATCGTTTACTTTATTTATCGTTTGTGTGGATCGATATTTACCTATGTTAACCACTGTGTGCACTAGCGTGATCTGGACTAGTGCGGTATACCACGAGGGTTCCATAATCGTAGTGCAGGTCCCGACGGAGGTGGTATCGAGCCATACTAGCGTAGGTCTTGACCTTAGTTAGATTGGCCGTCTTTAGAGTGTCAAACTATTTTCTAAAAGAAAAATTAACTTGCAAGGTTATTTAATTGCTTAACTCTCCTCATATCTCTCTCGGCTCAACTTTGCTATAATCCTTTCTCTCCCATTGTTTTAAAGTTTGCTCTTACCTTGTTAAATGCTGTCTTGGCGGATGCCTCAAATCTTGAGCTATGGTGGCGCCTTTGGAGGGTATCTTGTGAGCTTTGGAAGTTGCTCCGGGTTCTTGGAGGTTTTGATCGTCCGTCGTGCGTCGGCAACAAGCTGGGCGATGAATGAACAAAACCGTGGAGTGATTTGTCGCTGACAATCGCGGGAGGAGCGACAAAGGCGAGCCAACCTTGCGCGTCTCGTGAGGAAGATCACTTGGCTGGAAGGAATCCGAGTCGTCGGCGCTTGGCCATGCTGCGTATCGCAGCATCTCGCGGGAGCTTCAAGACACCGTCTTCGCTACCACCCAGGCTGCGGCCGTGGACTTGCCGACATGCTACCGGTCCACGAAGGAGATAGCAGCGCTGCCGTCGTGCACCTCGCCCAGTTCGTGGCCGCCTAGGAGGAAGCCTTGGAGAGGACCATCACGGAGTTGGATCATGTCTATGAAGCCTTGCGAGAGTGAAGAGAAGGTCGCCACTCTGCGGGAGATTCTCTCGACCAAGTTCCGAAGAAGAGAAGACCCAGGAGGATTAGAAGAAGATCGGAGGAAGGCCGGTGGAGCAGAGGAAGATGCGAGCGGAGAGGAGCCGGCTAAGCGGTTGCACCGAGAGCGCTGTTCTGCTGCACGATTCGAGCATCGAGATCGGTTGCCAAGATGCGGCTCACTTCAAGTCTGACCGTCGGGGCGCGCGCGCGGTTGTGGAGCTTTCTCGAGTAGTTGGTCTTAGTTGCGTTTTGTTGGCTTAGCGATTTGATTTAGTGAGTCGCCCTTTAGGCGGTAGTTTTGTGTGCTTAGTCGTTGTTTCTTTTTGTGTGCAGTATGAGTGCAAAGGCCCTTAGGCATTTGTTGCAGCCATGCTAAGACCCTAAGTAATAAAGGTATTTCATTTGAGTTTCTTGAGCTGTGTTTTGTTGGGTTTAACCTACCCCCTGCTTAGTCCTTAACTCATCTTGTGCTTGCTACCTTATCTAACAGTGGAGCTTCACGGATGGTTCAAACTCGTCATTTAACGCTAGTGGTTCCGGTACCCGGACGCAGAAGCAATGAGCAACCCGCCGCGGAGCGATTCCATACAAGCACCTCCAATTGACTTTGGAGCTTTCATGGCAGCACAGACTCAGCTGATAAATACCATGATGACTCAAATGCAAGCTATGAACAACGAGGCCAACAACAACAATCAACGATGGAGCCCAGTGCTCATGGTCACCATGGACCATCCAAGCTTACATAATTTATGAGGACTCGTCCACCAACATTTTCCGGACACGTGTCCCGAGTAGAGGCAGATGATTGGCTTCGGGTCATTGAAAGGAAGCTGCTGATCACCCGGTCGCGTGGCCAGGAGAAGGTTCAGTATGCCACTCACGGATGGAAGGCATAGCCCTGAATGGTGGGAGAACACGTCTTTGCGCATGAGGCGCCACGGGATATCACACAGGAAGAATTTTTGCGACATTTACGCGATTATCATGTACGAAAGGCATTATTGATCTAAAGAAGGATGAGTTCAGCGCTTGAAGGAAGTTTCTCTTCATCTTCTTTACTCATATTAATTTGGTGGTACCACTGAATAAGCATCTAAAAACTTAACAACTCACACCGGAGTAGAGTCTACAAGTTGATCAATGCGATGAAGGGAAAGTCATCCTTCGGACAAGCTTTATTAAGGTGCAGCAAAGTCGATACACATTCGTCATTTTCCATTGACTTTTCTAACCATTACAGGATTGGCGAGCCACTCTAGGTGGTCAACCTCACGAATGACCCGAGCTTTGAGAAGCTTGTCAATCTCCGACCGGATTGCTTCCTTCCAATCGGATCACGCGCCTTAGCTACGCTGGCCAGATTTTTGTTAGGCTGCGAGCTAGCCTATGCTCGATCACCTCCCTGGGGACTCCGGGCATATCGGACGCCTGCCAGGCGAATATGTCCTGATTTTCTTGGAGGAAGGAGACGAGCGACTCTTCCTATTTAGGGTTGAGTCATGCTCTGACCAATATCTTGGCACCCTCTAGAGAACCGCTTTCGTCGAGTTCTACCACTTTTATCTGGTCGGAAGGCTTTGGTGTCATCTTTGGTCTCGAGTGTTTGACATGTATGGTAATGGTGTTAGTTCCCCTAGTCGAAAGTTCATCGACTAGTTCTAAACATTTTCGATCACATGCGTAGGCTATTTTCTGATCGCCTCGAACTGTGATGACACCCTTTGGTCCCGGCATTTTCAAACTCGATAATCGTGTCGTGGCTATCGGGAATTTTGCTAAATTTGGGCGACCAAGGATTGTATTATATGCGGTTTTGAAATTTACCACATCAAATGAATTTTTGTTCGAAAGTTGTGGGTCTTCCGAGCGTGACCGGTGGGGACAAGTGCCTATTGGTTTGGCGGTAGATCTAGGAACTATGCCATGGAAGGCATATTTCACGAGTTTTACCTTAGATTTGGGAATCGCATGTCTTCCAATGCGCTTGCAAATTAAATATTTAAAGAACTACCCCATCTATCAAGCCCGATTAACCTTGCGGTTATTAATAGTAGGCTCAACGACAATAGGGAACCTACGGTGAGTCGAAGGAATAAGGCAATCTTCTTTCTTTGAAGGAGATTATAGTCTCGAAACCACCTTGAAGGTTTAACGATGATCGAAGGTTCGATAAGGTTGACTTCGCTCCATGGCCTTGAAGGCGTGCGGACTCGTGCGAAGAAGGCCCACAGAAGATCACGTCGGCGGTGTCTTTGAGGTTCTTGGTACTCCATTTCTTCGTCACCGTCTTTGTCCTTCTTGGAGCTTCTCCCGAGCTCTTGTATTGGCGGGAGTGGACCTTTACTGCATAATAATCTTCCGGTTTCTTTTGCTAAGCACGACAATTCGCAAAGTCATGTCACGCTTCTTTGGTGAAGTGGACACCACTTCTTATTTTCTTGTATTCATTGGTGGGGCTTTAGCCTTGCCATGACTGACATAATTCATTCTTCCCTTGGTAACTTTTTAGGAACGCAGAACCTACTTATCGTTGGTTTTGCTGGTGTTTCTTTCTTGAGACCTTCTTTGCTTCTTTTACTGTCTGTCTAAGCGGGTTGGGGATTTCATCTTTTCGATCAATGGCCTCATTCCACTCAACCACTTATTGTACATGGCGTACTTATCGACCATGTCGAGCATTTCGATGGTTGTTCGTGGGGATGTATAGCTAAATCCTCTGTAAACCTTTGGTTTATCAATCCCTTTGAAGGCTTGGATAACATAAGATTACGCAACCTCTGGTATTGAGTTCTGAACTGCTAAATCTTTTGATGTCTTGTCGGAGAGTCTCGTTAGACTTTTCTTTGGATTACATGGAGATCATCCTTCTTTCGGGGCAATCATCGTGCCACGAAATTTACAATCGAGAAGGTCACAAAGTTGCTCCCAAGTATACATGGAGCCGGGGGTAGGTTGAGCAACCATGATCGAGCTAATCCTTCTAATCTGGTGGGAAGATAGTTAGCCATTACATTTTCATCACCACGGCTATGATAGCGGTGGTGTATATCTGAGAAATTCAAAGTTTTGGATCCCATTGAATTTATCCAAATTGGCGGTCGAACCTATCGGCCAGCGCACGACTGGAGCCTGCGGAGAAGGCTGGACAGCGTGTGATAGTTTCGTGGCACCTTCTTTGAAAATGTGCTGGATTATAATCGGTCGGAGACCGATTTCTAAGATTAGATTGACGGTGCTCTGGTGTCCCAATTCGGTCGTGGACGTTGCTAGAACGCCTCCGACCGCTTGCTTGATTTAGATGATGTCAAGATTACGGTCCAGCGATTGCTCCTCTCGGCGAGTGAGGTGAGGTTCTGAGCAGTCTTCTCCCCTCATGACTTGTTGTAGGAATTGTCAAGGTGGTCTTGGTATCAGCTGGTCTTCAACATGACCATGCTGGCCCACGCCGGGAAGAATCTTTGGGATGAAGTCATGATACGACTGCAGTGCCTTTGTTCCCCATATGTACATGCATTGCATAGTCTGTTGGATAATCTCTGATACTTGACCTACAAGTTGGACAAAACCCAGAGTCTCTGCCAAAGTAGGGTCAGAAGTATTTAACATATCTCTAACTTTCGCTGCGGGTTTTGTATTGTTAGAAGGTCTCAAAGGGTTTCTGCGAGAAGAGGTGTCGATGGCCTAAATCCTCCGATCTCTGATCGGTCTTGCACAGTCCCTTACATTGGTTGGGGTAAGCGCAGACGAATTAAGCGATGGGCGTCCACGATTCATTACCTCACGGCATTTGGTGCTTGACCGCTCGTACCATCTCCATTATTATGTGGTGGCGAGGCAGCGTATGGAGGACCGTACGGTATTTTGATCTGTATCTTTGATTGCATTGACCTCGTGCTTCGGCGGTGATCCTCAGATGAGCTCGTCATGTCGATGGAGAGCCTTTGAACTCTGCGGCTTGATGATGGAGAGTGGTCGGTGATGAGCACTTCCTGAGGTCTTCGTAAGGGTCTCAACCTGATCCGGCGGATTACCGATCGTATGCTGAGCCTTATCATCACCACTTGGTTTATGAAAAATGGGGGTTTCATCGACACCGTCACTAGGTGTCGGTTGGCTCCTAGAATTGCCAGAAGCCGTCGGTGAGTACCTGTCAACCATGATCGCATCAAGGGTATATTGATCCTCAAGTTGCGGTGTTAAATTTTTGTCACCTTTTTTGCCGGTCGAAAAGTCCAGGCTTGCAGAGGCTTTTGGGTGTTCCGAACTGGTCGGAAACACTTCCTCTGAAACCGCCACTGATCGTAGTGGTGTATCCTCATCCATTCGGTCGGCCTCGCTGATATCTGCGATGGACGAACCGGCGGTGGAGGAGGATGAAGAAGAATCTCCGTTTTCCTCCATGGCGCGGATGCATGCGTCCATGTCGAGGTTGGAGTAGTCCGCCAGTCGAACCGTTTTCCTCGTCCCAACTTCTGCCGCCAACGGCGCGAGCCATTATAAGCGGGAATGAACAAAGATTTGATGAGCAAAGAACTTCTTCCAAGATTCCACGCTGCGTTCCCCACGGTCGGCGCCAGCTGTCGACGATCAAGACGTCGATCTTACGAAAAGAAAAGGAGAAAAAGATGTGGAAGATCAGGGGAGATAATAGAGCTGCTCTTTTATTAGTATGAGCTAGGATTTCTGAGGATGCCTCGACTAGATGGTGAACTACTCCTGTTTACCGAGAGCACTACTTGTTATCTTACAATGCCAGACTTAAAACACGAATCTAAGGTCTATGCTTCAGTCTGATGTCGGGGGGCCTCTTTGCTCCGTCCATGCTCTATCTTTAAATAGCTCTTGAAGAGGCGGCAGTTACTTGATGTGAAGCGTCGCGACTGGTCGGAGTTAAATGATGGTTGATGGAGAGTCAACCATCCGGCGGTTGTATGCTTGTGAGATACTCAACCGTATGGTGGTTGTTCATCAGTGTTTCAGGATAATAAACATCGTGTGGCATGGAACATACGCACGTGTTTCATTCATCACACGGTAGAGAATATACTTGGAATCAGTTCCAAATATCAGCTCATATCTTTTACGAGCAATTCCCTGGTCAGAAGCTAGGCACGGACCTTCGTCCGACGAGGGTACCCATTGTGTAACCTCTGAAATCTCTACGACCAGTGAGGTCGTGAACCTCAGGGGTTACCACCATGAAGACGTATGGTCTTTTATGTATTAAAAATAATACATAGGGGTTTTAATCCTTGTTAGATGTGAAAACACGAGAAGCAATATAGACAATGATCAACTAGACAATAACTAGAACTAAAGATCAACAACTAGACACGACGATGCAACCAATGATTCAACAAGCAAAATACTGAAAAGAAAATTGCAATGGCTCAAAGGGGTTCGGTATGGATGATAGATGCAAAAAATTTGGCCAATTTTCTGGACTCTAGGTATGAAAAACGAATCTACTACTAGAAAACTGAAAATTCTCATCGATCAACTGTAGCTCTGATGCCACCTGATGGGGGGTGTCCCGATCTTTCGATGAGATTGATAACTATCGATTTTGGTGGAGGTGACTCTCGCGATCCGACTACAACCGTACGATGACGCTTGCGCCTTAGCAATCGTTGAACCAACTCTGAGATGTTATTGACCTTGCTAAAAGTGCGATCAACCTAACCACGAAGGCCTATTCCTGCATGCAATCGAAGAACACACAAGAAAAAAGATAAAACACAATCTAATGGATTGCAAATATTTATGAAATACTGATAAGGTGGGATTCCGAAGGCTATCTTGACAGGTGGTCGTCCGACACAACTGGAGAACAGAAGTTTGCACAATGGTCAAACCTTAACTCAACGAAATCCGAGAAAAACTAGAGGGGCATGGCCTCCTTATATAGGGGAGAGGGAGCCACACATATCCAAGAGCTAAGGGGGTGGTACTATTCATGGGTAATGTTCACGTGAACAGTACAGTGATGAATAGTGCAGCCCAAGGAGGTGGCCAGCTCAAATAGGTTACAAGGCCCAATTTGGCCCAAACAGGTGAAGCGTCACCTTGTTTTGATGATTGCGACGTGCACAGAATGAATTTGAAGGTGTGGTCATATTCATTGGAGAGAGGACGAGATAAGTTTTCAATCAAGTACTCGTGGACCTCAAACGGAGTCCGTATGTGAAAGTTATGCTCGTTTGAAGTCAGGGCTATCTCCGGAGGCCGAACTGGATTCCAAAACATGTTCAACATGAACTCTTGTTTGGCTTGGACACAAAGTGATGTGGTGCTGCACAAATATACATTTTCATCATTAGGTAGCATCATATAGTTCATATAATATAAATACACTCCTAAAAACGATCTCACCTGATAATTTAAGTGAAGTGTACGAGCTCTTGTATTTGGAACAGCAAGAATAGCAAATTTGGTTATATCTATAGGGGTCATGTCCTCATCAGGGTGCATCTTGGCCAAACGTGGAGGAAGGTGCCATGTGTTGTTGATGACTTGGCCGACTTGCAAAAGATCTTCCAAAATTGCCCCTAGAGCGATACTGTCGACCCTGCACATCTCTTTCAGCTTTCAAGCAAGATGGAATAAATGAGTGATAGAATTATATTCTTTATAATTTAAAATGTCCTGAATTTCATGGTTTAAACCTCCCGAAAATGTAGCCATCTTAGCATTTCTAATTTCTTCTAACCCACAACGCAACAAACCAGTTTGCAATTCTTGATAATAGTCCTCTACAGAACTACTACCTTGTTTCAAGCGTTGCAATTTATTAAGCAAATCACGTGAATAATATAAAAGTACAAACCTATGTCTCATTGCTCTTTTCAAAGCGTTCCATGTTGTAGGTATGTCCCGATTAGTTCTTCCATATTCACTCCACCAAATAGAGGCAAAATCAACAAACTAACTAGTGGTAGCCCTAACTTTCTTCTCTTCAGGGTAAGCAAATTTTTGTTCTACGGTTAACTCCCATGTGAGGTAAGCATCAGGATCACATTTTCCAGCAAAAGACGGCATAGTAAATTTAATTTTACCTAATGTATCAGGGTGATCACGTACCTCTCGCTGATTTTGTCCCATACCTTGCGATTATGGCGAAGCCAACGATGGTGGCGATCATTGTGAACATTGAATCCATCTATTTTTGTATCAATAATGTAGTTGTTCATTTCTTCTTCGTCCACCTCATCTACCCAGAGCGAGCAACCGGTGGTGTGCGGTGGCGAGGAGATAGTGTCTGCGGCGAGGAGGATCCTCCACTCTTGGCTCATGATCGTGGGTCTGGTTTCATCAAGTGGTAGAGCGTTTGAGGCGCAACGCATGTGTGGAGCGCCGCAAGGTTGTCTTTGATCTTATCCAAGGCGGTCTGAATGCTCTCAACGGCGAGTGCTCAATGTGCGCCACGAGCTCTATCGTGCGTGGTGTGAGAGATCCCTCACCCGCATGCTCTAAAGTGGTCATTGTTGTTTCCACCATGTGTAGATCCGTGTGACCCTACCATTGTTAGTAGAAAACAAATAACAAATCACGATGTATATGCTTCTATCAACTACTAGGTTACGGAGGCTCAAAATTCGCTCACACATAAGCTTATACTAAGTTCTTACAAGTTCTTACCAATGCGACGGGAAGTGATTCAGCGGTGGTGGCTCATGATACTCTCACTTATGAATAGTCCAATGATTGCGGAGTGATACTGTGACTTAGTAGGAAGTAGAGCTCGGAAGGCTTTCCATATGGTAGCAAGGTTCAACAATAATCAGATCAGTTAATGCAAGTTGAAAAATCATCAAATAGAGAGGATGAACACAAAGAGACTCATCTCAAGAAGTGATGGTTGGATTGATTTGAGATAGATGGATGTTTTACAGCCACTCCATCATGGAGGACAAAGCTCGACACATGAGCACACACTCAATCCAAACCCTAGAACCCTAGCCACTACTCTCTTCTCCTCAAAACCCTAAACACAAAATAGGGCACTAAAATGGCGGGATTAGGGCTGCTAGACAGCACCTCCTCCTTTATATAGTGGAGTCTAGCATCTAGGAATATTCTATTAGGGCACCCATTAAACCTAACACACAAATGGGTTAACACACGCACGCATTTTAAGCGTTGTTTCCATCTTTGCTTGACCTAAACCGCTTCTCCATACGCAGCCAGCGTCACGGTTTAGCCAAGTGCACGGCGGTATTTGGTGAAATTACCAAAATACCCCTTCTCGATCTTTCTCAAAAGACCAAGTCAATCCTTGTGAAGCAATCCCATGCCGCGCCACGTCTGGTTGATCATCGGCTCCATCATGCCGGCAAGTCTCTCCGTCCAGATCCCGCCGGCACCACGAGGCACTTGCACCGACTCACCGCTGATCAACCCGATCGCGCCGAACCGCTTGTTCGGTCATCCAAGTCCATACGCACCCCACCAGGTCCTCTCGACCTCACGGCATCCTTGATCGTTCGGACCTCGACTCTCAAGCTTAGTCGATCCACCTCGCCATTGACCGTCATAGACCTACAAGCCACCGCACAGCAATAGACCAAGAAACCATCTCTGGGAACAAGTTCTTCACAACTTGACCCACGTTTGTCAAAACATGCATCATTGAACACATATGCCATGAAACCCATGAACTCGACCTAACTGGAACACAAAGCCGCCACACGGTGTGAAACAAGTCAAAACGGTCGAGCCGCCACCATTGGCGGTCGGACGATCCACTAGCGGTCGGCCCAACCAAACGATCGGCCGCCCTCAGGACTTATCAAAATTTCCTCCTGAAAATCCGAAACTCTGGAAATTTCAAATGAATGGAACTATTGCAGGAGGCTCCAAAATTATGGGACCAAGAGCGGTAGAACCTCCTCTCTTGCCACACCCTCTATTTTTGGCCTAGCTCAAAAATCCGAAGCCACTTTAATGGCTGGTCTGACCGCTCAGCGGTAGCCAGTCAGACCGCCACCCTGGCCGGTCGGATCGTCACCTTGATCGATCGGACCACCAGCCTCTCACAAGTAAAACAACTTGACAGGACGGTCGACCGCCACCATGGCGGTCGGACCGCCTCACTGACAACACAAGAACTTCACAGCGAGGTTTCTCCAAACACCTCGGCGCTATTGGCAATTGTTCAACACACTAAGATCAGGATCATATCCACATGATCTCTACAATCTCCCCCTTGATGAACACATTGACAATCTTCTCAAAAATGCAAATTGGAGGTTTGAAAATGAAAATACCCGACATTTTTGCGCAAAGGCACAACTTGGTCCATATGTAAGAGAAAGCAATGGAAATGACCAAACTGGCTTCAGAATAGCATAGGCAAGTGAGATAAGGCAAAAGAAAGCACAAAAACTTCAATTTCTAGAGAAGTGACAAAAATCTCACTTAAAGTCCATATGAAAGAACAATTGTTTTATTTGACCTTTGATCATTGTGAGTCTCCAAGAATTGCAATTCAAATTCAGAAATGACAATAAGATCAAAAGAATTGCAAATTAATTGCTCCCCGTCACTATGAACACCATTTTACAAGAGGAATTTTCAAAATTTTCATTTTCTTCAAAAAGTTCCTAACTTCTCCCTTTTACAAAACTTCTCCCCCTTAACATCCAAAAAGCTCTTTTTCACATTTTTGCCTAAAACTTCTCCCCCTTTGACAATGGATTCATCAAGGAATCATTTCTTCCTCTCATCCAGAGATAACAAATGCACAAGTAAGAAAGAGCATGCATGAAATGCACTGGAGTGGCTTTATTTTTTGATATTTCAATTTTTAGGTAAAAGAAGCTTTGGAGATTACCCAAAAGAACAGACTAGCATTTCTATTATCACTCAAGTCATATCAAGCCTGACACAGCTAGCAAAATCATGTTAAGACATATATAGCATAGCTATGCTAGAGAGCTCAAAATACCACTTGTTGTTGGATTAAATTAAGCAAAACTTCAAAATTAGCAAGTTCAACAACATGTATCCTAAAGTGATAATGGCCATGTCAGAATGTCATTGTGAGATCCAGAAGCTAGCAAAGACCATCTTAGAGACAAAAGTCCTAGATTGAATCATTTTGCTCAAATTTTCTCAAAAGCCCAAATTTCACAACAGATTTCATTTTCAATGAACATTGAAGTTGAGTAAAGGTCTATCTTGGTAAAGAAGATCCTGGATTAGGAGCTATCCACAAACTCTTCCCAAGCTTCAACCAATTTTCACAATTTGTTTTCTTAGCCATGTGCTAGATCTCAAGCCTTACTGCGACCATCCCAAGCAAAAAAGCATAAAAGAGTGGTCTAGATCATCCAAAACTCCTCTTGAGTTCATGCTTAGTGCAATGGCAAGTTGTCTCATGAGAAAGAATTGGTGAGATCAGTTTTTTCGAAGAAAAAAAAAAGATCATTTTTCATTGTTCAAAAGAGCAATTTTAGATTCTTAAAAGAACAAGAAGCTCCAGAAATATTCAATTCTAGATTCAAGAGCTAACAAAGCAATTTTGACAGGGCCAATATCACAAAAGGATCACTAATTGTGCAACTAGCTAAAAGATCCGCAAATTGCAATTTTCAGTTCAAGTTGTCTTAAAGTGCTAGCTCAATTAGCAAAGACTTTGCTAGACATGTAAAAGCATCATAATTCTAGTAAGTCAAAGAACTAGACACGCTCTTGAGCAAGAATTGAAATACTAAAGCTCAAGAGAGTAAAAAGCAAAGCTTCATTAAATTAAAAGACAGAAGCAGTAAAGCTTATATTACAATGCATCTTCTTGTGATTTTCATATATGATACAATGAGATGCACAAAAGACTTAAAAGCCTAAAAGGATCAAAAAGATCAAAAGGATCCGAAGAACATACCACTTGAAGAAGGTATCAGAAAAGATCCACAAAAGATCCAATGAACAAGGAAAGCTCAAAATAACAAGGAAAGTTCAGATGAATAAGGAAAGTTCAGAAAAGAACTAAGAAGGTCCAGAAAAGAACCAACTCCCCCTCAAACCAACCCATAAGGATAAATTATCCCTATCTTGCATCTCAAGGTGGCAAACCTTGTTGGGTCAAAAGGCTTGGTGAGGAGATCGCCAAGAGCCTTGGACTCTACAAAACTAGCACAAGACTTCAAACTCCAAAGATCTCTAGGAAAAGCAACTTGAAAAGCTAGGGAGTGAAAAACCAACATTAAAAGCTTACAGGCAACTCGAAAACCTGCTAAGACTAATGATTGGGAGACAAGCACGACCTAGAGTGTGTGAGAAGAGTGCATCCTAGCAAACCATGGGATAAGAAGAGTGCCTAGAAAAGACACGTGCTAGAATAGAGCCTCCTATCTACCCTAAACTCAACAAGCCCAAATGCTATGCAAGGTAGACTAGGGATACCATACATAAAAGTAAGGTATAGAAGCTCGAACACGAGTCACTGCTTGCTTGGCAGTGAGATGTAGTCATGATGGATGAAGATCCATTCCTTGAAGCTCCAAAAAGTAGTTGCGCTCACCCATCATCCTCATCTCAAAATTCCTTCGTCTCCTAGAAGTGATAGCCAGCATTGAATGCACAAATGAAGAAGAATCAACAACTGGAGTCTTTGACCACTTGTTGGACCACATGTTCTTCTTCTCAACTGAAAAGGCTACACCAAAGAGACAAAAGAAGTCTATGCCTTGGTACTGGGTTAGTGAGATATTTTATAGAGAAACAGTACCAAGATACACATACTAGCAAGGATAGCAACAAATGATCCAAAGCTCATTAAAGCATATAATCAACAGTTCAGGACATGAGCACGAAGATAGACTAATCAATTGCAGCACATGCTATCCTAGATATGACAAAGCTCAAACTATCCTTAATCTACAATAAGGCATAGGAGCAAGCAAACAAGCACATAGCATATCACACATCATATATATAGTCAAAGGTAAAACATGCTAGTGAAGGCTATGGCAATCCTCATGCATCCACAATTTACAGTATGACACAAAAACCATGTAAGCATAAAGCATGTTAGAGAAGAAATCATGAACAAGGTATGCTAACATGGATATCAAGTAAGCATGTGGATACATATAGCAAAAATCAACACGAGAAAGATTAATCATGTACAAAACAACACAGGCTCGTGAAGACAAAACCAAGCTTATACATCCATGAAAATAATGAACAACAGTCTAGTACATGGATACATAAGCAAGGTAAAGGCATGACGAAGGATATCAAAAGAGTAGTACATGCCAATATGGTACAAGTGAGCACAAGGATAATCATAGCATACCAAGAATGAATAATCATGAAAGTAAAAGCATGAAGATATAATATAGCTCACAAAACAGGTGTAGACATCGATCATGAAAGCACATGCCTCTTGGAGGCCATCATGAGGGTGGAGAACCATCAAGTGTCCCGATCATGTGATGAAGCAAAAGACCAGAACCTCTTAAGTCCATGTTCTCCAACCTGCCTTCCTGGTACCTACACATGAGAAAGGCAAGGTGTCAAAGTCTTGGATCCTGAAGGGTTAGATAGCAAATACTTGGGAACCCAAACCTTGGACACACCACCACTAGAAGCATTTGAACCATTATGTGAGTTAGCATGATGCAAATGATGGTCAATGCAAGAAGATCCAACACCATCCTTGGAGGCACGTCGCGAGTGGACACCTCGATGAGGAAAACGAGGTCCATCTCTGGAAAAGTGGCAATGACCTTGCTTGAAAGCACCATGATGAGAACCAACAAAAGCACCAAAGGAACTCACATATCCTCGCCGTGAGTGTGTACCTCGATGAACAAAGCGAGGTCCACCTCTTGGGAAAAGCGAAATCACGCCTCGGGGCAGCTCGTGGGACAAAACCAAAACCATGGAAGCCAAGTTCACGATCTTTGGCCAACACCACTAGAAAGGTGTCAAAGCCATCATCAAAGTGAGTCTTCGTGCTATGCTCTTTAGTGTGCGTGTCATGAGAAAGACTATGCCCACTAGGAGACTTAGAAGCATGAGCTCGGCGCAAATATTTTGCACGTCGGCAAATCCACAAGATGTCCATTCTTCCCACAAAATGAGCAATGGTGTAAAGGTCAACTAGTAGACAAGGTCCGAGAGGACAAGGCACCATTGTCGCTCAAAGAAGAAGTCTTGGAAGAACCAACATCATGAATCGTCCTCGTATTGGCACTAGACTCACACATGCCATAAGAAAGACAATGTGTGTTCCTAGAGGTCCGATGACGCACTCGACACTCATGATTCATACGGCAAAAGCAAAACTCGAAAGTGTGTTCATCTTTCTTACAAAAAGTGCAATGGTACTTCTCTTTTGAAGCTTTAGTACCATTTGAGAAGGAATCACCCTTGTCTTTGGAAATCCCTTGGATAACACAAGAAGAGTCACAAGAAGTCGCACTCGCTAAGGAAGAGCTACTCAAAGCGATGGTACAAAAACCAACATCAAGTGACTCACATTTGGCACAAGAAGACTTCAACTCCGAATATAAAGAAGCAAGAGAAATCTTGAGAACATCAATCTCGAAGTGAAGGCAAATACAAGAGTCACATGACTTGGCGCTCATATCATCGCGCAATTTCTTCAATGACTCAATCTCGCTCTTCAAATCAATGCAAGATGTGTAAGAATTTAATGATGCTTTTGTATTAAGCATGCAATTCAAGTCATCAATTTCAATTTCTAAATGAGCACAATTCTTGCAAAAGACTAAACCATCCTTAAGCAATTTTTCATATTCTAAGCACATGCTACAAGGCCTAGCTTTGATATCAATAATTTCAGCCTAGCATTCTCTAATTGCTCAAGGTGAAAGGAATTAGTCAATTTAAGCTTCTCAAAATCTGCAAGCATGCCTACACAAGAATCACAATTATTTCTAGCCATAGATCTAAGATTGCCTATTTCTAACTTAATGTGAGGACCCCAGTTTATTTGGCTTGTAATGCTTAACCAACCACCTGGTCCTAGCATCACAAATCAAATAAAGCGATCCTCGAGATATGTATACTTCCCGAAAGCGATTATACGCACCTCGTTACAAATTAGGCAACAACTCCATTCAAGACATAGAGTCCAAACATTACACTACAAACGGAAGATAAACAAATAGTATGCAATTACAGACATAGGCGGCAGCCACAAGATACACAAATAACAAGAACGACAGTGAAGCAAAAGTGCCATAAGATGGCTATAAACAAAGCCAATCGGTGTGCCTTCAACCCACAAGGCATCGGGGACCGCCAAGACTAGTCGTCACCCACGAGCGGCAGCCTGACTCACAGTGAGGACCACGAGGCTCACCTTCTTCCTCTCGCAACAAAAACATTAAGCAAAGCACACGAGTACAAAGATTGTCTTTGTACCCGCAAGACCGAGCGTGTGAACTAGCGGACACATTCATATGCTACATGCGGGCTTATGCGGTGGAAGACCATATGTTTCATTTGCATAAAGCCAATTTTCATTTGCAATAAGGTATCTGATTTTAAAGGCAAGTTTGCAATTCATTTTAAGATTGAAATAACGATGAGGATAATAATAACAAAAGCGAAAGATAAACAACCTAGAAGTGACTATCCCAATAGTCACCACAACAATAACACGAATCCCAGTTAGTACCACCCATCAAGTTTTAATTTAAATGTTTTAGTCTAACTCTCGATAAGCTTACCCAAGCGTGTCCATCACCTAGGGCGAGGCTATTCGAATAGTTTTAACCTGCGGGTGTACCACTATACCCACACTTGCATCGCCTTTAAGCCAAAGCACACTTCGAAGGTATCTTTGTACAGCTAAGTCCTCGAGACTTTTCCAATATTGTGTATTAACTACGAGCAGCTCGTATGGATAGAAACCCATACGCTTACATGGTAAAGCCGAAAGACAACTACCCACTCGGGATAAAGCTTTTGGACAACTACCATGCTCCCACCTCCATCCCTCCTGCGACCTCCTGCGACCCGGGCCAATACACGCAAAGTACTAGGTCAAGAGAGGTCCCATACCCTCTAGTGTGGTTATGCGCGAAATGCTGGATAACAAAAACTCACAAGATGTTCGGTCCTTAATTGACCGGGCACCTTTCGATCACACCAATAGATCACACCAATCTTACCATTGTGCGCGTCTAAATCATTTTTGTTTTCATTTTTAGTTTTGCAATTAAACATAGCAAATCTTTGAAACATGAAGTTGTAGTAAATTTTGTGTGATCAAGGTTCTGACTAAAATCGATAACCGCCAGTTCTCTGATAGCTAAGCATGTCTAAGCAAGTTGACCGGATCTACTAAGTGACAAGAGATCATCCGATCTCTAATCACGACAAATAACCTAGGCTCGGTAGTAGAGATCAATATTTTGTCTACAGGATATGCATTTCTGGATTTAACTAATCATTTTAACACAAATTAAGCGATGCATACATCAATTGAAACAAAATATTAGACTTTAAAATCTGGGATTATCATGATCAAGCGCTTGCACGGATCTTTGTTGCTCAATATGCTAAGGAGGATCGTCCTCGGGGTTGCCACAAATATCGAAGCCTAACGATCGAACAAAGCAATGAATAAAGCGAATAACAGGCAAAACTTCAAACATCAAATACAAACACCAATATATACACCAAGGCTAGACTATCACAAAGAATGACAAATAATTGCCACGAGACCCATCCACTCATTTGCTAGGTTAACCACAAAATCAAACTTCTAACATGCTTTAAACTTTGGACGAGGCTTTGATGGTGATTGTATGCACATCTATTATTTAATCATCAAGTTAACACATCAAAATCAGCTAGCTATCTGAAACCACTATTGTGGTGAGAGCACAAAATCTACAAGAAGCTATTGAAAGCATAACTAGCCAAGTATCCAACTAAGAAATGCTAAACAAAAATCTTCTACCTAAGATAGGATGCTAAGGGCCTCATTATTCATACCCCTAAGCATCACACCTAGATTTTGCAAGGCTAACAAGTTTCAACATTTGGCCACTACCCAAATCTTATAACACTGACAACTCAAAGTGCAGAGGCAAATAAAGTGAGCAGCTAACTATCCCTATGATCAAGCATGTGAAGCTTAGAAACTTAAAGATACCAACTAAATGATTTCATGCTAACCACCACAACAAAAGGAGGCATCAAGACTAACAAAACCTAATAACAAGCATGATACAAATTTTGATTCGACAACGAGATAAAAATGACAACGAGAGAAAAGCTACAAGAAACTTGCACTAATATACTTTCAAACCTCAATTACAAACTTTGATCATGCATGAGTGAACTAAAGAACAATCATAAGCATGATTAGCAGCTAACTAATTGGTTTTGAAGGTGGGCCCCATCCGAGACGGATGAGAGGAGCACAACGAAAAGAGCAGAGGATCTCGGCGGCTCGGACTGGATTAAATCGCGGCGGTGGAGCGCGGCGAGGTGAAACCAAGGCCAAAATGGGTGTGGGAGGATCAGCAGCAGTAGGTGGTCTCGAGCGGCCGGAGATGCTGCTGCGGTGGCGGCGGAGCTTGGTGGCGGCGGTGGGGTGACAAGGTGCGTTGCACTAGAGAGAAGACAATGAAATTTAGCGCGCATGGGCATCGATGAGTTACCGAGGAACTCACGGTGTGCTGGCGGCGGCAGAGAACACCGGGTGACCGGCGAGAGCCCATGGCGGCGCAAGGCGATTAACGGCGGCGAGGGCACGGGGTGAGCGAGAGGACACGAGTGAGTGGAGAAGAAAGGTGGAGTCGGTGGTGCTCACCGGCGAAGAATTGGTGGAGCTCACGGAGAAGATGCGGCGGTGGAAAAAGCGGTTTCGGCGGACTTGGAGAAGAAAGTCCGCGCGGCTCCACGACGATGAATCACGAAATTCCTTGAGGTTTTACTTCCACGGGATACTAGGCACACCGTGGCGCTTCTCGGCGATGGCCGGAGCTCACGGAGTGGTTGAAATGCTCGGAAGCGGGCGGCGCTACGGCTCTGGAGCTCGATGGAGAAGAAAGGCAATGGAGCAGCGAGTAGGAAAACCCTCGATGGCTTTTGTAGGGCGGCGGAGCGGCGAGGTGAGCGGTGGCGGTGAAAAGACGGTGAAGCTAGGTGGCGGCGTGCATCGCCGGCCGGCCGCGAGCCTTGCGAGCGGCGGTCTTGGCGGAGCCGGCGGCGGCGTGGCGAGATGACCTGCGAGTGGGTCCGCCTTGTCGGCAACAATGACAAAGCAGCGAGCCCAGTTAGACTTCGATCAATATCGCGCGAACCGTTGGATCTAAAGCGGACGGTGAGATTAGTGTATGCATTCGGACAGTCGGTTGCATGCGGCGCCGTGGATCGTTCGATCTTCATCGGACGGATTCTGATCGATTGGACTTCGCGCGCAGTGCAGCTAGTTAATGCGACCGAACCAAATGTCGAGTCGGACTCGAGCACGAGTTGAGTTCGGGCAGAGAACGATACTTTTAGAATTTGATTTAAAAGACAGAGAAGGTTTGAGGAATTTTAGAGGTAGCTCCTGAGCTCCAAAAATTCCAGAAATTTTTATGGCAGCTACTAGGGACAGAGGACAACCTTGTATAATTTTTCCAGAACTTTTATACACTGCATTGTTCCAGAAAATTCACAAGCTGCTGTACAGGGAGTTTGACCAGATTTCAAACAGAGTTGACTTGGCCATTTGAAATAGCAAACAAAATCTAAAAATTGTGAAATAATTCAGGAGGTAGACAGGATGATCAAGATGACAGGAAAAATATTCCTAGGGGATGATCACAAGTTTGAAGGCTAAGAATGTCTGACAACAATTTCCATTCACAAAATTTAATTCTAGAAAATGGAAATTGCTAGGGAAAAATGTAGAAACTTTCAAATGATTTGAAGAGGCAACAAAAGTTTTATTTCTCCTCAAAATTTTACATTTGAAATACAAACCCTAAGTTAGGGTGTTACAAATCTCCCCCTTACAGGAATCTCGGCAGAGATTACGATCAACTGGAGAAGAAGGATGGGTAATGCTGCTCGGAGGCGATCTTCCCGCTCCCAAGTGGCTTCATCCTCGAGTGGTTCGACCATGAACTTTGAGAACTTGATCACCACGGTTCCTCGTTCTGCGTCAGCTTCTTCGAGGATCTGAGCAGGCGCTCACGACAAGGCGGATCTTCTGCACATCGATATTTTCAATGGTGTCTCCTCAGCCGGAGCGCGGAGGCACTTCTTTAAGCGTGACACATGAAAACATCATGCACCCGCCAGTGTAGCCGGCAACTCCAACTTGTATGCAGCGGCTCCCACTTTCTTGATGATGCGTCGGCGGAGCATATCGAGGAGCGGTTGCCCGACGACAGAAAGCGGCGATGTCCTTCAAAGGTGAGACTTTGAGATACACAAAGTCATTGGGTGGAAACTCACTCCGCGGCGGCGGCGATCTGCATAGCTCTTCTCGCTGGGTGAGCTACGGCGCAAGTGCTCACGAATCAGCGCATGACTTTACGCCTCATTGATCGAATCCGGGCCAAGAAGCGCCTTTCACGGTTCGACCAGTTCAATGGTGTTCTGCGGCGCCTCCCATACAAAGCCTCAAGCGGTGCCATCACCGAGACTAGTCTGGAAAGTTTGTTGTTGTAGGAGAACTTCGGCAAGCGGTAGGCACTTCTCCCAATTCTTTCCATAGGAAAGAACACAAGCACGAGCATATCTTCAAGAACTTGGTTGACCGCTCCGTCGACCATCGATCCCGAGGATGATAAGGTGAAATTTGAAAGAAAAGCGGGTCCCCATGGCTTCACGTAAGCGTGCCATAGCCAGAAGTGAAAAGAGAGCCACGATCGACACAATCGTTCGTGGCACACCATGCAAACTCACAATGCGGGATATGTAGAGTGCGCAATTTCTGTGGCGAGGGCGGTACACCTTTGGCGAGAAAATGCGCTACCTTCAGTCAATCGATCGATAACAACCGGATAGCATCCTTCCCGAAGAAGTGCGGGTAGACGGTGATGAAGTCCATACCAGCGGAATCCACTTCCACTCGGTATGGGCAAGGGTCAAGAAGACCCTTGACGGGCGATGCTCGGCCTTCACGCGACAACATCGTCGCATCGGCAACGAACACGCAATCTCGCGCTTCATGCGAGTCCACGAGAATCTCGGCGCAGATCTTGGTACATTTAGTGGCCCGGGATGGATGGACAAAGGCGAATCATGGGCCTCTGAAGAATCAAATCCCGCAACTCCGGGACCTTTGGGACCACAAGGCGCTGCCCAAACCATACAACACCGTGCTCATCTTCTCGTGAAACACTTGGTGATCCACCCTTGATATTACGCTTGATTTTACCCACACCATCATCGATTCTTTGTCTTTGCCTTGATTTGATCCACCAAGGTTGGTTGCACAACCAAGGCGACAAAGGAACCATGTTCAATCAAACCCAAGTTGAGGCAATGAAATTTCGCATAGCGGTGAGTTGTTTGCTCTTGGATCATCAGTATTGCAATACACTTTTCGGCTAAGTGCATCGGCAACCACATTGGCTTTGCCGGATGATGATACGAATACCCATGTCATAATCTTTGATTAATTCTAGCCATCTCCTCTGCTGAGGTTGAGATCTGTTGAGTGAATAAGTATTTCAAACTCTTATGATCGGAATACACCTCACAATGGTTCCGATCAAATAATGCCGCCAAATCTTGAGTGCATGAACTCTGCGACAAGCTCTAAATCATGGGTGGGATAGTTGAGCTCATGAGGCCTCATTTGCCTAGATGCATAGGCGTTGCCTTGCCTTCTGCATAAGAACACATCCGAGTCCCCGGCGAGAGGCATCGCAATAAATATCGAAGCTCTTGTGGATATCGGGAAGAGTAAGGGTTGAGCTGAAGTCAATCATTGTTTGAGCTCCCAAAGCTCTCATCACAAGCGAGGACCATACAAACTTCTTGTCCTTCTTGAGCAATTCACCATCGGCTGCGATCTTGGAGAAGTTCTCGATAAAGCGGCGATAGTAGCCGCTAAACCAAGAAAACTCCGCACATCGCTGGATCACTTGGTGTCCCAAGATAGAACATCGGCGACCTTCTTTGGGATCCACGGCTATGCCTCGGTGAAAGAACATGGCCCAAGAATGCCACTTCCTTCAACGAGAACTCACATTCTGTGAACTTCGCATATAGTGGTGCTCCGCAATTTGCCCAAAACAATCTTGGATGCTCGGCATGCTGCTTGATCTTGGAATAAATAAGAATATCATCAATGAAGACCACCACAAATTTGTCCAAAACTCCATGAATACTGAATTCATCAAGTTCATGAACAAAGTGGAGCATTGGTTAATCCGAAAGACATGACGGTGTACTGCGTGCAGGCCATAACGAGTAGTGAAAGCCGTCTTGAATATCCTCGACCGATCCGGACTTGATGATAGCCCGATCTCGAGATCAATCTTGGAGAACACACGAGCTCCGGACAAGCTGGTCAAAAGATCATCAATGCGAGGCGAGAGGATATTTGTTCTTCACCGTCACTTCATTGAGAGGGCGGTAATCAACACACATACGCAAAGTCTTGTCCTTCTTCTTCACAAGATCACCGGACAACCCCAAGGAGATGGCGGGGCGGATGAAACCCTTTGCTTGGAGCTCACCAAGCCGCTTCTTCAATTCTTCTAGCTCATTGGGAGGCATCCGATCTGGCGCCTTGAAATCGGGCGATGCCGGCAGCAACTCGATGACAAACTCCAGATCTCGAACCGGAGGCATCCCAGGCAAATCTTTAGGAAAGACATCCACAAAGTCAGATACTATGGGAACATCTTGAATTTGCAAGGCTGGCTTTGCTTCTAATGCACAAAGATGCGGACCACGAAGGCTGCGGCGAAAATCCGACTGCTACTTTGAAGAAATTTGTAAGATAAACAATCTTCTGGCACAATCGATTTGCCCCAAGTGTTGGGACAACCAATCCATGCCAAGAATCACATCCAGACTCGCTGAACTGAGTAGAATAAGGTTTGCCAAAAATCCCACTCCTCTGACTATGATAGGAACACCGCGGCATTCCATATCAGCTCTCATTTCCGAACCCGGAGAGCGAATGAGCAAAGGAACTCCCAAAGGAACACAAAAGACCACTAGCGACAAATGATCTTGAAATAAAAGAATGCAATGCTCGAGAATCAAATAATACTGCAGCGGGGCGAGAATTGACAAGAAGTGTACCAATCACGACATCGGCGCCTCCCGAGCCTCCTCGGTGAAAGGTGGTTCACTCGACCGCGCCCGCACTCGGTCTTCAATAATCTTACAGTCGGTGGTGACCGCTCCTGCCCGTCCTCCATTAGGACGAGGGCTCGCAACACTCGAGGCGAGCATTCGCATAATGGCCCTTGTTGTGGCGGCGAAAACAAGTCACCTCGGCGCCGGATTGCGGAGGCCGCTCTGTTGCTTGGATCGCAGCGCACGTGGTTGAAACACGCTGCGGTGGGCGAGAGCTGGTGCGAGATGGTCTCGGCGCGGTGGAGCAAAAGAATGGGCCATCGGTGCTGGCCCACCGAGGACCGAACGAGGCCGTGTGAGTAGACCGATGCGCCTCCCATTTGCCCTTGCGGGACTCGCCACGCCTTTGCCTTATGCTGCTGCAACGATGGCCTTATCTACCAAGGCACAAAGTGCGAGAAGTCCACAATAGATAGCTTGTCCGCAACTCCTCGGACAAGCCATCCATAAACTTCTCTGCTAGCCTCATCCGAGGCCACCTCCCTAGAGCATAACGAGCCGGATGATTGAACTCGTGCAGTACTCAGTCACGGACTTGCGCCCTTGCTTGAGCGCGAGAATTCTTTCTTTTCAGCTTCATCGGGCCATCCGGGATGTGGGCCCGACGAAAAGTCGGCGGAACTCCTCCCACGCGACCACATGGCTCGCGGGCCGCATGGCGAGATAGTTCTCCCACCATGAGAGTCTTTGCGCCTCAAGCCGTGGGACGCGAAGAGTGCCTTATCCTGCGCTGGCATCGAGCTATGTTGAGCTTAGCTCAACCATGCGCGACCAATCATCCGCATCGAGAGGTCCTCGGAGCGGGAGAAAGTCGGCGGCGTATGCGGAGGAACTCGCAAGTCCCCGCGAGTGCGGTGGCCGCCACCACGGCAGGAGTGGAGGTATTCCTAGCAATAACCTCCAAGATTCGCGTCCGTCCATACGGTTTCGCTCGATCCGGCGAGCACCTCACCATGGTCCGAGGAGGAAGCTCCTCATCATGACCAGCTCTGATCGCCACGCGCTTCTCCCGCCATCCTGTTTCACTAAGACAAGTTAACAATAGCCTGAAAACATGAAGTTGATGACCCAGCTGCAAATAACTTGCTAACAACACAAAACAAGCACAAGACTTTGAAGTTACAAAACCAACGACAAAAATGGACACTTAGCAAACTCATACATATCTTACCCTTATGCTCCCACAAATTTTAATTAGACTAATTATCTATGGTTCTCCCAAAGGTGATTCTACCAGTAGTAACTATCTTTTGAAAGGAAAGAGAGAAACCAAGTTTTAAACTCAAATTAGAGTAAGATGAGAGTAGAAGGCTAAGATAGGTAAGGAGTAAAATGAGAACTGCCTAAGTTTTCATAAACCTTTTTATAATTTGAAAATAAGACTTTCAAAATACCCTAAGGACGACTATGCTTGGGTTACTACGGTCAGAATGGCTCTGATACCAACTTTGTGAGGACCCCAGTTTATTTGGCTCTGATACCAACTTCAATGACTCAATCTCGCTCTTCAAATCAATGCAAGATGTGTAAGAATTTAATGATGCTTTTGTATTAAGCATGCAATTCAAGTCATCAATTTCAATTTCTAAATGAGCACAATTCTTGCAAAAGACTAAACCATCCTTAAGCAATTTTTCATATTCTAAGCACATGCTACAAGGCCTAGCTTTGATATCAATAATTTCAGCCCTAGCATTCTCTAATTGCTCAAGGTGAAAGGAATTAGTCAATTTAAGCTTCTCAAAATCTGCAAGCATGCCTACACAAGAATCACAATTATTTCTAGCCATAGATCTAAGATTGCCTATTTCTAACTTAATGTGAGGACCCCAGTTTATTTGGCTTGTAATGCTTAACCAACCACCTGGTCCTAGCATCACAAATCAAATAAACTGATCCTCGAGATATGTATACTTCCCAGAAAGCAGTATACGCACCTCGTTACAAAATTAGACAGCAACTCCATTCAAGACATAGAGTCCAAACATTACACTACAAACGGAAGATAAACAAATAGTAACAGAATTACAGACATAGGCCGACAGGCCACAAGATACACAAATAACAAGAACGACAGCGGAAGCAAAAGTGCCATAAGATGGCTATAAACAAAGCCAATCGGTGTGCCTTCAACCCACAAGGCATCCGACCGACCGCCAAGACTAGTCGTCACCCACGGCGCGACAAGCTCACCTCACGTAAGTGAGGACCACGAGGCTCACCTTCTTCCTCTGCAACAAAACATTAAGCAAAGCACCGAGTACAAAGATTGTCTTTGTACCCGCAAGACCGACGTGTGAACTAGCGCACTGCTCATATGCTACATGCAGGCTTGTCCGTGGAGGCCATATGTTTCATTTGCATAAAGCCAATTTTCATTTGCAATAAGGTAATACAGATTTTAAAGGCAAGTTTGCAATTCATTTTTAAGATTGAAATAACAAGAAGGATAATAATAACAAAAGCGAAAGATAAACAACCTAGAAGTGACTATCCCAATAGTCACCACAACAATAGCACGAATCCCAGATTCGTACCACCCATCAAGTTTTAATTTAAATGTTGTAGTCTAACTCTCGATAAGCTTACCCAAGCGTGTCCATCACCTAGGACGAGGCTATTCGAATAGTTTTTAACCTGCAGGGTGTACCATGCACCCACACTTGGCACCGCCTTTAAGCCAAAGCACACTTCCGAAGGTATGCTGGCACAGCTAAGTCCTACGAGACTTTTTCCAATATTGTGTATTAACTACGAGCCGCTCGTATGGATAGAAACCCATACGCTTACATGGTAAAGCCGAAAAGACAACTACCCACTCAGGATAAAGCTTTTCGGACAACTACCATGCTCCCACCTCCATCCCTCCTGCGACCTCCTGCGACCCGGAGCCAATACACGCCAAAGTACTAGGTCAAGAGAGGTCCCATACCCTCTAGTGTGGTTAGCACGCCGAAATGCCTGGATAACAAAAACTCACAAGATGTTCGGTCCTTAATTGACCCGGGCACCTTTCCAGTCACACCCAATAGATCACACCAATCTTACCATTGTGCCCGCGTCTAAATCATTTTTGTTTTCATTTTTAGTTTTGCAATTAAACATAGCAAAATGTTTGAAACATGAAGTTGTAGTAAATTTTGTGTGATCAAGGTTACCGACTAAAATCGATAACCGCCCAGATTACCGATAGCTAAGCATGTCTAAGCAAGTTGACCGGATCTACTAAGTGACAAGAGATCATCCAATGATCTCTAATCACAACAAATAACCTAGGCTCGGTAGTAGAGATCAATATTTTGTCTACGGGATATGCAACTACGGATTTAACTAATCATTTTAACACAAATTAAGCGATGCATACATACAAATGAAACAAAATATTAGACTTTAAAATACCGGGATTATCATGATCAAACCGCTTGCACGATGTTTGTTGCTCAATATGTCATGAGGATCGCCCTCGGGGTTGCCGCAAATATCGCCTCAACGATCGAACAAAACAAATAATAAGAACGAATAACACCGGCAAAACTTCAAACATCAAATACAAACACCAATATATACACCAAGGCTAGACTATCACAAAGAATGACAAATAATTGCCACAGAGACCCATCCACTCATTTGCTAGGTTAACCACAAAATCAAACTTCTAACATGCTTTAAACTTTGGACAAAGCTTTGATGGTGATTGTATGCACATCTATTATTTAATCATCAAGTTAACACATCAAAATCAGCTAGCTATACTGAAACCACTATTGACAGGTGAGAGCACAAAATCTACAAGAAGCTATTGAAAGCATAACTAGCCAAGTATCCAACTAAGAAATGCTAAACAAAAATCTTCTACCTAAGATAGGATGCTAAGGACGCCACTATTCATACCCCTAAGCATCACACCTAGATTTTGCAAGGCTAACAAGTTTCAACATTTGGCCACTACCCAAATCTTATAACACCGACAACTCAAAAGTACAGAGGCAAATAAAATGAGCAGACTAACTATCCCTATGATCAAGCATGGCAAATGTGCTTAGAAACTTAAAGATACCAACTAAATGATTTCATGCTAACCACCACAACAAAAGGAGGCATCAAGACTAACAAAACCTAATAACAAGCATGATACAAATTTTCGACATCGATGATAAAAATGACAACAGAGAAAAGCTACAAGGAAACTTGCACTAATATACTTTCAAACCTCAATTACAAACTTTGATCATGCATGAGAGTGAACTAAAGAACAATCATAAGCATGATTAGCAGCTAACTAATTGGTTTTGAAGGAGGGGCCCCACCGCCGACGGACAGAGAGGAGCACAATCGAAAAGAACAGAGGATCTCGGCGACTCGACTGGATTCGCCGCCGCGGTGGAGGCGCGGCGAGGTGGAAACCAAGGCCAAAATGGGTCGCCGAGGATCATCAAACCGAGGTGGTCTCGAGGCACCGGAGATGCATCGCGTGGCGCGCGACGGAGCTTGGCGGCCGGAAGTGGGGTGACAAGGTGCGATCGCACTAGAGAGGAAGACAATGAAATTTAGCGCGCGCATGGGCATCGTGAGTTACCAGAACTCACCGTGTGCTTGGCGACGACAGAGAGGCACCGGAGTGACCCGGCGACGAGCCTCACGGCGCAAGAAGGCGATTAACGGCGACAGAGCCTGGGTGAACGAGAGGACACGAGTGAGTGGAGAAGAAAGGTGGAGTCCAGGTGCTCACCGAGCGAAGAATTGAGCCGAGCTCACCGGAGAAGATGCGGCGGTGGAAAAGGCGGTTTCGCCGGACTTGAGAAGAAAGTCCACGCAGCTCCACGCACGATGAATCCTGAAATTCCTTGAGGGGTTTACTTCCACGGATGCTAGGCACACCGTGACGCCATCGGGCGATGACCGAGCTCACCGAGTGGTGAAATGCTCTGAAGCGCGCGGCGCGCCACGGCTCCCGGAGCTCGGTGGAGAAGAAAGGCAATGGAGACGAAACGAGGTAGGAAAACCCTCGATGGCTTTTGTAGGAGCAAAGGAGGCAGCGAGGTGAGGCGGTGGCGGTGAAAAGACCGTGAAGCTAGGTGGCGGCATGCATGCAGCGCGGCGGCGCGAGCGCGCGCGGCGAAGCGCGCCGAGTCGGCGAGGCGATGTGGCGGGATGACCGCAGTGGGTCCGCCTTGTCGCCGATAAAGAAGAAACGGCGCGAGCCCGAGTTAGACTCGACAATATCGCACCGACCGCTGGATCTAAAACGGACGGCCGAGATTAGTGTATGCATTCGGACAGTCGGTTGCATGCGCGCGACGCGGATCGCTCGATCTTCATCTGACGGCACGATCGATTGGACTCGCGCGGTGCAGCTAGTTGACGCGACCAACCAAATGTGCGAGTCGGACTCGAGCCCGAGTTGGTTCGGGCCCGAGGAACAAGATTTTTAGAATTTGATTTAAAAGACAAAGAAGGTTTGGGGAATTTTAGAGGTAGCTCTGAGCTCCAAAAATTCCGAAATTTTTATGGCAGCTACTAGGGACAGAGGACAACCTTGTATAATTTTTCCAGAACTTTTTATACACTGCATTGTTCCAGAGAAAATTCACAAGCTGCTGTACAGGGAGTTTGACCAGATTTCAAACAGAGTTGACTTGGCCATTTGAAATAGCAAACAAAATCTAAAAATTGTGAAATAATTCAGGGAGGTAGACAGGATGATCAAGATGACAGGAAAAATATTCCTAGGGGATGATCACAAGTTTGAAGGCTAAGAATGTGCTGACAACAATTTCCATTCACAAGAATTTAATTCTAGAAAATGGAAATTGCTAGGGAAAAATGTAGAAACTTTCAAATGATTTGAAGAGGCAACAAAAGTTTTTATTTCTCCTCAAAATTTTACATTTGAAATACAAACCCTAAGTTAGGGCTGTTACAAATCTCCTCTTACAGAATCTCGACCAGATTCGATCACCGGAGAAGAAGGATGGGTAATCGCCGAGGCGATCTTCCCGCTCCCAAGTGGCTTCATCCTCGGAGTGGTTCGACCATCGAACTTTGAGGAACTTGATCACACGGTTCCTCGCTCTGCTCTCGACTTCTTCGAGGATACGAACGGGCGCCACGATAAGACGATCTTCCCGCACATCGATATTTTCCAATGGTGTCTCTCAACCTAACGCGAGGCACTTCTTTAATCGTGACACATGAAAACATCATGCACCCTTCGAGTGTAGCCGGCAACTCCAACTTGTATGCAACAGCTCCCACTTTCTTGATGATGCGATACGGCCCGACATATCGAGGAGCCGCTTGCTCTTGACACCAAACGACGATGTCCTTCAAAGGTGAGACTTTGAGATACACAAAGTCATTGGGCCGAAACTCACCACGACGACGACGACCGCATAGCTCTTCTCGCTCGATCGAGCTACGCGCAAGTGCTCACGAATCAATCGCACTTGACTTTCGCCTCATTGATCGAATCCGCCAAAGAACCGCTTTTCACCGCCACCAGTTCCAATGGTGTTCGCAGCGCTTCCCATACAAAGCCTCAAACGGTGCCATACCGAGACTAGTCTGAAGTCGTTGTTGTAGGAGAACTTCGGCAAGCGGTAGGCACTTCTCCCAATTCTTTCCATAGGAAAGAACACAAGCACGAGCATATCTTCAAGAACTTGCTGACCCGCCCGCTCGACCATCACCGAGGATGATAGGTCGAGCCGAAGAAAGACGGGTCCCCATGGCTTCCTCAGTAACCGTGCTGGCATAGCCGAGAAGTGAAAAGAGAGCCACGATTCGACACAATCGCTCGTGGCACACCATGCAAACTCACAATGCGGATATGTAGAGGTCCGCCAATTTATCGACGCCGAGGGCGGTACACACCGGCGTAAAATGCGCTACCTTCGCCAATCGATCGATAACAACCCGTATAGCATCCTTCCTCAAGAAGTACGGTAGACCAGTTGATGAAGTCCATACCAACGGAATCCCACTTCCACTCCGGTATGGGCAAGGGTGAAGAAGACCTGCTGACGCCGATGCTCGCCTTCACGCCGACAACATACGCCGATCGGCAACGAACTCCGCAATCTCGCGCTTCATGCGAGTCCACCGTAATCTCTCGACGCAGATCTTGGTACATTTTAGTGGCCCCGGATGGATGGACAAAGGCGAATCATGGGCCTCTCAAGAATCAAATCCGCAACTCGGGACCTTTGGGACCACAAGACGCCCCAAACCATACAACACCGTGCTCATCTTCTCGGAAACACTTGGCCGATCCACCTTGATATTCTCGCTTGATTTTACCCACACCATCATCCGATTGTCGTGTCGCTTTGATTTGATCCACCAAGGTTGGTTGCACAACCAAGGCAGCAAGGGAACCATGTTCAATCAAACCCAAGTTGAGACGCTGAAATTTCGCAAGCGCAGTTGTCGCTCTTGGATCATCGTGAGTATTGCAATACACTTTTCGCTAAGTGCATCAAGAACCACATTGGCTTTGCCAGATGATACCGAATACCCATGTCATAATCTTTGATTAATTCTAGCCATCTCCTCTCGCTCGAGGTTCAGATCCGCCGAGTGAATAAGTATTTCAAACTCTTATGATCGGAATACACCTCACGGTTTCCGATCAAATAATGCCGCCAAATCTTGAGTGCATGAACTATCGCAGCAAGCTCTAAATCATGGGTGGGATAGTTGAGCTCATGAGGCCTCAACCGCCTAGATGCATAGGCGATCGCCTTGCCTTCCCGCATAAGAACACATCCGAAGTCCCCGACGAGAGGCATCGCAATAAATATCAAGCTCTTGTGGATATCGTGAAGAGTAAGGACCGGAGTCAAGTCAATCGCTTTGAGCTCCCGAAAGCTCTCATCACAAGCAGAGGACCATACAAACTTCTTGTCCTTCTTGAGCAATTCACCATCGGCTTTGCGATCTTGGAGAAGTTCTCGATAAAGCGGCGATAGTAGCCCGCTAAACCAAGAAAACTCCGCACATCGTTGATCGACTTGGGCTGTCCCCAAGATAGAACATCGCCGACCTTGCCGGGATCCACACTATGCCTCCACCGAAAGAACATGGCCCAAGAATGCCACTTCCTTCAACCGAAACTCACATTTGTCGAACTTCGCATATAGCCGTGCTCCCGCACTTGCCCAAAACAATCTTCGATGCTCGGCATGCTCGCTTGATCTTGGAATAAATAAGAATATCATCAATGAAGACCACCACAAATTTGTCCAAAACTCCATGAATACCGAATTCATCAAGTTCATGAACAAGGCCGAGCATTGGTTAATCCGAAAGACATGACGGTGTACTCGCAGCCATAACGAGTAGTGAAAGCCGTTTCGAATATCCTCACCCGATCCGACTTGATGATAGCCCGATCTCGCATCAATCTTGAGAACACCGAGCTCCGCATAACCGGTCAAAAGATCATCAATGCGGGCGAGGATATTTGTTCTTCACCGCACTTCATTGAGAGGACGGTAATCAACACACATACGCAAAGTCTTGTCCTTCTTCTTCACAAAGATCACCGGACAACCCCAAGGAGATGAACTGGGACGGATGAAACCCTTTGCTTGGAGCTCACCAAGCTGCTTCTTCAATTCTTCTAGCTCATTGGGAGGCATCCGATACGGCGACTTCGAAATCGGAGCGGTACTAGGCAGCAACTCGATGACAAACTCCAGATCTCGAACCGGAGGCATCCTGTGCAAATCTTCGTGAAAGACATCCACAAAGTCAGATACTATGGGAACATCTTGAATTTGCAAGGCTGGCTTTGCTTCTAATGCACAAAGATGCGGACCCTGAAGCTGCGGCGAAAATCCGACCTGCTCGCCTGAAGGGCTGGTAAGATAAACAATCTTCCTGGCACAATCGATTTGCCCCAAGTGTTGGGACAACCAATCCATGCCAAGAATCACATCCAGACTCGCTGAACTGAGTAGAATAAGGTTTGCCAAAAATCCCACTCCTCTGACTATGATAGGAACACCGCGGCATTCCATATCAGCTCTCATTTCCGAACCCGGAGAGCGAATGAGCAAAGGAACTCCCAAAGGAACACAGCGAAGACCACTAGCAGCAGCAAATGATCTTGAAATAAAAGAATGCAATGCTCCAGAATCAAATAATACCGCAGCAGGACGAGAATTGACAAGAAGTGTACCAATCACGACATCCGCGCCCCCGAGCCTCCTCACCGAAAGGTGGTTCACTCGACCACGCCGCACTCGGTCTTCGAATAATCTTCCGTCGCGGGTGATCGCCTCCCGCCGCGGCCCTCCATTAGGACGAGGGGCGCCGCAACACTCGAGGGCGTGCATTCGCATAATGGCCCTTGTTGTGGCAAAAAAACAAGTCACCTCGCCGCCGGATTGCGGAGGCCGCTCGTTGGCGGATCGCAGCGCACGTGGTCAAAACACGCCTGCGGTGGGCGAGGAGCTGGTGCGAGATGGTCTCGCGCCGGTGGAGCAAAAGAACGGCCATCGTGCCGCCCACCGAGGACGAACGAGGCCGTGTGAGTAGACCGATGCGCCTCCCATTTGCGCTGCGGACTCGCCACGCTTTGCCTTATGCTCGCAACGATGGCCTTATCTACCAAGGCTCGAAAGTCCGAGAAGTCCACAATAGATAGCTTGTCCCGCAACTCCTCGCAAGCCATCCATAAACTTCTCTGCTAGCCTCATCTCGAGGCCACCTCCTGAGCATAACGAGCCGATGATTGAACTCGCATGCACTCCGTCACGCACTTGCGCCTTGCTTGAGCGCGAGGAATTCTTTCTTTTCACTTCATCGTGCCATCCGGGATGTGGGCCCGACGAAAAGCCGACCGAACTCCTCCCACGCGACCACATGGCCCGCGGCCGCATGGCGAGATAGTTCTCCCACCATGAGAGTGCCGCGCCTCAAGCCGTGGGACGCGAAGAGTGCCTTATCTGCGCGCCGCATCGAGCTATGTTGAGCTCGCCAACCATGCGCAGCCAATCATCCGCATCGAGAGGGTCCTCGAGCGGAGAAAGTCGGCGGTATACGGAGGAACTCGCAAGTCCCCGCGAGTCCGTGGCCGCCACCACCGGCGGGAGTGGAGGTATTCCTAGCAATAACCTCCAAGATTCGCGTCCGTCCATACGGTTCGCTGACCGAGCGAGCACCTCACCATGGTCGGAGGAGGGGAAGCTCCTCATCATGACCAGCTCACGATCGCCACGCGCTCTCCCGCCATCCTGTTTCACTAAGACAAGTTAACAATAGCCTAAAACATGAAGTTGATGACCCACCGCAAATAACTTGCTAACAACACAAAACAAGCACAAGACTTTGAAGTTACAAAACCAATCGACAAAAATCGACACTTAGCAAACTCATACATATCTTACCCTTATGCTCCCACAAATTTTAATTAGACTAATTATCTATGGTTCTCCCAAAGGCTGATTCTACCGTAGTAACTATCTTTTGAAAGGAAAGAGAGAAACCAAGTTTTAAACTCAAATTAGAGTAAGATGAGAGTAGAAGGCTAAGATAGGTAAGGAGTAAAACTGAGAACCTCGCTAAGTTTTCATAAACCTTTTATAATTTGAAAATAAGACTTTCAAAATACCCTAAGGACGACTATGCTTGTTACTACGGTCGAATGGCTCGATACCAACTTTGTGAGGACCTCATTTATTTGGCTTGTAATGCTTAACCAACCACCGGTCCTAGCATCACAAATCAAATAAAGCGATCTCGAGATATGTATACTTCCTAAAGCAAGATACGCACCTCGTTACAAAATTAGACAAGAACTCCATTCAAGACATAGAGTCCAAACATTACACTACAAACGGAAGATAAACAAATAGTAATGATTATGTACATAGGCCGATGTGCCACAAGATACACAAATAACAAGAACGACAATGAAGCAAAAGTGCCATAAGATGGCTATAAACAAAGCCAATCGGTGTGCCTTCAACCCACAAGGCATCCGACCGACCGCTAAGACTAGTCGTCACCCACGGCGACAAAGACACTCACGTATGAGGACCCCGAGGCTCACCTTCTTCCTCCGCAACAAAAACATTAAGCAAAGCACCGAGTACAAAGATTGTCTTTGTACCGCAAGACCGACGTGTGAACTAGCGCACTGCTCATATGCTACATGCAGCTTGTCCGGTGGAGGCCATATGTTTCATTTGCATAAAGCCAATTTTCATTTGCAATAAGGTAATACGCTTTAAAGGCAAGTTTGCAATTCATTTTTAAGATTGAAATAACAAGAAGGATAATAATAACAAAAGCTAAAGATAAACAACCTAGAAGTGACTATCCCAATAGTCACCATTAATAATAGCACGAATCCCGCATTCGCACCACCCATCAAGTTTTAATTTAAATGTTGTAGTCTAACTCTCGATAAGCTTACCCAAGCGTGTCCATCACCTAGACGAGGCTATTCGAATAGTTTTTAACCTGCAGGTGTACCATCACATCTACACTTCGCATCGCCTTTAAGCCAAAGCACACTTCCAAGGTATGTCGCACACTAAGTCCTACGAGACTTTTTCCAATATTGTGTATTAACTACGAGCCGCTCGTATGGATAGAAACCCATACGCTACATGGTAAAGCCGAAAGACAACTACCCACTCAGATAAAGCTTTTGGACAACTACCATGCTCCCACCTCCATCCCTCCCGCGACCTCCTCGCACCCGAGCCAATACACGCCAAAGTACTAGGTCAAGAGAGGTCCCATACCCTCTAGTGTGGTTAGCACGCCAAATGCTGGATAACAAAACTCACAAGATGTTCGGTCCTTAATTGACCCGGCACCTTTCCAAATACACCCAATAGATCACACCAATCTTACCATTGTGCCCGTCTAAATCATTTTTGTTTTCATTTTTAGTTTTGCAATTAAACATAGCAGAAATGCTGAAACATGAAGTTGTAGTAAATTTTGTGTGATCAAGGTTACCGACTAAAATCGATAACCGCCCAGTTCTACCGATAGCTAAGCATGTCTAAGCAAGTTGACCGGATCTACTAAGTGACAAGAGATCATCCAGCGATCTCTAATCACAGCAAATAACCTAGGCTCAGGTAGTAGAGATCAATATTTTGTCTACAGGATATGCAGCTACGGATTTAACTAATCATTTTAACACAAATTAAGCGATGCATACATACAGCTGAAACAAAATATTAGACTTTAAAATATCGGGATTATCATGATCAAACCGCTTGCTCGGATGTCGTTGCTCAATATGTCGCGGAGGATCGCCCTCGTGGTTGCCGCAAATATCGGGCTTCTAACGATCGAACAAAACAAATAATAAGAAACGAATAACACCGCAAAACTTCAAACATCAAATACAAACACCAATATATACACCAAGGCTAGACTATCACAAAGAATGACAAATAATTGCCACAGACCCATCCACTCATTTGCTAGGTTAACCACAAAATCAAACTTCTAACATGCTTTAAACTTTGGACAAAGCTTTGATGGTGATTGTATGCACATCTATTATTTAATCATCAAGTTAACACATCAAAATCAGCTAGCTATACTGAAACCACTATTGACAGGTGAGAGCACAAAATCTACAAGAAGCTATTGAAAGCATAACTAGCCAAGTATCCAACTAAGAAATGCTAAACAAAAATCTTCTACCTAAGATAGGATGCTAAGGACGCTCAGCTATTCATACCCCTAAGCATCACACCTAGATTTTGCAAGGCTAACAAGTTTCAACATTTGGCCACTACCCAAATCTTATAACACTGACAACTCAAAAGTACAGAGGCAAATAAAATGAGCAGCTAACTATCCCTATGATCAAGCATGGCAATGTGCTTAGAAACTTAAAGATACCAACTAAATGATTTCATGCTAACCACCACAACAAAAAGGAGGCATCAAGACTAACAAAACCTAATAACAAGCATGATACAAATTTTCAGATTACTGACAACAGAGAAAAGCTACAAGGAAACTTGCACTAATATACTTTCAAACCTCAATTACAAACTTTGATCATGCATGAGAGTGAACTAAAGAACAATCATAAGCATGATTAGCGACTAACTAATTGGTTTTGAAGGAGGGGCCCACCGCCGACGGACGAGAGGAGCACAACTGAAAAGAACAGAGGATCTCGGCGGCTCGACTGGATTCGCCGCGGTGTGGAGGCGCGGCGAGGTGGAAACCAAGGCCAAAATGGGTCGGAGGATCACCAAACCGAGGTGGTCTCGAGGCACCGGAGATGCACCGCGGTGGCGCGCGACGAGCTTGGCGCCGGCAGTAAGTGACAAGGTGCGATCGCACTAGAGAGGAAGACAATGAAATTTAGCGCGCGCATGGGCATCGCTGAGTTACCAGAACTCACCGTGTGCTTGGCGACGACAGAGAGGCACCGGAGTGACCCGCGACGAGCCTACGCGCAAGAAGGCGATTAACGCGACAGGAGCACGGGTGAACGAGAGGACACGAGAGTGAGTGGAGAAGAAAGGTGGAGTCTGTGGTGCTCACCGAGCGAAGAATTGAGCCGAGCTCACCGGAGAAGATGCGGCGGTGGAAAAGGCGGTTTCGCCGGACTTGGAGAAGAAAGTCCACGCGCAGCTCCACGCACGATGAATCCTGAAATTCCTTGAGGGGTTTACTTCCACGGATGCTAGGCACACCGTGACGCTTATCGGCGATGACCGAGCTCACCGGAGTGGTGAAATGCTCGGCGCGCGCGGCGCTACGGCCCCGGAGCTCGCGGAGAAGAAAGGCAATGGAGACGAAACGAGGTAGGGAAACCTCGATGGCTTTTGTAGGAGCAGCGAGGCGCGAGGTGAGGCGGCGGTGAAAAGACCGTGAAGCTAGGTGGCGCGGCATGCGTGCAGCCGCGGCCGGCGAGAGCGCAAGCGGCGGTGCGCCTGGAGTCGGCGAGGCGACGTGGCGGGATGACCTGCAGGTGGGTCCGCTTTGTCGCGACAGCAAAGAAACGGCGCGAGCCCGAGTTAGACTCGACATCGCACGACCGCTGGATCTAAAACGACGGCCGAGATTAGTGTATGCATTCGACAGTCGGTTGCATGCGCCAAGACGTGGATCGCTCGATCTTCATCGGACGGTTACGATCGATTGACTCGCGCGCGTGCAGCTAGTTGACGCGATCAACCAAATGTGCGAGTCGGACTCGAGCCTGAGTTGGGTTCGCCCGAGGAACAAGATTTTTAGAATTTGATTTAAAAGACAGAGAAGGTTTGGGGAATTTTAGAGGTAGCTCCTGAGCTCCAAAAATTCCGAAATTTTTATGGCAGCTACTAGGACAGAGGACAACCTTGTATAATTTTTCCAGAACTTTTATACACTGCATTGTTCCAGAGAAAATTCACAAGCTGCTGTACAGGAGTTTGACCAGATTTCAAACAGAGTTGACTTGGCCATTTGAAATAGCAAACAAAATCTAAAAATTGTGAAATAATTCAGGAGGTAGACAGGATGATCAAGATGACAGGAAAAATATTCCTAGGGGATGATCACAAGTTTGAAGGCTAAGAATGTGTTGACAACAATTTCCATTCACAAGAATTTAATTCTAGAAAATGGAAATTGCTAGGGAAAAATGTAGAAACTTTCAAATGATTTGAAGAGGCAACAAAAGTTTTTATTTCTCCTCAAAATTTTACATTTGAAATACAAACCCTAAGTTAGGGCTGTTACACTTAACATTGTCAAGCTCATGATGTAAGACAACACAAGAATCACATGGCATAGAAGCATTTGATTTCAATAATTCATTTTCAGATTTTAGGCATGCAAAAGAATTATTCAAGTTATCTATGTCTACAAGTAAGGAATCATAAGCACACATGGTTGTTTTCAATTCAGAGAGCTCATGAGATAAATCACCATTCTCTCTTTCTAACAATTTCACTTTCTTCCTAAGAGCAATCAGTTTATGATCATATATCAACAAGACATTTATAAGTTTTTCTTTGCTCACATTGCTTAGCTCGAGTAGGGGATCGTCCTTAGAAGAGTCATCATGATCATCCTTGAAAAGCTCTCCATCATGTTCATCCTCAATCACTACGGCACATTTGCCAATAGGCTCCTTCTCTTTGGGCTCCAAGCGTATCTCATCTCTGAAACTAGGACAATCAAAACCAAAGGGGTAGCCACAAATATCGCAGGTGAATTGTTTCTCAATTGACCACATAAATATCGTATGTTCAAGCCTCTTGTCACGACGGACATCAACGGCAAAATAACCACGACAAGATACAAAGAAGCGCTCACAAGTCCACATACTAGTCGCTATGCTCAAAGATCAGTTAAGATCACAAAAGAGCAAACTTGGCTCTGATACCACTTGTTGGACCGAAGAGGCAACTAGAAGGGGGGTTGAATAGGCGCCACACAAAAACGACCTCTTCAAATTCTTTTGCCTCAGGACGTACAAGGTTCCTTCACTACAATAGCTATGTGGAGCTATGAAGATTAGAGATAATCATTCAAATAACAATCAGGCAACAAAAGGGTCAAAACTCGCTGAAATCCTCACTGGGCGGTCAGACCGGCGAATAGTGTGGTCGATCAGTGAACAAGGGCGGTCGATCAGGAACAAGCATGTCGACATCGTGAACACTAAAATCAGCACAGAAACTGAATTTTAACACGATTTCAAAATCGCAAATTGATCCGACTTTTGATCTACACGACCAAACTCCACCAAATTTGAACCACACCTTCTTAAAGATATTAGGAACCTATTCCAATAAAAAATCTCAGAGATCCATGCCAAAGTTCCTATCTTTTTCAGATTGAACGAAGGGTGCTTCAAAACCTGGCGAAATACGAAAACGGTGATTGAGATGATTTCGTGGGAGGAATCAATCCAAGATGGCTAAGGATGGTCTCCCATACGTTTTAGCACTCTCAATCACAGGAAAAATCAAGCCAAAAGCTCTCAAGAGCAAAACCCCCGAAAATCACCCTTTCTTTCACCAAAACTGGGCAAAATCAAAACTTAGATCCAAAATTTTGCCCGTGGGTGGATGATGATCAAGATGACCTTAGATGGGTTCCAACATATCCCAGCAAGCAAGATCAGGAGGAAAAACCAAGTAAAAACTCCCGGATCAAAGAAAGCCCCAAAATCATCAAATAGAGAGGATGAACACAAAGAGACTCATCTCAAGAAGTGATGATTGGATTGATTTGAGATAGATGGATGTTTTACAGCCACTCCATCATGGAGGACAAAGCTCAACACATGAGCACACACTCAATTCAAACCCTAGAACCCTAGCCACTACTCTCTTCTCCTCAAAACCCTAAACACAAAATAGGGCACTAAAAATGGCAGGATTAGGGGCTGCTGGACAACACCTCCTCCTTTATATAGTGGACGCTAGCATCTAGGGAATATTCCATTAGGGCACCCATTAAACCCTAACACACAAATGGGTTAACACACGCAGGTATTTTAAAGCGTTGTTTCCATCTTCGCTTGACCTAAACCGCTTCTCCATGCGCCGACCCACGTCGCGGTTTAGCCAAGTGCACCAAGGCGATATTTGGTGAAATTACCAAAATACCCCTTCTCGATCTTTCTCCAAAAGACCAAGTCCAATCCTTGTGAAGCAATCCCATGCTTCGCCACGTGTAGTTTGATCATCGGCTCCATGTCGAAAGTCTCTCTCGTCCAGATCCCACCAGCACCACTGAGGCACTTGCACCGACTCCCGCGCCGTCTGATCCAACCAGTTGCACCAAACAGCCCGTTCGGTCATCCAAGCCCATTCTGCGCCCTACTTGAGTCCTCTGACCTAACCCGGTATCCTTGATCGTTCTGGACTTCAGCTCTCCAAGCTTAGTCCCGATCCACCTCCCGTTGATCTTCATAGATCTGCAAGCCACTTGTACAGCAATAGACCAAGAAACCATCTTCGGGAACAAGTTCTTCATAACTTGACCCACGTTAGTCAAAACATGCATCATGCAACACATATGCCATTAAACCCATGAACTTGACCTAACTGGAACACAACGCCGCCACACGGGCCGCATTTAAACAAGTCAAAACGGTCGATCACACTTTGGCCGATCGCCACTAGCCTGGCCCGACGCCTCGTGACTTAGCCAAAATTTCCTCCCTGGAAATCCTAAACTCTTTGGAAATTTCAAATGAATAGAACTTTTGCCTAGAGGCTACAAAAATTATGGGACCAAGAGCAGTAGAACCTCCTCTCTTGCCTACACCCTCTATTTTTGGCCCAGCTCAAAAATCCAAAGCCACTTTAATGGCCGATCTTATCAGCTCGCAGAGCTGGTCGATCGCCACATCGCCGCGGACCGTCACCTTGACCGGTCGACCGCCAGCCTCTCACAAGCAAAACAACCCGACAAGACCGGTCTGACAGCCACCACGGCCGGTCAAACCGCCTCAGACCTGACAGCACAAGAACTTTACCGAAAACGAGGGTTTCTCCAAACACCTCGACGCTATTGCTAATTGTTCAACACACAAGATTAGGATCATATCCACATGATCTCTACAACTTTGGTTGTTAAATCCTAAAAATAAATAAAGGTAACGCCAAAAGCGTATTTTCTGACATTTATGCTTTCCATCGGAGAGAGCGTATTTCCTTTGAACTGAAATTGGATCTTCCCAATTCATGAATTGTTCTTCTTATTGGAAGTGATTGGTGGTGTACGATAGATGAAATTGATTTAGATTCAATTTGTTGTTGAATTGTTACTGTTCTATTGAGAGTATCTTACCATGACTTGCCTGGGAGGCCTAAATCATTTTAATAATTTCTTTTGTTAATATTTCCTATTTATCGAGGAATTTCCATGATGTAAGTGTGTCCTATGAGTATTATCTAGATACCATCCTTATGATTTAGACGACGACTCTTATGCGTCTAAGTTTCATCCTTGTTTTAATATGTCATTTTCATAGTAATTACCATGACCAAGCTTACACTATGGTACACCTGTTACACTAGGTTAACCTTTAACTAAAACTAGAAGATAACCTGCGCCTTTGGCGCGGGCGTCGAGTAAAAAGTGTTTTGTTAGGGTGTTGACGGCAAGTTTTTTTTTTGCACGGTATGAGGCATGAGTATTATGTGATGCAATAACGTAGTTTTGATCGAAGCAGAAGGATCAAAGCCCATGCAACTATCGCCCCATTTATCTAAATCTGGCAAAAATACCCTGATGAGCAAAAAATCTGCCATTTACGTGTAGCACGTGACACCAAGAGAAAGGAGGATCTTAAATTGTGTGTACAAATAAAGCGGTATTGTCGATGGGCATAGCTGTGTTGGGAATGTTTACAAAATAGGTTCCGAAAGGAGCAGCAGTACAGGCTAAAGAATCGACGTACTGCACAGAATTGATAGATAGGAGTAATTAAATGTGTGCACAAAAGAAATCAGTTGTTCCTAGGGAAGTATTGTTCGGTTTGGTGATCAGGGGATGCTTTCTATAGAGACTGTAAAGAGAGCAGTCAGTCAGAAGAGACTATAAAGCAGCATGGATTTTATTTTTTTGGGAATTGTCAACGCATTATACCTGAGGCTCTGTTGGCATGCAGAGCGATCTGATCATGTAGTAGGCTTTTTTTTGTAGATGAACGGGTTTTCTTTGTGGGTGGATCGATCGTAGAGTGAGGAGGCGATACAGATCTGTGTAATAAAATAAGATTGAACGCTATGGCGAATAATAGAAACTGTACTTACGTCCATGCTGGAACGGGTCTTCTCTTGGTCCTCATGTACGCATGGTATGTCAAATGGAACTATCTTGACCCAAAAAAAAACACCTATAGGGACTTAACCTCATAAAAAACCAAGATGAAATTTGCAAGCTATGAGTTTTTCATCATATATAAGAGCAGGATATGCATAATTTTTATACTATTCATCTAGCTAAAAAAAGACGGTCATCATACGTGGTAAAAAGCTATCATAGAAAAGATAGAAGCTAAAGGAAAGTTCATAAAAAAAAATCACCGAAAGCCTGATTAGGTGGTTCTTTATTAGCATCTTTTCCTGATTGTAAATATCACCATCCCCGAGTTACGCATAATATAAACATGTTATTACTAAAATATAGAAAGCTTGCTATAATATATTTTGCATGGACAGGGAGAAAAACAGGGAAATAGGTTATTTAAACCGTATTCTTTTGGATAGGGAGACACAAAAAAATAGAGTACCACCGAAAGAAAGATGTATGATAGAGTAGACTTCTTTTCCATGGAATAAATAGAGTATAACCGAAAGAAAGTTGTATGATAGAGTAGACCTCTTTTCTATGGAATAAGAAACTTGGAAAGCGACAAATGGTGGCAATGCTCTTTCGTTATCAAAAGTGATAGCTGGTGCATGGTGAAGACAAAAGGAAGCTAATAGAAGCGAGCGTAAAAAACATAACAACAGATCAAGAGGATAGGATTTTGTAATGCTCGGTCTCTGTCTAGGGTAACAAAACCTGCTAGATCTATGATCCAGTTTCATGGCCTAGTCATTGTTGTTGTTGTTTTTTTATGTTGACAAACAATAAAACTTCCCTAACTACAACAATTGGAAAAATAGAACGAAGATGAGAAGAATGAAATACACGCACTAAGGACAATTTTTAGTTCAGTAGCTAATTACTTATTTTATTTTATGGAGCCTAGGTGTTACTGACTACTAATTCTTATGTAGCAAAAAACCATCCTCATTGATGGATTAACAATCCTCCTAACCAAGGGCCATTTATATGATTCACTAGGGTTACCTTTTATTTTAACCTAGAGGATCTAATGGGAGGACCTACATGGCAAGAACTCATGGTTTATTTTGTACTTTCAACTTAGACTTAATTAGGCTTGTGGTATGTGGTTCAAGTGTTCTAATAAAAATGTGCTCGATGAAAGGATAACCCTCCGTCTAGTTAATTATTAGCAGCCTAGGGTCCGATGGTCACATAGACACCTTAATCGTACATGGCTACATTTTAATAAGGGTATAAGATTTTATGGTTAACACCAGTTCTAGTTGATCTCTATTCTAACCTAGATATTAGTGTTATACTAAACTAGTCTTCAATTACAGTTCACCACTATTTTCACTTTGACGGGTAATTTAATAGATTAACGTTATATTCAAGAGCCTTATGACTTGTCATGGTAGTCTGATTATTTGCCACTTTCAAAGTTCTCTAATTCAGGATTTGCCACTCATGTGCCTATAACATGTGGCCCCGGGACCCACATGTCATAGGCATATGCAATGGCAAATCCTGAATTTCACATCTTTGCTGTGGCAAATGATTAATTATTCCATTTAATTATGGCTAACTTAGTCATATCCATGGTGCTTAACTTAATTGATACTATTACTAGTTATTATCTAGTTTCACTTGGCATTATTGATGTGGCTAATCTAATAGCAGAATTTGTGTGGAACCTACTCTCTTATACCATCATGTCATTATTATGGTGAATTCTTATTTACTTGCATCATCATTACTGACCTTAGCCTAGAGACTACTTCCATTATCGAGACATTAGCGATATTGGCAATTTTACTTAATTTTCAAACTTGGAGCATTATCTTATGAATTTATTCTAAGTGCATACTAATTATTTTTAAAATCTAATTGCTTTACCAATTTTTATTAACCATCTCATTGTCCTAGGGTGCGTTTGGTTGGGTGAACCAGAGTGAATGGGATGGGATGGTACAGGATAGATGGGATGATCCTGGATGAGATGATACAAATATGGTGTTTCGTTGGTGGGATAGGATGGTACATAATTTTATTTGGTTAATGGGATAGGATGGTACTGGATGGTTCAAGATAGTGTTTGGTTTGGTGAATGAGGTTGTATTTGGATTGCTACAAATTTTCTATCTTAATAGAATAATTTTGTCACATCCCTATTTTAATAAATAGAATTTTTTTGTCACATCTAGATTATTTTCTTTTTCTTTTCTTTTCTTTACTAACTCTCTCTCGAATTCAAAATATTCAAAAATGCATGAATTTTCTACAGTAGCTAGATGATGATTTTAGATGAATTTATGTGAAAGAATTATTCCATTTGGAGTTAGCAATTGAAAGTTATAGTAGTTTGAAAATCAAATTCTATAAAAAAAAATACACTTTGGTTACTATTCATCCTACTTTAAGCAAATAACACTTGAACAGTGAGGTTTCAAATTTTATTTGAGTATTAGCACATTTGAAATCTCGCTGTTCAAGTGTTTCAAATTTCAGAAAAGCATAAATCAAATAGATTTTTAGAAAATAGCAAATAGAGTTCAAAAATTCTAAAAAATTAACAACAATTCCTATAATTATTTTAAACTTAATAAAAATAATTTTTTTACATCCCTATTTTAATAAATACAAAAATTTTGTCACATCCGAATTATTTTCTTTTTCTTTTGTTTCCTCTCTCTCTCGAATCAACACCGAGAAAAATATAAAAATTCAAAATGTTCAAAAATGCATAAATTTTCTACAGTAGCTAGATGATGACTTTAGATGAATTTATGTGAAAGAATTATTCCATTTGGAGTTAGCAAGTGAAAGTTACAGTAGTTTTAGTACTCTATTCAACAGCCTAAGCTAGATTTAAATTTAGTTTAAGCAAACACTTGAACAGCGAGGTTTCAAATTTTATTTGAGTATTAGCACCTCACAGGAACCTCCTTGAATTATTTCAGGATTTTATGAAATTTTTTGCTATTTTATAGAGCCCAAGCATGTTCGGACCGTCCGATCGGAATCGGACGGTCCCAATCGGAGGACATGTTCGGACCGTCCCAATGTCTCCTCCGATTGGGACCGTCTGATTCTGATCGGACGGTCCGAAGAGACCCGGGCTCTATAAAATTGCAAAAAAAAAATAGCAAAAAAATCCTAAAATTCTAGAAAAATTCACAAAAATTCCTAGAATTATTTTGAACTTAATAAAAATAATTTCAACTTTAAATCCAATAAAATAATAACTTTATTAATTTTTATGACACATGGGGCCCACATGATATATATTCTTTTTTGCCCTAAAATATGCCAACAATGGTCTTGTTTTATTGATAAAATGACAAGGAACACAACGGTTCAATCAGATCACAAATCGGATACTCGGTTTAGAAAATATGATCATTTAAAGCTCGTAAATCAACCAATTTTTTGGAATCCGTGCGCGAAAGGAAACTGAACGGCGTCGTTCGGCCAATTTTTTGGAATGGGCTGATACAGCATCTTCAAGGAATATTCTATAAAGTTGAACCATCTCATTCTAGATGCACAGTAACCATCCAACCAACCAAACGTGTGAACAAGCTCATTTCCCGTACCAGATGGTTCAGGACCATATGATTCAACGAACCAAACGCACCCCTATTGCTACTATTAACATCATCAACCAAGGCATAACACCTACTATTGTTTAGCTAACCATATTCCAAATCTTGATTCCTAATTAGTTTTACTCTTTTAGATTAAATGCCAAAGGCACACTAGTTAATCCTTTTATTTATTTGAGTCAAATGCCTTCATTCTAATCTTTCCTCACTTTGACTGGAGGGCATTTGCTAATTACAGTGTTCACTTGATGATTTAGCTCACTAATCCATTTGTTAACCATTCAATTGTCTTGTGGAGGTTCACTGTTTATTTTTGAATAACTATCTCCACTACTTGTTTTTTGGGTTAGTTTCCTCCTTTTAGATCAACCTCTAATAGCTAACTAATTCCATATAATTTCCATTTACTTGCATTTGAAATGTCAGTGGCTTATTTTTATTCCTAATTGCATTCTAATTACCTTCTCTGTTTAAACATTTCATCAATAGGATTTTGCTGTAATGAGGTGTTGTTAACTAATCTTCTTACTAGTCCAAAAATTCAATTTGCTAATTATATTTTTTTAGTGACACAACTGTCAGTCACAATGTTTGCTCTATCTCCTTACAGGTGGGCCCTACTATCATTGACAAAGAGTCACAAAGAGAGGGTGAAATTGGGAAACCAGAACAGAGGAAGCCCTTGGGTGGCTTGGGCGGCGCATGTCGCCGACGAGGGGGGCTTTAGCGGTGGCCAGGAGTGGCAAAAATGGAACCAGGGAGGGGAGGCAGTCCGAAGGGTGGTGGTGGCGCAGCCAGAGGTGGACGATGGCAGCCAGGAGGTGGCAAGCGGCGGCTGGCCGTGGAGGGGAAATGGTGCGGCGGCAGCAGAGAGGGAGAGGGTGAGAACTAGGGGAAGCATGAGCATGAGGGGACTATGGGGAGCTTACTCATGTAGTTTTATGGGGAAGAGGAGGATCGAGGCATGCCAGCGACGGAAGCCTCCTATGATGTGGGTAGGCCGACGACGGCGGCAAATTTCAGGGAGGGAGAGAGGGCGTGAGCAGAGGGGAACGTTAGGGGGAGGTCCAAGGATACTCCCGTGGGGAGGAATCGGAGGGAGGCTTGCCTAATCAAGGGTGGCGAGGGTGGCGGCGATTTTGGCTGAAGTTGTGGGAGAACGGGGCCACGACGAGGTCTGGTTGATGGATACCAAAATTGGTTGAGGGCTTTCGCTCATGTTGTCGTGGAACACACAAAGGACGCAATGGCCGCGGGACGGGGTTCACCAGAGGGCTTAACAATGAGGTAACTTTGGCAAGCAGGCCATGGCTCTCGGCTTGGAGTTCGGTTTGAGCCTGGAGAAGAGAGGATTGGAGAGGGGAGGTAGGGGAAAGGGAGAGGGTTTCTTGGCGCACTTGGTGCTCAATTATATAGGCGAAAGGGGGCAGAGAAAGAAGTATGCTTGGCTATGTGCTCGGTGTTGCAGCGTTAATGCGGCATGGGCGCAGAGCTGGCAATGTGACCGGAAGTAGGGCGTGAGCTCATGACGTGACCAGGGCAAGCATGGGCGTGGGGGAAGAAACTAGGGGTAGCTTGGCCAAAACCAAGGGCTATGTAGGCGTGCTGGTGCAAGCACGCGGCCGCGTGTCCATGGCTCTCGGCAAGCTGGCACTGGCACTGGCGATGCGTGGAAGAAGACCGCTGTGAAGTGGGTTCAACGGGTCAATGAGGGAAAGAAAAACATGTTTCCAAAGTTTTTATGAAAAGGCTGAGGCATTTAGTGGATTTTTAAATATAGATATTGAGCTTGAAAAAATTATGATGATTTTTGGTAAGGCTTATGATACAGTGTAGATATAGTGTAACTTTTCTAGGGTTTTGTTTGTTATATATTTTTCTCTACAAATCTTTTAAGCTTCTGTTTGTATGCATTTTTATTGTTTGATTTGAGGAAAGTTTCAAGACATACTTTAAATATGCTAAGTTTTGATTTTTAATTATCATCTTTCATTTTAATTTGTTTTAGTTATCTAGTGGGTTTGTATTTCAAAATTTGATGCTTAAGTTTTATAATTAGACAAAAACATTGAATGGAAATCTAGGAAAAACGAATGGCAATAAGATGCATCAAAAAGTTTTAAAAAGTTCACATTTTCACACCTTTGGAAATATGCCCAAATTTTGGGATGTGACATAATGTACATATCATAGACACATCCAACCACAAACCGTTTGTGATACAAAATTATTGCAGACGGTGCTTGTTAAGAACCGTCTGTGCATTATCACATACAGTTCTTATTAAAAAAAAAATGTGGTAATTATGTATCATAGATGGTTCTAGCCAACGCTGGTAACATAAATAGTCATGCTTGTAAAACCATCTGTGATAATTACAACACTAACGGATTCTGAGGAGCCATCTATGATAAGACATCCAGTATAGCCTTCTATATCACATACGGTTCTATTCTAGAACAGTCTGTGATATGTGACCATATCACAGACGATTTGTTCAATTAAATTGCCTGTGATAGCTCCTTCTATAGCTAAAAAATATTATATTTTTCAGCTAGCCTCAGGAGTAAATATGTATGACATGCTTTTCACAGGTCAGTAATGTCGTCATGTCATTATACTAATACCGTTTACATAGAAGACAATAAGATAAATACGTTATTAGTAAACATATTCAACATATAATAGTAACTTCAACTCCAAACTATATTTTTTATATTTATATATGGCCAAACAGCATGGACAGTCGCTTCTTACAAAAGATTTAAAAAATAGAAAAAAAGATCAAAATTTTCTAGCGGCCCAAGTAGCCTGCTATCTCCATCTTCAAAACTATATAGGCGACTTCATCGGCATCGGAGGGCTCAGGATCAGCGCGGGTAGCCCGAAACAAGTCCACCCATTGACGCAATTGTTCAAGAGTTGCCCAAAGATGCTCTGACTCAAGGACCAAGTCGAAATGCGCCCAGAGGCTCTCTTCCCTTGCTCGAGGTGTCTCACCTTGGCAGACCTGATCGGCCATTGCCTCGATGTAGGAGTCGAATCGATGGTAAGCCTCCTAGAGACATGCAACGTCGTTTTGGAGGACCACGTCAAAATGGCGAGGTTAGCTTGCCGAAAGAGAGAGACCACCTGAAAGACACGGTGGAGGAAGTGGTCAAGACGGCGGAAGGTGACCATCATGAGCCCCGACATAACGTTGTGCGGAGGAGGGAGGACACTATTGGCACAATGTCCTTCGGTAGCATCCACCAGTGTACAGCCGGAGAGGTGCTCGTACAGGATGGACAGATAGGCCATCAATGCTGATGAAAAGGATGAGTAGGGAGCCATTTCTTTAAAATTATATTCGTTTGTTCTTGAGAGTAGAGCGATGTGGGGATTCATCTTCGGTGGCGGATGATCATTTTTATAAAATAAGGAATAAATTCGGTGTGTGAGACAAAGAGACGCATCGGGGAGCTGAAGCGGCATTGATGCGTTTAAGAGATACATATCACAGACACTTCTAACCACAAACCATCTGTGATACAAAATTATCACAGATGGTTCTTGTTAAGAACCGTATATGAATTATCACAGACGGTTCAGATTAAACACTGTCTATGACGTCTACAATTATCACAGATGAAATTCACAGACAATTCTAATTAAAGACTGTCTATGATATCTGTAATTATCATAGACGATTCTTTTTAAGAACCATTTGTGAATTATCACAGACGGTTTTTATTAAAAACCATCTATGTTAATTACGTATGACAGATGGTTCTAGCCATTGCTAGTAACATAGACGGTCGCGCATGTAAAACCGTCTGTGATAATTACAACACTGGCGGATTCTGGGGAACCACCTGTGATGAGGCGTCTGATGAGGACATGACCCCTATAGATACAACTATAATTGCTATGCTTGCTGTTCCAATTACAAGAGCTTGTACACTTCACTTAAATTATCAGGTGAGCTCGTTTTTAGGAGTGCATTTTTATTATATAAATATGATGCTATCTAATGATGAAAATGTATATTTATACAGCACCATGTCACTTTTTGTACAAGCCAAGTAAGATATCAAGTTGGATATCTTCTGGAATCCAATTTGGCCTCCGGAGACAGCCACGACTTCAAATGAGCATAACTTTCACATACGGACTCCGTTTGAGGTCCACGAGTGCTTGATTGAAAGCTTATCTCGTTCTCTTTCAAACGGATCTATCCATACCTTCAAATTCATTCCGTACACACCGTAATCATCAAAAGAAGATGTTACATCACCTGTTTGGGCCAAATTGGGCCTTGTAATGCTTGGGCCCAAGGGAAGGCGCCAACATAGGTGGCATGTACTGTTCACGTGGCACTGTTCATGTGTGAACGATATCATGAATAGTATCACCCCCTTAGATCTTAGCTATGTGTGGCTTCTCCTCTCCTATTTAAGGAGGCGGCACCCCTCTAGTTTTCCTCGGATTTTATTTAGTTAAAAGTTAGCTACAATGCAACTTCGCGTATTGGCTTGTGTCGACTAGACCAACCATAATACCGCTTTTAGAATCCCAACTTTATCAAATATTTCAATCCTATTTGCAATTTCAGATTACTTATTATCTTGTTCTTGTGTGTCATTCGATTGCATGCAGGAATAGACCTTCGTGGTCAGGTCGATCGTGCTTCTAGCAAGGTCGATAACAATCTTGGAGTTGGTTCAGCGATTGCCGGGCATATTGGTCATGTGTGATTGGTAGCCAAATCGTGAGAGTCGTCTCCACCCAAATCGAGTTATCCATCTCACCGAAAGATCGGGACAACCATTATCGCTTCAAGTGGTATCAGAGCTACAGTTGATTGGTGAGAATTTTTAGTTTTCTAGTAGTAGATTCGTTTTTCATACCTAGAGTCTAGAAAATTGCCCAAAATTATTGCATCTATCATCCGTACCAAACCCCTTTGAGCCATTGCAATTTTCTTTTCGGTATTTTGCTTGTTGAATCATTGGTTGCATCGTCGTGTCTAGTTGCTGATCTTTAGTTCTAGTTATTGTCTAGTTGGTCATTGTCTAGATTGCTTCTCGTATTTTCCTTCGTGTTGCTTGATCTTCCTTTTAGGGTTCTTAGTTTCTACATCTAAAACAGAAAATTCGTGTTTTAGAACTCCTCTAATCCGCACTAAAAAACAGAAAATTCATACTGTTGTTAATCCAAAAAAATAAGAGAATTTTTGTGATCTTTTAGGAGAGTTGATGTTATTTGTGACTTGCAGCAAACCCTAAGGCCAACCAAATATTAGAAGAAAAAAGAGGTAACCGCATAGAACAAAAGCCACGGTAAAAAAAAAAAGAAAAAGAAAGACAAAGACAAAAGAAAAGTGCGTGAAAATTGGTGGAGACCTTCTACATATAACCATAAGCTTCCACAAAAAATTCCAGTAAGTTTGGCCGACGGGTTTGAAAGATATAGCAGTTTCAAATTTGAACATGAGATGGTTTCGAGTCCGAGTAGGATTCTGTTTATGAGACACCTTCAGTAAAATGGGCATAACTTTTGCATACAGTGTCCATTTTTCACGCTCTTATGCTCATTTCGAAGCTAACGATGAGGCACATCCTTTGCACCTAAGCCAACAGTTGCCCTCCAAGGGCCCCAAAATCGGCCATCTTCGGCCCTAGATTCGCGTCGTAAGTTTTCGGTTTCTATTTTTGCCGTTTCTTTCGGTCTTCCCTTCGGAATTTGGGATTTGCCTCAACTGCAAAGTTGTAGATATAGTCGAAACCTTTCAAAAGAGCATATATAAGCCATATAAAACTTTAATTTTTCATCTCTTGAGACTTGTTGTTGTTTACTGCTTAAACTAGAGGGTTGTTTACATTGCACGTTATTGCGTCTTTGTGCTCTACATCGTGTGAACAATCTTGTGCCCTAGACAGAAGTTTGAGTAAGTTGGCTAACGTCTCTCCTAGCACTTGTTGTGAGGATTTCCTTTACTTACATCAAGTCACATTAATCTTTGTGTGTGCATTCATACACTTCTCTTAATAGGCTTTGATTAGCTGACTGTTTCTAGGCTAGGATCAGTAAGTTTGACTAATACTTTGAACAATTTTTCAACTTGCATTAACTGATTTGATTATTGCCGACCCTTGCTACCATATTGAAGCCTTCCGAGCTCCACTTCCTACTAACTCAGCAGGTACCGTTCATCGCAATCGTTGGGCTAATCGTAAGTGAGAGTATCACGAACTAACCACCGGTTATACCACTTTCTTACTATATTGGTAAGAGCTTGTAAGAACTAGGTATAAGCTTGAGTGTGAGTGACTATTGAGCCTTAAGAGCCTAGTAGTTGATAGGAACATATACTTGTGATTTATTTTCTTGTTTTCTAATAACAATGACAGGTTGGTTGAAGTTGGTAGATTACGATGACATCGTGGGTAGATTTGAACTCAAAGGGAAATAACTACCGGCATACATCTTGTCACTCACCGCTGAGAGTACGTCGTTGGACTACTTCTTGTGGGTTACTATGTTAGATAGCTATTTTGAAAGACAGGACCTTGATCCTTATGAGAAGATGAGCATGGCAAGGATGGCGCTGATTGGTGATGTTCAACATTGGTGGTCGAATCTCGAGTACCACTATATTTACACATGGGAGCAGATGAAGAAGAAATTGCAACATCGTTTTGTACCTCCACCACCCACGGTCACAAGCGAGGTGCAATCTAAGGTAACTGAAAATGCTGACATTGTTTTGGCTCCTACTCCATCTACAGATACCGTCGAGACGCTTGAAGAGATGAAGGATGATTTGGAGCATCTTATGTCATTAGAGGAGAAGTTTGAAGTACCTATAGTATCTGATGAGGACGATAATAATAAAGGTACTGATTTGGTGTTACAACAAGACCTAGAGCAACCTTGTGAGTATATACCTGCTGTAGTGCAGTCAGTTGATATTCCTTGTGTTGACTTGAACGAACCATGTGCTGATCTGAATTCTCATAATTTTGCACATGTCGAATTAATTACACATAAGAAAGTATTTGATAGAATATCCCCTGCTAAAGCTTTGTGCTATATCATGCTTAATGATCCTGTTAGTTTGGAATGTGCTACGGAGGAAGTTTCTGAAATTTTATTTATAAATTCTTTTTCTAGCACCTACACCTACTGTTTTAAATTAATTGGAGATTATGGTGTAGACAATCAATTTCTAGTATATCGAATATGCATAACTTGTGATCACATTAAAGAATTGAAGCTTGCTATTTTAAACAACAATTCTTGTGTGATGAATAACTCGACTATATGCTTCACTAACATTTGCAAAACTAGTTGCAACAATTGCTGTGTGAGAAATTTTGTATTGCTCACTAACATACATGATTATTCTTGGGGTGATAATACAATGAGTTTTTTTTTATCCCTGTTGTTTTATAATATTAATTATGCAACAATGAAGAACCGTTAAAACAGATAACATGTACATATACCACGCATACACTTTGGCTTCTTTGTTGCCCTATTTTACGTTTATCAAAAGCCGAGAACGGCTTTGTTTTCAAGGAGGGATAATGAGGACATATCCCCTATGGGTACAACCATATTTGCTATGCTTGCTGTTCCAATTACAAGAGCTCGTACACTTTACTTAAATTATTATGTGAGCTCGTTTTTAGGAGTGCCTTTTTATTATATGAACTATATGATGCTACCTAATGATGAAAATATATATTTATACAGCACCACATCACTTTTTGTACAAGCCAAGCAAGAGATCAAGTTGGACATCTTCTGGAATCCAATTCGGCCTTTGGAGATAGCCTCGACTTCAAACGAGCATAACTTTCATATACGGACTCCGTTTGAGATCCATGAGTACTTGATTGAAAGCTTATCTCGTTCTCTTTCAAACGGATCTAGCCCCACCTTTAAATTCATTATGTACGCGCTGCAATCATCAAAGAAGGTGTTGTGTCACCTGTTTATGCCAAATTGGGCCTTGTAATGCTTGGGCCCAAGGGAAGGTGCTAACCTAGGTGAGCCATACTGTTCATATGCTACTGTTCACAAGTGAATAGTACCATAAATAGTATCACCCCCTTAGATCTTAGCTATGTGTGGCTCCTCCTCCCCTATTTAAAGAGGTCACACCCTCTAGTTTTTCTCAAATTTTGTTTAGTTAAAAGTTAGCTACAATGCAACTTTGTGTATTGGTCGACTAGACCAACCATAATACTGCTTTCGGAATCCCAACTTTATCAAATATTTCAATCCTATTTGCAATTTCAGATTTTTTTTATTTTCTTATTCTTGCGTGTTCCTCGATTGCATGCAGGAATAGACCTTCGTGGTCAAGTCGATCGTGCTTCTAACAAGGTCGATAGCAATCTTGGAGGGTTCAGCGATTGCCGGGCATATTGGTCGTGTGTGATTGGTAGCCGAATTGTGAGAGTCGTCTTCACCCAAATCGAGTTATCCATCTCACCGAAAGATCGAGACATCCATTGTCGCATCGCCCCAAAGATAGCCTTCTCTCGTAGTAGTGATAATGACAAATATATGATTAATTACTCCTGTATGTGCTTGATATAAAGGTAGCATGCAATTTATTATAAAACAATATACTTTTGAAAATATAGATTCAATATGATCAAAAGATTACAACTTGCCTTGGCCTTGCTCAGTTAACACTTTGGTCTTCAAATCTTGCTCCTGCTCCTACTTATTGAAAAAGGTCGTCTAAACAAGAGAGACAACGACCGAAACACACATAAATCCAAAAAAAATCAAATAAAATTAAAAAACAATAAAACCAACTCTAAAGAAAGATCTCAATTTTAGACGAATTTAGGAACTTGAACGACATTAATCGGAGTTCGGACGAAGGAGAACAAGCTCTCAGAAGATTTAAATCTAAGAAAAAGAGAGAAAATACTATTTCAGAATTTTAGAATTTTCTTTCTAAAGAAAATTCTGGATTACTACATCTGAATTTTAGAAATTTCTTTCTAAAGAAAATTTTGGATTACTGCATCAGCATGACGTCAGCAAGAGACAAAGAATTTCGGTTAGAATTAAATTTCTAAAGGAAAAGAAATTCAATCACTGACAGGTGGGCCCATGGTCTATAGACCAAGTCTAGGAAAAAGGGTTCATGGTGCATGATGCACCAAGTCTATGGAATGGGGTCTAACAAGTGGGACTGGCTTGGCAGCAGCTCGACTCACAGTGGACAAAGTCCACACGTGCTGGTTCTAAGGCTTGGGCTCAGGTCCACCACGTGGGCTGCCACGTAACGAGGACGACACGGAGGTGGCAACACGGACATGGCGTTGAGGTGGCATGCCACGACAGTGGCAGCCGCGGCGCACTGGGACCGGAGGTCACCAGTGACGGCGCGGCGCGGCGGAACTAACAGAGGTGCGGAATGGAGAGAACAAGATGTGGCAAAGATGCTGACGCGAATGGTTTCCACCAGCGACGACCACAGCGGCGGCAGAACGGCTCGGGCAATGACGGTGATGATGGAGCAGCGGGTTCCAAGGGATGGCGAGGAAAGCACGGGCTAGAACGCGGGAAGGCGAAACTAGGGAGATGGACAGTGGCGCTTGGGACTCAACGATGGCGACACAATCGATGGTTGGAAGACGGCGGTGAAGGAAGGGAAAACTTCAAATCTCGGCGATGGCGACTCCTCGCTCCTATTTTCTTCTCCCAAGGCTTGGCGACGAACAGGCGCTCCTATTGGCGTGAACAGAACTGACAAAGAGGCTTCACAAAGGCGACGCAACGAACTCGTTCCTCGGCTCCAATGGTGGCGGCGAAAAAACCAGAATAGAGCGTCACAACTAGGGTTTTGAGGGCGACCACGGCTCGGGGGTGAGGAAGCGGGGGCTCGAGGCAGCTTTTTAAAGGCGGCAGAGAGGAGTCTGAGGCAGATATGATGAACAGATCCATGTCGGAGAGGGAGACGAAGCCAAAAACGGGAAGGACACGGGCGACGCTAACATTTGGGGTCCTCGGGTCCACCGGGTAGCGACGGCGGGCGGGAACGGACGTAGGCTGCAACACGCTGGGCCAAGCGGGAAATCAAGTTGGGCGAGCGTGGGAAGGAATTGGGCCAGTGGAAAATTAGATTGGGCCGGGAGAAAGGAAATCGTCCTAAAGGAATTTCCGGAAAAAGAAAAGATTTTCGAATTCTAGAAATTGGATTAAATAAAACTGAGCTCAAAGAAATTGCAAATAAACTCCAAAAATTCCTAGAAAATTCCAGAAAATACTCTAGAACTCAAGGAACACAAATAAAATAGTTTTAAATTTAATTGAAGCTTTAATTATTCACATTAAAAAAATTTAATTTCTAAAAATTCAAATTAAGCTTTAACTTAAGCAGAAAAAATTCAAATGGCTATTTTTTATTTTTGAAGGCTTCAAAAGAACTCCAAATTTGGGATATTACAGTGTTTAAGAAAAAGTGAACTATTGTTTAATTTACTTTATTTTCTCAATCTGTTGTGTGTGTTCAGCTATACTCAATTGTTCACTTTTGACTAAGCGTTATGTTATGTCCATATAGCTGAGTAATTTCACGAACATACGACATCATCGTGGTGGCATTCCTTACCACCCATTGTGTCAGTTGGCTTCCGAGAATATTGGATTCTACCTTATTGCAAAGCTGAAGAAAATCAATGTTGACAAATATTTGATGTCAGCACTAGTGGAGCTTGGATACTCATTGTGTATTGATCCTCGACATATCCGGGTCATCCACAAATCTCATTCTACGTCATTAAACGTGGTAGTCTCAGACGCCTTAAAAGTGATTTTTGGGAGGAATATTGTTTTCAGCACATGTAGCTGCGTATTAGATTTCTCTCCGACATATACAAGAACAATTATCAATTTTTTCCTGCAGCAAGTACGAACCCGAAAAGTATTAACCATGGAAGCCTTTAATTCAATTAAGCGATTTAAGCTTTAAAACGGTATAACTAATCCATGCCCTCACCATGATGTTTCGCTAAGAAGAAAAGACGTCAAAAGCAGTGCGGAGGTCTATTAACTTCCATCTTCGTATGATCAAATAAAAAAAAATCAGCACGATCTGTACAGCATGTTCGGATCTGGCATTACCTCTTCAATCCATCAAAAAAGAACGGAAGTGCATGGGCGGCGAACAGAGACAGGGCAAACGTTGAGGGCACGCGCCGTGATCCAAGTTCACGATTAGGTTGGTTGTTTAATTGTGAGTCAAGACCAATGGATGGATTCGACGCGAGACAAGAACAAGGACGCTGTTCCGAACGGCGTCCAGGCGTTGCCGAGTTCGTCCAACCTTGGACCTTGTTCAATTTAGCGTCCTTTCTAATTTTTCTTATTGTTGGCCCAACGTTCCTACTTTTTTAATTTCGGAAATATTAACTATTATTAATAAAAAGTTCCGAGAAAATATAGTTGGATTTGTTATACAATTGAAATAGATGTAATGTCTATTTATGATTAATCCGCACCGTTATAATCTGACACCACCAAAATAAGTGTTTAGATCATTCTCTTTTCCTTTCAATTCGTGAGAAAAAAATTACTGATTAACGTGAAAATTTTTAGCTCTTTTAAGTGATGGAGGTGATTATCGCACTAGTTGTTTATATTTTATATACACGTGGGAACCTTTACTTAGCAGTTCGGTCGATGTCAACATGGATAGAGTTGATATGCAACACCACCCGAGATTACCACGACAAAAAACTCCTCTAGGAAAAAAATTTTGGGACAAAATAATACAGAGCATACGCTTCATTTGCATTACACGTGTCATCTCATTAAAAAAAACTTTTAATTAAAAGAACCGGTGGAAAATAAGTTAACTAAGGCCCTGTTTGGTACAGCTTCTGCTCTCAGCTTCTCAATCGATTATCGTGGAGCCGTACCAAACACTCGGATTCTCAAAACCACTCGATTCTAATTCTCCCGTGGAGCTGTCTCAAAAATACACTAGAGAGGAGAAGCAGTATTTCCTTGGATTCTCGTGAGAATCCAACTTAATAAAATAAAAATACCCTTTGGAGTTGATCATATTTACCCGCAAAATGCCATTACTATACTCCCCCCCCCCCATCGCGATCGATTCCCAACGCATTATCCTCGGTCCTGCTTTCTTCTCTCCTCTTGCGACTCCTCACGCGATCGCGCCGATTCCCGAGAGCAGCCGGCACCTCCACGCCACCGCCGCCGCACCTCCCGAGGGCACCTCCACGCAGCCGCCGCCGCACCTCCCGAGGACCGGTGCGCCGCCGCGAGGGCTTCGGCCACCACCAGAACCCTAGAAGCAGCCGACTCGAGCGCGCGCCTTCGCCCCGAGGGCACCCCGCTGGTTTTCCATCGCGCCGCCGAAGGAACCTGGTGCACCGCCTGGAGAAGACAACCAACCGCCAAACCATAGAGGCCGCCGTTCCTCAACCTTCTTCGCTGCTGCCCGAGCACCCCTAGCCGCCTCCTTTGAAGGTATAGCTCTATATCCGCCATTCCCTTGTCCTCCCTACTCCTCCCTTCATGTGTGAATGGAATTTTGTTCTCAGTGATTCATTGTTTTTGTCATGCATCTGTGAATGCAATATTTTCTCAGTGTTTGATTATTGTTGTCATGCATCTTTGAATGGTTGGTCATGATCTCGTGAAGTAGCCTCAAATGATTTAAGCATATGTGTGTTCTCCGTGTTGACAAGGGGCGGATTGTAGTTGAGTATGTGTGTTCATCAGTAGTAGTTGAGTATGTGTGTTCATCAAGCGGTTGTATGATCTTGCTAGTGTGTATGATCTGAAATCGAGAAAATATTGTATGATCTGAAATCTCCTAACAAATGCATATGTATGTCAATAACAGTGTATGAAACCAGTTGTGTAATGATCTGAAATTGCATAGTGTGTATGATCTGAAAGTGTCAATAACAAATGCATATGTATGTGTTATGATCTGAAATCTGATAGCAATGATCTGAAAGCATAGTGTGTATGATCTGAAGGTTTCAAAAACAGATGCATATGTATGTGTTATGTTACCAGTTGTATGTGTAACACCCCAACTCAGAACGAGCCTGGAATGCTACCAAAACTAAATACAACTAGAGCGAATTTACAAATTTTCGACAGAGTCTCCTTTGTATAATCAAAGAAAAACAAGTTTCTAACAAGTAAACATAACATTTAACAAGAATTTCATAAACCAAATTCACTCATGCATAAGGGATAATCATATGAAGGTAATCAATAACACCATTCTCACATCCATAACTTATTTCGTCATTCATAATCATAAAATAACTATGGGTATTTCTCAGATCTATTTATTCTTATGTGATGCTAAAATAACAATTGCATTATTGATGTGAAGTGGTGCGTGCTTTCCAATCATCTACTCCCGCCCATGCATGACGCCTTTGCCAAGAGTACCTAAATCAAAACAAAGCAAGGGTGAGCCATTGACTCAGCAAGTATCAACAAGGCTACATGATCATAAAGACGTAACCGCTTGAACAACTTTGATCAACATTTCTCATGGCATTTCAAATATTAAAAATATGCTCGACAATGCTATGCACTCTTTATTCTTTAACTCTTTACGCATTTTACCGTAATGCGGGTATTCATCCGCCAATGGATACCCATGCTCGTGCTATCCGCACAGTGGACCAAGAGCCTATACAACAACTTGTATAGGGACCTTTGCCCGTCATCAAAATGTCGGGACCTTCAGATATATTGCCCACATTTCATAAATGTGGGGACCTCAAGCTCGCATTGATCGACAGGGACCTCAATCGAATCACTGGTCACCTCATGACCAAGTTTCAAGATGCTCAATATGCATGAATATAACATCTATTCCTTCTCATTCAATAGAATTCAACATATACCTTAGTCATGAAAATGTACATTATGAAATAATCATACTCATAAGATGCAAACATCAATACCACTAGGCTATCTCAACATCACTTTCACATGACAACAATGAACATTACACAACTCAATCATGACATGCAACAAGAATTTCCATTTTAACCCGAATACTTGCCTCAACCGTGGCGAACGCGACGCCAAGTAGGTGCTGCCCTTGGGACCTCGCTGCCACTGACAATAATAACACCCCAAACTAAGACTAGCTTACTGGACCAAAGCCATAGTTAACATCACAATCGAAATCGCTAACTTTTTAACATTTTCAACTTTTCTAATTTCTAGCGATAGGTCACTGCAAACAGCATACTTCAAAAATTCATAACTTTCTGCTCAGGGGTCCAAATGAGATGATCTTGGACTTTCTGAAAATATAATTAAGTTGCCTAAATAAACTTAGTTGGGGCGACCCTCTGATTCGGCCATCTTCTACCCCTACCAATCCCTTTAGTCAGAGCAGCTCAACAGCATTCAGTTTCTGGACAGAAATAAAGAAAATAGCATAACTTTCTCTACGTTCATCCAAATTCAGTGATCTTTAGTTTTCCTGAAAGCTACGAGGATTAGCTTCATTTTTCGTTATGGTGAGACCCTCTGGAAACTCCTCTAACAACGAGTTTAAATCAGGTTAAACCGACACTGTCAAATCTGTTACCCACAGAAACATCATAGCACTAAAAAAATCATAACTTTGGCTATCGAAGTCCGAATGACCTGATTCTTGTCGGCAATGAAAGATAACTACGATACCCACAACTTTCTAGGAGATGCCCAGACCCAAATCTGCCTTTACCTTAACCAAAAACGACAATATATGCTACTGCAGAACACCGATCTACTGTCATCCGAAAATTGGACAACAAGAAAACGACCCAAAACAAAGAACCACGGGTTACCCTTGCCAAACGACGAAGGTACGCAGCGCGATGAAGATCACCACGAGTTCCCGGTTATGGATCCTTCTTCCCTTCTCCTTTCTTCTCTTCCTTCTCCCTTTCTCTCCTTTTCTTCCCTTCTTTTCTCTTCCTCTTGGCCGCCACCCAAGGCTTTTCTTTCTTGCTCTTGGCCAGCAACAATGGGGAATCAAGGAGGGTGCAAGGAGGTGGGGAGGTGGGGCTGCGCAAGGAGGGGAAGGGAAGGGTTGGCCGCAAGGTAGGAGAGGAGGGGCGGCCGCTAGGGACGAGAGGGGGTTTGGTCGGCTAGGTTTGGGGGGGAGCCCCCTGGCCGGCCACCCCAAATGGGCCTTGGCCCAGCCCAAGTTGCCGCGAAAATGCGATTTTCCCTCTAAAACTGCAGACCGACTCCCAACCAAAAGTCCTCCCGACGCCCGCTTGATCCTTCCCGAATAATCGATCTCTCCCGAAACCAAAATTTAATCTTCCTCGATTCAAAACTTAACTCACTTTCTGGTATTACATTCTACCCCTAATAACAGATTCGACCCCAATCTAAACGCTCACGAGCACAAAAGAAACCGAGGGTGAACACTTAACATACAATGGATACACACCAAGTGAATATCTCGATAAATCTCGCGCATGCGAGATTCCAATTCCCATGTAGCTTCCGCTCACCATTGTGACCAAAGTACCTTAACATACTTCAAGGTCTTGTTCCTTAGTGCCTTCTCGACTTTTCCAATATTCTTACCGGCTTGGACTCAAGGACAAATCTTGTTCAATGGTTAAAGGTTCCAATGAAATGTGATGTTCGATCTCGCAAGTACTTCCTCAACATGGATACATGAAACACGCAGCACACCCTCATGGACTCCGGAGGTCCAGCGCGTATGCCAACTTCCCAATCCGGCCAGATCGCGACGGGCCAATGTACTCGCTAAGCTTCCTTTGGTACCAAATTCACTACTCTTTTGTGGGAGACACCTCAAGAGTACTGGTCACCCACTTCAAATTCTAAGTCTCTTCTCCTTACATCTCGCATAGCTCTTCATGCGCGCTGAGCCGCCAATAAATTCCGCTCACTAAGGCTACTGCTCCACCGCCTTTTGTACCCAATCCGCCCAAAATCGCTTCTCACCCACACTTCCCAAAGAAAGGGGTGATCTACACTTTCGTCCATACAAAACCTCAAACGGAGCGGCCTTTATGCTGGAGTGATAACTGTTATTATAAGCAAATTCTACCAAAGGCAATTGATCTTCCCAGCTACCCTTCCAAGATAGGACACAGGTTCTCAACATATCCTCCAAGGTCCAATAGTGCGCCTGCTTGTCCATCTGTCTCGTGGATGAAAAGCGGTACTCAAACGGAGTTGTGTACCCAAAGCATTCTGCAAACTCTCCCAAAACTTGGATACAAACTTAGCATCCCTGTCAGAAATGATGGTTTTTGGCACTCCATGCAATCTCACAATCTCACGCACATAGATAGGGGCCAAATCACTAGTTGAGTTCGTCGAACGGACAGGAATAAAATGTGCGACTTTGCTGAACCGGTCCACTATAACCCAAATTGCATCCTTACCTCGCGCGCGAGCGAGGCAACAAACAACGAAATCCATAGAGATATCATCCCATGGCCATTGGGGTACCTCCAAAGGTCGTAATAATCCGGCAGACGCTTATGTTCACCTTCACCGCCGACAAACACCACAAGAAGCTACATAATTGGCAATATCCACCTTCATTCTTTTCCACCGTAAATTTCGCTTCAAATCACGGTACATCTTCGCTCTCCTGGATGAATGCGATACTGAGTGCGATGTGCCTCCTTTAAAATGTCATCCTTAACTCCCGCTTCGTGGCACACATAATCGCCCCTTGAATCGCAATGCTCCAAACCCATCCAAACTGAAATTCCTTCCTTTCCCAGTCCAAACGCTTCGACCCTCTCGCAAAAATGGGTCATTTTGTCGCGCTTCTTGTACTCGCTGTGGAATGGTCGACCCAAAATCACCGTGTCTCGACATGAGCAAATCCCTACATAGCAATACGATATCTCCATACGGTCAAAATCCGCAATAAGACAATCCAGTAGCCGTGTCGCTTTGCGACTAAGAGCATCCGCCACCACGTTAGCTTTGCCGTGATGATATCAATCGTGAGATCATAATCTTTTATCACTCTAACCATCTTCGCCGCCTTAGATTCAAATCCTCTGTAAAATGTACTTAAGACTCTTGTGATCGTGAAAGATATCACAAGATTCGCCATAAAGATAATGCCTCCAAAGCTTCAAAGCGAACACTCATCAGCAGCCAATTCTAAATCATGAGTTGGATAATTCGCCATGCTTCTTCACTGCCTAGATGCATAAGCCGTAACCTTCCGCCCCGCATGAGCACACAACCCAAACCAACTCGAGATGCATCGAGTACACCGTGAATCGCCTCGTGCTCGGAATAGTAAGAACCGAGCAAGCCACCAACTTTTCCTTCAAAGTCCAAAACCGCGCCACAATCATCGCCCCACAAAACTTCACATCTTTCTCGAGTGAGCTCGACAACGGCTTTGCAATGATGGAGAAATCTTGCACAAAACGCCGGTAATAGCCCGCCATACCCAAAAGCTTCTCACTTCCTTGACATTGGTCTGTCTTGCCCATTCAACCATCAGGAAATTTTCCCGATCGATCGATATTCCTTTATCATTTATAATATGCCCGAGGAACCCCACTTGGCATATCCGTAATTCACACTTTTGAACTTGGCATAGAACCTATTTTCTCTTAGTGTTTCCAACACCAACCTCGATGACGCCATGCTCAACTTCGCTTTTGAATAGATCAAAATATCATCAATAAAAACTACGACAAAATCATCCGGATACTCATGCAAGATCCTGCTCATAGTTTCCATAAAAACAGCGAGGCATTCGTTAGTCCAAATGACATAACTTTGAATTCAAATGCCCGCATTTTGTAGAGAACGCCGCTTTCTCAATATCCTCTCTGACCGAATTTGATTGTAACCCGATCAAGATCTATCTTGAAAACACCTTGCCCTCTCAACCGATCAAATAAGTCTTCAATGCGAGGCAAAGGATATTTATTCTTGATGGTCACCGTTGAGAGCACGGTAATCAATACACATGCGCCAACTACCATCTTTCTTCTTGGTAAACAATACCGAGCTCCCCAAGGTGACACACTAGGTCGAATAAGATCTTTCGCTTAGATCATCCAACTGCTTTAATTCTTCCCGAAAGGACGCGCAGCGATATGGGTCATGGAAACCGTTGAGCACCCAGATCAAATCAATCCAAACTCCACGGACGAGGAGGGGCATCCCGGCAACTCGCTGAAAACATCTAAGAACTCTCGAACCACCGAACTAATTTCAACAAAGAGGAACTTGGCTTCCCATTAGTGACAAAAGAAACCCACTCTTCACGACTCGCCACAGTGATACAAGCTAGCCAACACACGAGAGTAAAAGAGGGGCACTACCTGAAAACTACCTCAAGCCCGAAGGTGCTTGAAGAGTTACTGCCTTCCAAAAGCACGAAATAATCGCTCGATAGCTATGTAACCACCCATACCCAAAATAACATCAAATGGCTCCATTTTCAGACCATTAAATTAGCAATGAAATCTTCCCCATCCAATGAGATCACACAACCCGATCGATGTGGAGCTAGCAAGAATTCCACCAGAGAATTAACTACAACCGATCGAGATAAAGATCGCATACTCAAATTGGTCCGACTAGCAAACTCTAATGATACAAAAGAGAAAGTAGCTCCGAATCAAAAGAACATAAGCCTCCACCGAGTCCACTAAGAGCGCACTGCCACCACATCAGACGACTCGCCGACTCGCGCCGGCATGGCATAGGAAATCGCTGCTATCGCTGGTGCGGTAGGAACTCCGCACTCAAAAGGAGGTGCGGAATCGCAGGGGTGCCAAGGCACCGAACAGAAACGGTGCCAAGGCACCGTGGCTGTGTACCGGCGGCGCGATCCTCCGTGGTGCCAAAATAGGGTGAGGCTGACCCAAGACCGAGTAGGTGTGGTCGCAACATCCAACCGACCGCGAAGACGCCGCCGCTCGTGCCGACGCCGCTCGTTCCTATTTGATAATACCGCGGATTCCGCCGACAAACCAATGCCTTGTGGCCCTCCCACCACAATGGCGACAAGATCCCGACTAAGAACACTCGACGCCCGATGCTCATTGCCACACTTGAAACATTTCATACCCCGCTCGAATCTGGCGCAACCTAGGCCCACTCACCGCTGATTTGGAAGTAAAAGATGATCGTGGCCTTGTGGTTCGGGACTTGAAGGAATTCTCGCTGCCCTTGAACTTCTTGGAAACCGGCCGTAAATGACCCACTTCCTCCTCCAATATTCTTCTTCCGCCGCCACTAGCCCCATCCTCGACCATGGTACCTCCCTGCACTGTAGATCCTCCCAAGCCGCATCTCTAGCTCCATGCCCTCGGCTTGCTCTACCAGTGAGCTAAAATCACGCAATTCAAGCGCTCCCAAACCTCGACGAACTCCCCGCTCGAGCCCCTACGAAACCTCTTAGCCTTTTCTCGCCTCATCCAGAGCCACCGCCAGACAAAGCGGGTCGATTGTTAAACCCGCTCATATTCCGACACCGTCATCTTACCCTCGCTTGTAGCTCGCAGTGAGACTTCCATCCTCTCCATAAATGATGCGGATAAAACCTCCTCCAAACTGCTCCACAAACAACTCCCATGTAACAGGCCATGTGCAAGCAGCCTCCTAGCTGCCAAGACTCCTCCCACCGTGATGTCCGCTGCCCTTAAGTGAAATGCCACAAATCGTGCCCTCATCTCGCATTTACATCCCAAAGCACCAAAGTGCTCTCCATGTGACGCAAGCCGGCTGGCCGCATCCACCGGAGTGCCCAATCCATCAAAGGTATCATATGCGCGAGGCGTCCATCGATGCAATCCCATAGTAATCGCCATGGTACCACCGCGGGCTACCAATGGGACATCAACCGAACAACCGAGGAGCTTGATCCCCGAGGGTCGCTGAAGCAACTTCTTCCTCTCGACTCGCAGACTTGCTTCACCACCATGCACTGAACTTCGGCGGGCATTGCTCGCCTCGCCGCACCTGCCGCCACGACCACGACCTCTGCCTCTTGCCATCTAAGAACACCACAATAAAACTAACCACAATAAGCATAAGAATAACTAGTATCAAACCTTCAAGAACAATCATACAATGACAATAGCGTAGTGCAATGCAAAAGAAAACCCAATCCCACCTACTGTGCTTAGTGTGTCAAAATTAATATTTCGATGCCCGCGGACCTACAGCCCGCTCTGATACCAACTGTAACACCCCAACTCAGAACGAGCCTGGAATGCTACCAAAACTAAATACAACTAGAGCGAATTTACAAATTTTCGACAGAGTCTCCTTTGTATAATCAAAGAAAAACAAGTTTCTAACAAGTAAACATAACATTTAACAGTAATTTCATAAACCAAATTCACTCATGCATAAGGGATAATCATATGAAGGTAATCAAATAACACCATTCTCACATCCATAACTTATTTCGTCATTCATAATCATAAAATAACTATGGGTATTTCTCGTGAGCCTATTTATTCTTATGTGATGCTAAAATAACAATTGCATTATTGATGTGAAGTGGTGCGTGCTTTCCAATCATCTACTCCCGCCCATGCATGACGCCTTTGCCAAGAGTACCTAAATCAAAACAAAGCAAGGGTGAGCCATTGACTCAGCAAGTATCAACAAGGCTACATGATCATAAAGACGCAACCGCTTGAACAACTTTGATCAACATTTCTCATGGCATTTCAAATATTAAAAATATGCCGACAATGCTATGCACTCTTTATTCTTTAACTCTTACGCATTTTACCGGTAATGCGGGTATTCATCCGTCAATGGATACCCATGCTCGTGCTATCCGCACAGGGACCAAGAGCCTATACAACAACTTGTATAGGGACCTTTGCCCGCATCAAAATGTCGGGACCTTCAGACATATTGCCCACATTTCATAAATGTGGGGACCTCAAGCCTGCTATTGACCGACAGGGACCTCAATCAATCACTCGGTCACCTCATGACCAAGTTTCAAGATGCTCGAATATGCATGAATATAACATCTATTCCTTCTCATTCAATAGAATTCAACATATACCTTAGTCATGAAAATGTACATTATGAAATAACTGCAGCTCATAAGATGCAAACATCAATACCACTAGGCCATCTCAACATCACTTTCACATGACAACAATGAACATTACACAACTCAATCATGACATGCAACAAGAATTTCCATTTTAACCCGAATACTTGCCTCAACCGTGCGAGAACGGCGGACGCTAAGTAGGTGCCGCCCTTGGGACCTCGCTGCCACTGACAAGAATAACACCCCAAACTAAGACTAGCTTACTGACCAAAGCCATACTTAACATCACAATCGAAATCGCTAACTTTTAACATTTTCAACTTTTCTAATTTCTAGCGATAGGTCACTGCAAACAGCATACTTCAAAAATTCATAACTTTCTGCTCAGGGGTCCAAATGAGATGATCTTGGACTTTCTGAAAAGATAATTAAGTTTCCTAAATAAACCTAGTTGGGGCGACCCTCTGATTCGGCCATCTTCTACCCCTACCAATCCCTTTAGTCAGAGCAGCTCAACAGCATTCAGTTTCTGGACAGAAATAAAGAAAATAGCATAACTTTCTACGTTCATCCAAATTCAGTGATCTTTAGTTTTCCTGAAAGCTAAGAGGATTAGCTTCATTTTTCGTTATGGTGAGCCCTCTGAAACTCCTCTAACAACGAGTTTAAATCAGGTTAAACTGACACTGTCAAATCTGTTACCCACAGAAACATCATAGCACTAAAAATCATAACTTTGGCTATCGAAGTCCGAATGACCTGATTCTTGTCGGCAATGAAAGATAACTACGATACCCACAACTTTCTAGGAGATGCCCAGACCCAAATCTGCCTTTACCTTAACCAAAAACGACAATATATGCTACTGCAGAACACCGATCTACTGTCATCCGAAAATTGGACAACAAGAAAACGACCCAAAACAAAGAACCACGGGTTACCCTTGCCGAAACGACGAAGGTACGCAGCGCGATGAAGATCACCACGAGTTCCCCGGTTATGGATCCTTCTTCCCTTCTCCCTTTCTTCTCTTCCTTCTCCTTTCTCTCCTTTTCTTCCCTTCTTTTCTCTTCCTCTTGGCCGGCCACCCAAGGCTTTTCTTTCTTGCTCTTGGCCAGCAACAATGGGGAATCAAGGAGGGGTGCAAGGAGGTGGGGAGGTGGGGCTGCGCAAGGGGAGGGGAAGGGGAAGGGTTGGCCGCAAGGTAGGAGAGGAGGGGGCGGCTGCTAGGGAGGAGAGGGGGGGTTTGGTCGGCTAGGGTTTGGGGGAGGGGAGCCCCCTGGCCGGCCACCCCAAATGGGCCTTGGCCCAGCCTGCTGCCGCGAAAATGCGATTTTCCCCCTCTAAAACTGCAAAGACCGACTCCCAACCAAAAGTCCTCCCGACGCCCGCTTGATCCTTCCCGAATAATCGATCTCTCCCAAACCAAAATTTAATCTTCCTCGATTCAAAACTTAACTCACTTTCGGGGTATTACAGTATGATCTTGCTAGTGTGTATGATCCGAAATCTGAGAAAATATTGTATGATCTGAAATCGCTAACAAATGCATATGCATGTCAATAACAGATGTATGAAACCAGCTTGTGTAATGATCTCGAAATTGCATAGTGTGTATGATCTAAAAGTTTCAATAACAAATGCATATGTATGTGTTATGATCTGAAATCTGATAGCAATGATCCGAAGCATAGTGTGTATGATCTGAAAGTTTCAAAACAGATGCATATGTATGTGTTATGTTACCAGCTGTATGATCTTGCTAGTGTGTATGATCCAAATCGAGAAAATATTGTATGATCTGAAATCGCTAACAAATGCATATGTATGTCAATAACAGCAGTATGAAACCGGTTGTGTAATGATCTCAAATTGCATAGTGTGTATGATTTGAAAGTTTCAATAACAAATGCATATGTATGTGTTATGATCTCAAATCGATAGCAATGATCCAAAGCATAGTGTGTATGATCGAAAAGTTTCAAAACATATGCATATGTATGTGTTATGTTACCAGTTGTATGATCTTGCTAGTGTCTATGTCAATAACAAATGCATATGATTCGAAGTTACACTAACAAATCCAAAGTCACCGTGTTTGCCGATCCGATCATTGTGTGGTATGATGTCAAATAAACTAAGCATGTGATTTTTGCTATGATGTGTACATTGATATAGGAATTTTGATGGCTTGATGCTACATGTTGGAACGTATGAACGGCTAATCGCCACATGTAGACCATTGTTTGATTGTTGAAGACTACCACGCATCATCGTTGAAGACGCCACAAAACATTTGTAAATGCTGATTGTTTGATTGTGTTTGATTGGTGAAGTGAGAAATTGATTGTTGATTGTAAACCATTGTTTGATTGTCTGTAATGGGGTGAGGGTAGTCGCATGCCTAAACAATTAAAGAAGATAGCTTCATGAATATGGGCTGTCTTTTTTTCCCAGTACATGTAAATCTGGCCCTGTTTAATTTCATGCTATTTGTTAAGATGATATCATTTTGATGAAAGCTGAAATTACCATATCAAATGCGCCATACAAAGGGCTCTGCTGTTGTCCCACAAGGAGCCACTTTTTGTGCATTGTTCTGCTGTTGTCTTCATAGCAAGAACACCTATTCCAGTTGTCTTCATAGCCATTTGTGCGTAGTAGCATATGACCTCAAACGAGGGCCCAAGTCTTTGTATGCTTGTCTGCTCAGAGGTTTCCATATCTTATTGTTGATGTCAAATATGCAGATGGCTGATAACGCTGAGTGCAACGACGAGAATACTAGGATAGTGTGTGAATTGTTTGTTGAACAAGTAGAGGCAGGCAATCGCCCGAATACCCATTTGAACAATCCAGGGTATACTCTTGTGATACAAAAATTTGCAGAGAAGACTGGGCTGCAATACAAAAAGATGCAAATAAAGAACAAATGGGATAAATTGAAGAACGATTACAACATTTGGAGGAAATTGAGGACAAAGGAGACAGGCTTAGGTTGGGACCATGAAAAGAATACAATAAAGGCCACCGAACGATGGAAGAAATTAAAAAGTATGTTATTACTCATTACCTATTTTTAAATGCATTAATGTACACACATAGCTCTATTATTAGTGAAGGTTTAACGTGTAACACCTGGCATTGACAGGAATATAAAGGATGTTCCAAGTTTGAGAAGGCTGGACTTCAAAATGAGGAGTTGTTGTCCAAGATGTTTGACGACATTCGCAACACCGGTGAAGACCATTGGTCTCCCCGCAATGGGAACATTGCCTCAAAGCCCCGTATGCACCGATAGCTATTGATATTGAAGAGCTTGAAGATGAGTGTGATGACAAATATAACAGTGATTGTGAAGATGAATCACCAATTGGTAGGAAAGGAAAGAGAGCTTGCGTCCCTAGCAATGATAAAGGGAAGAAACCAAAGAGTGGTTCAGTGGTCATGCAAGATCAACTGAGAAGAATTCTTGAGTTGAATGAGAAGTCACATGCATCTTTTGAAGCATTTGCAAACCAAAGAGAGGAAAACTTGGTGTGTAGCATCAAGGATGTAATGGAATCGGTTAAAGAGTGTGGTGCTATAAATGGGAGTAATGAGCACTTCATTGCATCCAAATTTTCGTAAAGAAGGAGCAAAGGGAAATGTTTATGACCTTGTGCAATAGTGAAGAACGATTTGCATGGCTCAAAAGGAAGTACGATGCCAAGTATGGCAAATAGAAAATTTATTGTAACGTTAGGATGATTATGGAGACATTACTACAAGTAGTTTATCTTGTATTCGCCTTTATTATTCTTTATTTATCTTTTGGTTGTAAGACCTTCTTTGGATTATAAGACATTTTTCAGTAGTTATAAACTGTTATTTGGACCTAATGTGTGCTCATCTATTTTTAAATTGCCATTTATGTTGTTGTGTTTTTGTATGTTCATGTACAGATGTCGTCTTCTCCGCATCGTCCCGAGCCACAAGTGGGACGAAGCGGACTATCTGATTGAAGCCCACCTCATACTCTGCCACAGACTGCTTGTCTTGTGTGTATTTGCTCAAGTCAATTTTCATCTTGTCCGTAAGGTCTCGGATAGAACCGCCTCTCAAATCGCCGGATGAACTCCGCCCACGATGGAGTCCATGTGCACTGCGGCGAGCGCATCGCACTCCTTTCCACTAGATCTGGGCCTCTCTTCAGCCAGCTGCGCCACATAGCGCACGCGATCGGAAACCACTACCTCAAAAGCCTCCATCTTGTCCTCCACATGGGACAACGGCACGGCTCGAACAGAGTGGCCGCCACCAAAGCTGCCCACCTCAACCCTACCCACTCACGGTGAGATGCCGCTAATCGCTTCACCGCCGCAACCTCGTGTACCGGAGCGGAAGCAGCACCAGGCCACCTTTTGTTTCAAAGCCCTCAACTCTTGCCGCATGGCCCGATCACACCCAACCTCCTCTTGGTTATCGCCACCGGCCGAGCATCCTCGCCTCCTCAATCGCCGGTTAGTGCATCGGCGTAGCAAAGACGAACACGCCACTACCCTTAGGTGGCATTCTGCAGCCACCACAACCCACAAGCAAGCAAAACATTATTCACGCACAAGTGAAGCACAAGCAATAAATTAAAGAATTCAACAAGGTATATGCAAGATATGCAACCCTTCCCCATCCTACATGTGCAAGTGTGTCAATTTTCTTACTTCTCCTAGAACCTAAAGCCTAGGCTCGATACCAACCGAACACCCGTAACCCACATTACCCTCGAATGCTACTTAACCGCTCTCTGACTAGCCAATAATTTCAAGACAAATTATTTCGCAACAACTCTAGACAAGAAGCATTAAGCGGAAGCATAAACAACTAAGGGAATAAAGATAACGGTAACAAGTTCAATAATTAAACAACCTCTAGCAGATTAATCCAAGTGTAGTCCACAAATTCATCAATAATAATTCAACAGAACACTCGCGAATAGCTAGTCATTAGGCTAGTTTCTCTCAACTTTATTACAAGATGAATCTATGAATTGAGTGCATTATTGTAGTGCCGCTCTACCCATCCCAGGAATGCTTAAGAATCACCTGAAAGGGGGGAAGAAACAACAAGGGTGAGATAAAATCTCAGCAAGTAAATTGAGTAACAGGTTAATCAAATAACAAGCAAGCTACATCACAAATTACATTATTGCATGACCGCAACCACATTCCACTATCTCATTCAATAAACCACATGGACTAACATGAGTCCTGCCTCTTAAGATTTCAACCATTGGCATAAGTATGCATGTCCTCCATCCATAATGCTTAATGCAAATGCATGCCATGCTCCACTGCACTCTTACTCATCAAGGTAAGAGTGTGCATCGTACTACGGCAATGTACGATGTTGTACCGGTACGGTCGCGGCCATAAGCGGCGACATCCACAATGCAATGTCATGATATGTTATGAATGATATGATACTCATAAACCACATATGTGACATCTCCATAAGGGCACCAACAAGATTAACTTGTACTACTACCACATAATCACTATGGAAAATACATCCATGATCCACATTCGGCACATAAAGCAACCACTTCATGACTACACACAAGATATCCAATGTAAAACATTAAATTATTAATTGCTGTTATCATCTCATATGTAAGTCAACCAACCATGGCATAATACTTCAAAATACGAGAATCATATGGATTGCAAGTAGTAAGAACAACCAATTAAACGGTAGTAACACTGCTACAATTACTTGCCTTCCACGATGCGACGCGTTAGCCGGCCAAGGTGATACTCCTAAACCTGAGGCTTCACCTCCTAAACAAGTAAAATAATTTCAATAAGGACATAATAAACCCAGCGCTACTAATCGGCGTTCTACACCGCTTCCCTGACGACTCAAGACGAGATTACAAAGCTGAAACTGAAAAACAACGTTTCCTGCCATATCCCGTTTCTGGACAGCAGCACGGTAATTGACATAACTCATGAACTGGAAGTCAAAAAGAGGTAAACCCAATTTCTGTAGATTCTTAGCTGACTAATCTACAATACTCTAGTTGACACGATAATCCAATTCGGCCAAAATATTAGGCTAACCATTGTTTGAACTTTCAGTACAGAAACTGCTTACACAATCGAACAGCAAAACTAAAATGACCATAACTTTTAATAGGTAACCCCGAATTGATCGTTCTTTATCAATCTGAAAAGGGTATCGAATTATCTACAATAACCTAGTTGTGTGAACTTTCAGATTCTACCAATTTCCCTTTCATATTTTAGGAAATATCCAGACAGATTATTCTCGTCAGATTTCTGGCAGCAGATACTAAATCGACCATAACTTTTGACTCAGACCTCGGAATCGAGTGATCTTCATGGATACTGAAAGATAACGACAGATCCCACATAACTCAAGGAGATGGAATCTTAAAATTCAGCCTCTAAATACACAAAAATACCCACGCAAGGTACTGGACAGAATCGAATCTTCTACAGCCCAACATTTATCCATCAATTCTAATCGGTTTCGCATCTACTATGGATCAAACAGCGGGGAAGGCATCTCGTTACCCTTGTAGAACCGCTAGAACTTGCTGAACCAATCCCACACAAGATCTTCTTCTCCTTCTTCTCCTTCTTCTCTTCCTCTCTTTCTCCTTCTTGCGCAAGGGGCATGTAACAGCCCTAACTTAGGGTTTGTATTTCAAATGTAAAATTTTGAGGAGGAATAAAAACTTTTGTTGTCTCTTCAAATCATTTGGAAGTTTTCCAAATTTTCCCTAGCAATTTCCATTTTCTAGAATTAAATTCTTGTGAATGGAAATTGTTGTCAAGAAATTCTTAGCTTTCAAACTTGTGATCGTCCTCTGAAATTATTTTTCCTATCATCTTGATCATCCTATCTACCTCTCTGAATTATTTCACAATTTTTAGATTTTATTTGGTATTTCAAATGGTCAAGTCAAACCAGTTTAGAAATCTGGTCAAACCCTAGTTCAACAGCTTGTGAATTTTCTCCAGAACAATTCAGTGCATAAAAGTTCTGGAAAATTTATGAGGTGTTGTTCTCTTCCCAAAGTATCTACCATAAAAATTTCAGAATTTTTGGAGCCCTGAGCTATCTCTAAAAATTCCCAAACCTTCTCTGTCTTTTAAATCAAATTCTAAAAGTCTCGTTCCTCGGCCCGAACCTTCAAAGCTCGCGTCCGACTCGCACACTTGGTTGGTCGCAACTAAACGCACCGCCCGAGTCCAATTGATCGCGATCGTCCGATGCAAATCGAACGATCCACGCCGCATGCGCAACCGACTGTCCGAATGCATACATCAATCTCGACCGCCCATCTCGATCCAACGGCCAAGATCTTCCGATCGAGTAGAACCTCGCTCGCACCGCTTTGCTCTCGCCGACATGTGGGTCCCACTGCCGCGATCGACCTCGCCTTCTCCGCACTCACCGAGCTCACGGCCGCGCGCGCATGCTTGCCACGCCTCGCCGCCGCCACCTTTTTGTCCTCGTGTCACCGTGAAGCATCGCCGATCTCATCTACCCACCGAGCCCATCCACTACCCTTCGCGCCCATTCTCGTGTTTTCTCCGCCCAAATTTCCTTTCCGCGGAGAAGAACCCGAGCAACGCCGCCGTGTTTGCGCCGCCTCGAGCCCGACCGCACCGCGTGATCCACTCTCCTCGCCGCATCCATTTTGCCCGCTCGAGCTCGTAGCACCTGAATCATCCGAGCCACTTCGCCGCTCTCCGCCTCCGGTGATCTCGCTCGCAAGCTTATTGGCGCTCGTGAGTTTCCGCCGCCACTTGGTCCCTTAGGATCGCATCACCGTCCGAGTCTAACCGTGACCTTGTTTCGCTCTTTGGTGCATCACCGAGGCCGCGCGCCGCTTTCTCCAAACTCGAAAGCGCCGCCGTGTCAATTCCGGCGCCACCGCCTCCTCCATCATCAAGATCGTGGGCTTATCGCTCTGTGTCTCCGCGATCTCGAGGAGCTCCTTCCGGCTTCGCCGTCAGCGCCCTCTCGCGCACCCGCACTTTCTTCTCCGCCTCCGTTCGCCGCTACCGCCACCGCATCCTCGTGGTCCGCGTCACCGCTGCCGAAGTTCGCTAGGTCCTGCGAACCGAAGGTACCACTCTTCGCCGAAACCTCCCGGTTTGCAAGATCATTGCGCGGCCGCGCCACCGTGCCCGTGAGTGCCGGTGAGCCGCCGGCGAAGCTTAGTTAGCGCTAACCCCTGTTCTAGCTGAGTCACTGATTGGTGGGCCTCTTTGGTTAATCGCGTTTAGAAATCCTTTAATCCAGCCCGTTATTTATTCTCTGAGTCACTGTCATGTGGGCCCATGCTGTCAGTTAGGGTTGTGTAGCTCTGGTAATGCGTTTTCTCTGATGGGAAGCGTGTTTCTTTGTGAGGGTAGGTTAGGTTTGCACTTTGGTAGCCAAGACGATTTCGCATCGCCTTCGACGCCACCTTATGCGCATCCGCCTCGTCATTTTTCGCGGGGCCCCGCCTGTCAGTGGTTGGGGCTAGTCGTGCGTCGGTAAAAGAAGTGTTAAGTGCTTTAGTATTTCTGAAATGTTTTTCTGTTGCACTGTTAAATCAATTAAACTTAGAAAATGCATAACTAATTCAATTTTTATCTAAATCGCATGAATCCAGTGCTGTTAATTTTCATTTTAAATGTATTATTTACTAAAATTAGTTTCATCCATGTCTCTGTAGCAAAAATCTGTTAGCTAATAAAATGATGTCTTATGTATCTTCTAAATTAGAAAATGCATATCTCTTCCAATAATTGTCCAAATTAAATGAACCCAATTCTGTAAAATTTCATTTTCAGTATACTAACTATTAGGATAGATTTTATACACTGGTTCTGTTCATGAAAATTTGTTAAGTAATTAACTAGTGACTTGTTGTGTTTTTAGCTTAGAAAATTCATAGAAAATTGCTAATAACTTAAAATGATTTGTTCTCTGTTTCTAAAATTTTGTTATTTCATGCTTAGGCTCTTTGTGTGAGTTTTGGCTTGTTTTGATGTTGTTGTATGTTTGAGTTTTGTCGGTGTTATTCGCTCTTATTTGTCATTATGTTCGATCGTTAGGCTTCGATATTTGCGGCAACCCGAGGACGATCCTCCGCACCATATTGAGCAACAAAGAAGTGCAAGCGCTTTGATCATGATAATCCCAAGATTTAAATTCTAATATTTTGTTTCATTTGTATGTATGCATTGCTTAATTTGTGTTAAAATGGATTAGTTAAATCCGTAGTGCATATCCTGTAGACAAATATTGATCTCTACTACCGAGCCTAGGTTATTTGTCGTGATTAGAGATCGTTGGATGATTTCTTGTCACTTAGTAGATACGATTTCACCGCTTAGACATGCTTAGTATCGGAGAACTGGCGGTTATCGACTTTAGTCGGAACCTTGATCACACAAAATTTACTACAACTTTATGTTTCAGATTTTGCTATGCTTACTTGCAAAACTAAAACCAAAAACAAAAATGATTTAGACGCGCACAATGGTAAGATTGGTGTGATCTGTTGGGTGTGATCGAAAGGTGCCCGGTCAATTAAGGACCGAACATCTTGTGAGTTTCATTATCCAGCATTTCAAGTGCTAACCACACTAGAGGGTATGGGACCTCTCTTGACCTAGTACTTTGGCGTGTATTGGTCCCGGTCGCAGGAGGTCGCAGGAGGGACGGAGGTGGGAGCATGGTAGTTGTCCTAAAAGCTTTATCCCGAGTGGGTAGTTGTCTTTTCGGCTTTACCATGTAAGCGTATGGGTTTCTATCCATACGAGCGGCTCCTGGTTGATACACAATATTGGAAACACTCGTAGGACTTAGTCTGTGCTCTGAGCATACCTTCTAAGTGTGCTTTGGCTTAAAGGCGATCGAGGTGTGGTACAGTGGTACACCCTGCAGGTTAAAACTATTCGAATAGCCTCGCCCTAGGTGATGGACACGCTTGGGTAAGCTTATCGAGAGTTAGACTACAACCTTTTAAAATTAAAACTTACAGGTGGTACGAACTGGGATTCGTGTTATGTTGTGGTGACTATTGGGATAGTCACTTCTAGGTGGTTACTTGTATCTATCTTTATCTCGCAGCTTATTTCAACAAGAAAATGAATTGCAAACTTGCCTTTAAAGCAGATACATTATTGCAAATAAAGTTGGCTTTATGCAAATGAAACATATGACCTCCACCAAATAAGCTCGCATGTAGTCTATGAACAGTGTCGCTAGTTCACACGCTGCTTTGCGGGTACAAAGACAATCTTTGTACTGTGTGCTTTGCTTAATGTTTTGTTGCGAGAGGAAGAAGGTGAGCCTCGTGGTCCTCACTTCGTGAGTCGTGTTGCCGCTTCTGGACGACTAGACTTGGCGGTCCTGCCGATGCCTTGTGGGTTGAAGGCACGCGATTGGCTTTGTTTATAGCCATCTTATGGCACTTTTTGCTTCAGCTGCCGTTCTTGTCTATTTGTGTATCTTGTGGCACGCCGCCCTATGTCCGTAATATTGTTACTATTTGTTTATCTTCCGCTTGTAGTGTAATGTTTGGACTCTATGTTTTGAATGGAGTTGATGTCTAATTTTGTAACGAGGTGCGATAACGCTTTAGAAGTATACATATCTAGAGGATCGCTTATTTGATTTGTGATGCTAGGACCGGTGGTTGGTTAAGCATTACAAGCCAAATAAACTGGGTCCTCAGGCAGACCTAGAAAAGGGAGTCGCGAGGAACAAAGACTCGGGCGATGGGAGCGCAAGGAAAGGGGAAGGGTCGGCCAAGGGAAGGGAGGGGCGGCTGCAGTGGGAGGAGGGAAAAGGGGCGCTAGGGTTTGGGGAGGGTGGCACCTCCCCTTTGGCCGGCCACTACTAGGCTAGATGGGCCAAGGCCTGTGCCCAAGTGGATGAGAACAAGCAAAAGCCCTCTTTAATCTTGATTTGGCGAATTCTGAAAATAAATTCTTCCCCGATTAAATAATTCTCTACCGATTAAATTTAATTAACCTGATTCTTGACTTCTCACACTTCCCGAGTATTACATTCTTGTAACATCCCAATTTTCACAGCTTAAAAATCCTTTGAATAGTTAGTAGGGAAAAAAATTCACCATTTGATTTTATTTGAATTTAATTTCAAAAGCTTAATATTGGACTTTACAATCAAAAACATTTAATGTAAATAATCCCAACATGAACAATAGCCAAAACTATTTTATTTGGGTTCTTTGTGCTCAGATATATTTTCTAGATTTTTCTAGAATTTTTCTGAGTTTATTTGCTATTTTCTATTGCTTATTTGAATTTCTCGTATTTTCTAAATTAGAAAACCTATTTAAAATCTCGCTAATCCTTTGGGCCGAAATCCAAACCTCCGCCCATTCTCTCTCCCACCGCCCAGCCTTCGCTCGCCCACCGCCCGCGCGCCGCTCCACCGACATGCGGCCCCGCATGCTAGTCCTCTCTCTCTCTCCGAGCGCCCGATCATCCTCCACCGTCCGATCAAGGATGAACGGCTAGATGCGCGCAAGGCAACCGGAGTTGTCCGAATGTTCCTTGATTTTGGGACGCTCGATCAAGATCCAACGGCCGATCTCGAGTCCGCTTTGCGCCACGCCGCTTCACACGCGGACCACGCGAAGCCGTGTCTCGACGTGTGGGTCCCACCGCCACGCCATCATCGCCTCTCGAGGCGACTGGGTTCCGATTTCTCGCGCCGCCGCCGGCCGCTTTGGGCGCCCGTGTTCTAGACCTTCCCGAGCCGCTATATAAGGAGGGCAAGCCCTGCCTCCGCATCCCAACGCGCGCACCGCCACCCCACCCTAACCCTAGCCGGAATCCGCAGAGGAAGCCCGGCCGCTCCCAACTCAGCGAGGTCGCACTCCGCCGACGCCGCCCGCACCTCATCGATCGCACCTCGGCATCGCATGAAGCCCTCTACCTCCGGTGACCTTGGTTCACCGAGGACCGCCGAACCCGATCCCGACGAGCCCGAGACTCACCGCCGCTTACCTCGCCGCCGCCACACCCACCCTCGTGCACCGGTGAGCCTACCAACGTGACCCTCGTGCCACCCTCGCCTCTCGGTGCTAACCACCGCCGACGAGGGCCGCTGTCACGGATCCTCGGCACCGAGCCGCCGCCGTCGGCCGACGTGTCCGCTGCGTGTCGCCACCTCACTCGCCACCACCCGCCACCTCAGCCTCACGCCTCGTGTCGCCGACGTGGACGCCACTTGCGCATCCACGCAGCGCCACGCGGCATAGCCCACCGGTTTCAAAGCCCAAGGCTCGTGGACCTTGTCCACCGTGAGCCATCTCGCGACGGTGGGACCCACTGCCGATCAACAATCACCCCGCCCGAAGCGCCCTCGGATGACGTCGCCATTGCGCAATAATCTGATTTTCCTTAGGAAAATAATTGAAATTCATGAAATATCGATTTTCAAAGATTTTATGTATTTTCAATCTTCTAAAGCTCATAACTTTTGCATCCTAACTCCGATTGAGCCCATTCAAATTTCTAAATTTGTCTAAATTCAAGATCTATTTATCTGAGATTTTTATTTAATTTTGGAGTTTATTTTGCCTCTGTTATTTATTTGTTTTGTTTGTTTGTGTCTCGTTTATAGTAGACGCTGTTTCGCTCGGGAATTTTGTGGAAGAAGGAGCACCCAAGACCAAGATCAGTACATAGACCCTTTCCAAGGCAAGTCATACCTTTGATCATCTTGAACCCAGTTTTCAAATTACTTTATGTTAAATTATTACATTATAGTTTAATTATTTATTTAAATGCTTTGGGCATAGTTATTATCCAAATTGTTATCACACCTTGGCCTTGTATGTCATATATCCTTGTCACCCTAGATTGGTTATGAGTTGGTAATATTGTAGTACCGACGTGGGTTGGTTAGATGCGAGTATAATTGCTTAGCCATGCTACGAATCATCATCTCATGTGAGTCGCAAATATTAAATATGACTAAGTGTCTATGGAACTTGTGTAAAACTGTGTTATGTGTTATTACTTCGTGATGGCATGTGTTGCACTAAAACTAACTGGGTGGTAAAGGATTTGGACTGGGGCAAGTGGTGGAGACTGTGTGACATGGTGGACTATGTGATGGGTATGATAATCTGTGTGGCTTAGTTAGAACATGGAAGTCTTGCCTTGGTCAATTAAGGACTTAACTTTGTGCGCCATTGAACTCGAGCCTTCATCTGCACGACCACATGCCCGTATGGGACGGCCTAACTTAGTAAGTTATGGATTCTCGGCATTGATGTTCGTGTGGTAGGTTAAGCTTTGTGATAGGGTGGAGGTGTGACTACTTGGTGGTTGCATCACGGAGGATTCGCCGTCCCCGCCCAACGGTGTGTGTTATGCATGGGCTATGTGATATGTATAACGGTTTGTAAGCACACTGGGAATGTCAATGTTGGAGATGAAGTTTCCGAACTGTTTTGTTATGATTGGTGCTAGCTACACTGGTTATATCTTGTGGGTAAAGTGTACAACCTCTGCAGAGTGTTAAACAATCTATTCGAATAGCGCGTCATGCGTCATGGACATGCTCGGTGATTTCACATAAGGGGTAGTTTTCATAAAATGTGGGAATGGGAGCTGTGTGATCTCAATCATATGGCTATGTGAAATAATCTGTTTAGCTGTGTGTCTTTGTGAAAACATCTCATTAAATTAATATTGTCTATTTGTTTTGAATTATGCTTTCAATCTATTATTCGTATTCAATTGCAAATGTTGCTTTTATGCAAAAGAACCACGTAAGCCTTTTCTTTGGAATAAGCTCGCATCTATACATTGCATTCGTGGTATGATTTGCGAGTACGGTTGTGTACTCACGCTTGTTGTAAAACTTGCGCCCAAACCTACTGTAAGAGGAGGAGTCTACGCCGCTTTTGAGGAGGAGTTCGTTGAAGGTCGATCGCTCGTTAAGGTCCGATCCCGCTTGGTTGCCCGTGGTGAATTGGTGGGATCTACGCCGGAGTTTTCCGCTCACGCGCTTTATTTCTCGTTAGCCTCGCGTGGCTTAATAAGTGTAAACTCGACCATAAGGTCAAAACCATTATTTGTTATTCAAACTAATCGCTTACTTTATCTATCGCTTGTGTGGATCGATATTTACCGTGTTAACCCCGTGTGCACTAGCGTGATCCTCGACTAGTGCAGTTTACGAGGGTTCCGTAATCGCACTGGTGCCGACAATTCTTCCCACCTTAAAAGGATTCGCCTCAATCCAACTCTACGCACCACAAAGAAAAGAACAACAAGCAAAAGCAACCCAAACTAGGGTACTCACCACCTCAAGAGCTCGGGTACTTCTTTCGCAAATGATCCTCCAACTCCCACGTAGCTTCTCTCTCGATCGATTCGCCCAAAGGACCTTCACATACTTGATGATCTTATTCCTCAAGACCGCTCCGACGTATCCAAGATACGTCTTGGCCGACTCTCCACGTGAGATCTGCTCCACCGTGACTGCTCCAGTCAATCTTGTGTTCGATCCCGCAAGTATTTCTCAAGATCGACACATGGAAAACATTGTGCACACTCTCAATGAGTTTGGCAACTCCAAACGATAAGCCAAACTACCCACCCGAGCAACCACCGGAAAGGACCGATGTACCGCGGGCTAAGCTTCTGGTGGTACCAAAACGAACAATACCCTTGGTTGGAGACACCAAGGAGCACAAGGCTACCCACCGCAAACTCCAACTCTCGCGCCGAACATCCGCTTAACTCTTTTGTCGGCTCGAGCACCAACAAGTTCGACGAACCTCCCGCACTTTCTCCACGGTCTGCTGAACAAGATCCGGACCAAGCAACGACCTCTCACCCACTGCATCCCAACAAAGAGGGGAAACACACCTCCGACCATACAAAGCCTCAAAAGGAGGCATCTTGATACTCGCCTGATAACTATTGTTATAAGCTTAACTCGCTAAAGCCGATAGTCCTCCCAACTGCCCTTCCAAGATAGCACGCAAGCACGAAGCATGTCCTCCAGGGTGTGAATGGTCCGCTCTGACTGACCATCCGTGTGAGGGTGAAAAGTTGTACTGAGGGAAACTGTCGTGCCCAACGCGGCCTGAAGACTCTGCCAGAACTTAGAGACGAACTTGGCATCTCGGTCAAAAACAATGGACTTGGGTACACCGTGCGCCTCACCACCTCTCGGATGTACAACGGGCTAGGTCCTCGCTTTGTGTTGGTCGTTTTTATCGGTATGAAGTGTGCGGACTTGGTAAGCCTGCCCACCACGACCCATATTGCATCTCGCCCTGGCAGCGCGCAACCCAACCACAAAGTCCATAGTGATATGCTCCCACTTCCACTCAGGTACCTCCAAGGGCTGCAACAAACCAGCAGGACGTTTGTGCTCGGCCTTTACCTGTTGACAAACGCCACAAGCAGTGACATATTTAGCAATATCCACCCTCATCCGCTTCCACCAAAAGATTTGTTTCAGATCACGATACATCTTGGTCTCTCCTGGATGTACCGAATATGGGGTCCGTGAGCCTCACGAAGAATATCATCCTTCACCGGTGATTTCGGGTACACACATACCGCCTTTGAAACGAACCGCACCGTGTTCATCCACACTAAAGTCTCGAACGCCTCCGAGATCCTCTTCCGCACCTCAAAGGAGCCGATCGTCCGTTGAGCTTCATGAACGCGCCAGAATGGCGATCGATGATCATTCGTGTCTCTCGCTGCGCAGTAACCAGTAAGACGTAAAGAAATACCCATCTTCTCAAACTCGAGACCAAGGACAACGCTACCGAGGTACCTGTCCCGCTTAGGGCATCGACCACCACATTAGCCTTACTGGGTGATATCGATAGTCATGTCATAATCTTTGATTAACTCCAACCACCTCCGCCGCTTCAAATTTAGCTCTCTGAGTGAATATATACTTAACGCTCTTGTGATCGGTGAAGATATCGCATCGCTCCCCATACAAGTAATGCCTCCATGACTTCGAGCCAACATAATCGCGCCAACTCGAGATCATGAGTGGGATAATTCGCCATTAGTCTTCAATCGCTCTAGAAGCATAGCGATTACTCGGCCTCTTGCATCAAACACATCCGAGTCCAATCCGAGAAGCATCCGTACACAGTGGAAGCGCTTGCCACTCCGGCAAGGATAGAATAGTGCATTCACCAACTTGTTCTTCAAAGTCCAAACCCACCACAGCGCCCGCCCACACAAAAGGAAACCCTTTGCGTGAGTCGGTCATTGGTTTAGCAATGCTAGAAAATCCTACACAAAGCGCCGTAATACCCGCAAGACCAAGGAAACTCGGATCTCGACACATTGGTTGGCCTCGCCATCGCACCACCGCCGCCACATTCTTTGGATCCACCGTAATACCGCGGCCGATCGATGGTATGACCCAAAAATCCTACTGGATAAACCGTAAAGCACATTTCTTTAGCTTCGCATAGTATTTATTCCTCCGAAGAGTATCTAGACCGAGTTGAGATGCAACTCGTGGTCCTCCTCCGCTTTGAATAAACCGTGATGTCGCCGATGAAGACCACCACAAAGAATCCGTACTCATGGAGCATCCTGCTCATAGCTTCCATAAAGACAAGCAGGGCATTAGTCACCCAAAAGACATAACGACAAATTCGTAATGCCCATACCTTGTGCTAAATGTCGTCTTCTCTATATCCTCCTCCCGATCCGCAGCTTGATGGTAACCGGATCAGCAATTCAATCTTGGAAAATATTTTGGCACCTCTCACCGGATCGAAGAGATCTTCAATACGAGGCGAGGATACTTGTTCTTGATTGTCACTTGATTGAGTGCTCGATAATCCACACAAAGCCTCTTGGTGCCATCCTTCTTTCCCACAAACAAACCGAGCGCCCAAGGTGACATGCTCGGTCTAATGAACCCCTTAGCTAAGAGTTCATCCAATCGCTTTTTAATTCCACCGCTCAATCGGTGCCATCCGTCTGACGGGACTTATAAATAGGCCGCGCACCTAGAACAAGCTCAATACGGAAGATCGACTCGCGCTCCGTGGCAAGTCGTGAGCTCACTGAAAACATCCGTGTACTTGCGCACACCGGTATGTTCTCTAACCTCAAGACACCTCGTGACCTCAACCAAAGCCCACAACAACCCCGACTTCGTGATCCGCCGATTAGGAAACAACTGCACAAGAACAAGAGAGAGTACCGCGAGCACTCCTTGGAAAACAACTTCATGCCTGCAGAGAACGCAAAGTGACCGCCTTCCGTAAACAAGAGATAATAGCTTGATACCGCGTGAGCCAATCCATGCCAAGGATCACATCGAAGGGCTCGTGGGTATAACCACCAAATTCGCCACGAACTCCTCATCCGCTAGAATCACCACACAACCAGGCAAACACGGAACTGGATATAAGCCCACTAGGAGAACCGACAACCACCGCCTCCCAATCAATCGCACCAAAGCCCCGCCGCCAACAAAATTCTCCAAACAAAAGAGAAACTCGCTCTAATCAAAAAGTACGCAGCATCGAAAGAGTCAACAGATAAGGTACTGTCACAACGCTCTCACGATCCTCGCCATCCGATATCGGCATGGAGAATGCCGCAGGACAGTGAAGAAGAAGGATCTCCCACTCTCGGTAGGTCGCGCAGTGTCCACCGAGGTACCGAGTCGATGGAATAGCGGTCGCTGAACCCGATCCTCCGGTTGGGGCGCCAAGACGATCGATGAAGGTGTTGAAGGCGCCGCAGTAACGCGTGTAGGGACCGCGGTAGGAATCTGGGGTAGGAGCCACGCCCATCATCCGAATAAGGCCATCGTGGCAGAGAATCCCGCCAAGGTGTAGGCGCTAACTCCCACCGCAGCTTTCCCTTGGGATTCTCGCCGCACACCACATCCTTGTGGTTTTGACCACGATAGTACACCGCCTTCCAAGAGTAGTCACCCGCCAGCGGATCCCCACAACAAAGCACACCAAGCCCAGCCCAAAGCTTCAATTGGCACGGTGATCGCAGAGCTCCTCCAAGAGAGTGGTCCGCCCGCACTACCACGGTAGGGCTGGTGACGATGACCCTATGCCTTCTTATTCATAGGGCCCCGCATGGCCCCTCCTCTCGCTATGACCTCGAGGTTGATCTCTCCGAGGCCTTGCGAGTGTCCTCCGTGTACGCCGCCGCATCTCGATCCCCAAGGCCCGCTCCACCAGTGGTACGGAAATTGTGGATCGGAAAGGCACCAGAACAGGGCGATCGAAGGCCTAAGCCCCGATTTAAACTGTTGGCCTTCTCCGCATCGCCCCGAGCCACAAGTGGGACGGCGGACTATCCGATTGAAGCCCACCTCATACCGCCACGCATCGCTTGTCTTGTGTGTATTTGCTCAAGTCAATTTTTATCTTGTCCGTAAAGGTCTCTCGATAGAACCGCCTCTCAAACCGCCGACGAACTCCGCCACGATGGAGTCCATGTGCGGCCGCATGAGCGCATCGCACTCCTTTCCACCGATCTAGGCCTCTCCTTCGCCGTTAGCTTGCGCCACATAGCGCACGCGATCGGAAACCACTACCTCAAAAGCCTCCATCTTGTCCTCCACATGGGACAACGGCGCCGCGGTTCGAACAGAGTGGCGCGCGTCAAAGTCCGCCCACCAACCCTACCCACTCACGGTGAGATGTCGCTAATCGCTTCACCGCCGCAACCTCAGTGCACCGGAGCGGCAGCAGACTCAGCGCCACCGCCTGCTTCAAAGCCCTCAACTCTTGCCGCATGGCCCCGATCACACCAACGCCTCTTGGTTATCGCCACCGGCCGAGCATCTCGGCCTCCTCAATCGTCGGTTGTGCTACTAGCGTAGCAACACGAACACTCACCACTACCCTTAGGTGGCATTCTGCAGCCACCACAACCCACAAGCAAGCAAAACATTATTCACAGCATAAGTGAAGCACAAGCAATAAATTAAAGAATTCAACAAGGTATATGCAAGATATGCAACCCCTTCCCCATCCTACATGTGCAAGTGTGTCAATTTTTCTTACTTCTCCTAGAACCTAAAGCCTAGGCTCTGATACCAACTGTAACACCCCAGAACCCACATTACCCTGGAATGCTACTTAACCGCTCTACAGCTAGCCAATAATTTCAAGACAAATTATTTCGGCAACAACTCTAGACAAGAAGCATTAAGCGGAAGCATAAACAACTAAGGGAATAAAGATAACGGTAACAAGTTCAATAATTAAACAACCTCTAGCAGATTAATCCAAGTGTAGTCCACAAATTCATCAATAATAATTCAACGAGAACACTCATGAATAGCTAGTCATTAGGCTAGTTTCCTCTCAACTTTATTACAGCATGAATCTATGAATTGAGTGCATTATTGTAGTGCCGCTCTACCCATCCCAGGAATGCTTAAGAATCACCTGAAAGGGGGGAAGAAACAACAAGGGTGAGATAAAATCTCAGCAAGTAAATTGAGTAACAGGTTAATCAAATAACAAGCAAGCTACATCACAAATTACATTATTGCATGACCGCAACCACATTCCACTATCTCATTCAATAAACCACATGGACTAACATGAGTCCTGCCTCTTAAGATTTCAACCATTGGCATAAGTATGCATGTCCTCCATCCATAATGCTTAATGCAAATGCATGCCATGCTCCACTGCACTCTTACTCATCAAGGTAAGTGTGCATCGTCTCACGGCAATGTACGATGTCAGACTGGTCTGACGGCCGCGCCATAAGCGGCGACATCCACAATGCAATGTCATGATATGTTATGAATGATATGATACTCATAAACCACATATGTGACATCTCCATAAGGGCACCAACAAGATTAACTTGTACTACTACCACATAATCACTATGGAAAATACATCCATGATCCACATTCGCACATAAAGCAACCACTTCATGACTACACACAAGATATCCAATGTAAAACATTAAATTATTAATTGTGTTATCATCTCATATGTAAGTCAACCAACCATGGCATAATACTTCAAAATACGAGAATCATATGGATTGCAAGTAGTAAGAACAACCAATTAAACGGTAGTAACATCGCTACAATTACTTGCCTTCCACGATGCGACGCGTTAGCGCCAAGGTGATACTCCTAAACCTGAGGCTTCACCTCCTAAACAAATAAAATAATTTCAATAAGGACATAATAAACCCAGCGCTACTAATCGGCGTTCTACACCGCTTCTCGACGACTCAAGACGAGATTACAAAGCTGAAACTGAAAACAACGCTTCTGCCATATCCCGCTTCGGACAGCAGCACGGTAATTGACATAACTCATGAACTGGAAGTCAAAAGAGGTAAACCCAATTTCTGTAGATTCTTAGCTGACTAATCTACAATACTCTAGTTGACACGATAATCCAATTCGGCCAAAATATTAGGCTAACCATTGTTTGAACTTTCAGTACAGAAACTGCTTACACAATCGAACAGCAAAACTAAAATGACCATAACTTTTAATAGGTAACCCCGAATTGATCGTTCTTTATCAATCTGAAAAGGGTATCGAATTATCTACAATAACCTAGTTGTGTGAACTTTCAGATTCTACCAATTTCCCTTTCATATTTTAGGAAATATCCAGACAGATTATTCTCGTCAGATTTCTGGCAGCAGATACTAAATCGACCATAACTTTTGACTCAGACCTCGGAATCGAGTGATCTTCACGGATACTGAAAGATAACAACAGATCCCACATAACGCAAGGAGATGGAATCTTAAAATTCAGCCTCTAAATACACGAAAATACCCACGCAAGGTACTGGACAGAATCGAATCTTCTGCAGCCCAACATTTATCCATCAATTCTAATCGGTTTCGCATCTACTATGGATCAAACAGCGGGGAAGGCATCTCGTTACCCTTGTAGAACCGCTAGAACTTGCTGAACCAATCCCACACAAGATCTTCTTCTCCTTCTTCTCCTTCTTCTCCTTCTTCTCTTCCTCTCTTTCTCCTTCTTGCATGCAAGCAGCAGCCTAGACAAAGGGGAGTCGCGAGGAACAGCACCTGCGGCGGGGAGGCGCAAGGAAAGGGAAGGGTCGGCCAAGGGAAGGGAGAGGCGGCTGCAAGTGGGAGGAGGAAAAGGGGGCGGCTAGGGTTTGGGAGGGTGGCACCTCCCCCTTTGGCCGGCCACTACTAGGCTAGATGGGCCAAGGCCGTGCCCAAGTGGATGAGAACAAGCGAAAAGCCCTCTTTAATCTTGATTTGGCGAATTCTGAAAATAAATTCTTCCCCGATTAAATAATTCTCTACCGATTAAATTTAATTAACCCGATTCTTGACTTCTCACACTTCCGGGGTATTACAGCTACATCCATGGATAGTTTCCGTGATGAACTTGCAAGTGCAATTGCTCATTCAGGATGATGGGCACACTACTTGTGAATTTTTGTGGTCTTTTGTTATGACTCATTTATTATTTTAATACTTGTACGTAATATCATTTAATTATCGTTTGAACACTTATACGATATGAATGAGATATCTCCGGCTTCATCTATCGCAGCGTGAACAGTACAAAAAAATTTTATACACAGTTGTAATCCGTCATGAAGTGTAAATACAATGTGACCTGGCATTGTGTACAGATACAACATATATACATTCACATGGTCTAAACAAATTTAGGAGAAAAGATTCTATAATTTGTGTACAAATACATAGGAGAAAGACACAAATACAATTGAATTATTACAACCAGGGGTAACATAGTCTATTTGCCTCTAATCCCCCTCATTTGGTTTTGGGAGCCAACCTACCAGCCAAACGCTTTTAACAGACAGCTCTAGATTCTCAGAGAAGTGGATTCTTAGATAATCAGGAGCAGAATCTGATAAATAAGAATCTGGAGCTCTACCAAACAGGGCCTAAGTAGAAAAGAATAAATAGCATTGATTCCAGGATCTAACCGCGATCTCTGGAATCCGGTGACGTTGATCTATTGGTATTATTGACACCTAAAATTGGAAATCTATCTATCTATTTATTTATTAAAGCTTGTTGAATTCACACTCACTGAGGAGGCCACGTCGCCCAGAAACCTCCAGCCTTTCGATCGCGCGCGTATCGCTCCGCGTCCACACGATTGCGTAGCGGCAGCCAAAGCCTCTCCTCGTCCTCGCATCTCCTTCTATCGCCCGGATCGAAGCCTCCCGAAGTCGCCACTTCACTTCGCAGCCGCCGCACTTCCTGTGCACCTCCTATCCCCTCCCTCCCTCTCCCCCGCTGACCCTCTCAAGCCGCGCCGCCGCCGCTGCTTCCCTCTTCCTCCCTCGCCGTAGCCGCTCCGCCGCCCCTTCTTGGCCTGGCCTCCGGCCTCTGCGGCCCGGCCCAACGCCTCGCTTCTGCACCGCTCGCCTGCGGCTCTACCCGCCGCCGGCCTAGTAGCCACTCCTCTTCGCAGCCGCCGCTCCTTCGCGTCCACCTCCTATCCCTTCCCTCTCCCCCCCCCCCACTGATCCTCTCAAGCCGCACCCTCGCCGCCACCGCCGCTTCCCTCTTCCTCCCGCACCCGGCTCGGTCCCGCCCCGTGCGCGCGCCTCTTGGAGGCCTCCTTCCCTGGTGCTCGCGTTGTCGGCTACTGGACCATCAGATTCGGGGATGGTGGCCCGAATCCGGCTTCTCCCAAGGATTTTACCTCTCATCCTCTTTTCCTTCTCTATTAATTTTGTGTGATTTTAGTGCTTGCCGCCGGCACCGGCTTTCCCTGCGTTGTCACCGCCGCCACCAGCTGCGCCCTTGCGTGCCCGCACACGGCTCGGTCCCGGCCCGTGCGCGCGCCTCCTGACGACCGCCTTCCCTGGTGCTCGCGCTGCCGGCTACTGGACCACTAGATTCGGGGGTGGTGGCCCGAATCCGGCTTCTCCCATGGATTTTACCTCCCAACTTCATTTTGTGTTTCTAGAAATCTGCATGTGTCAACTTCAGGGAGGGAGGGTCCTTGCTCTCTTTTGTGTACAATAGTGTATCTGTTATTGCAATTAATTATGTTGTTACTATATGATTCAATGAAAGCAAGAAATTCTTTTTTCACTTTATTACTTCTCTATCTTGTTCCACAGTCCAAATCATATATTTGTTTGTTTGTACTTCAGATCCAAAGCTAAACAACAAGCTCTTGGAAATTTTCTTACATATATTTTGTATATTCCATTCTAAGTATTTTTCTCCTTGAGCAGGTATTCTTAGTAGGTGCAATAGCAAAACTGGGAGCTACTGTTGTGACTTACCCATTGCTGGTGGTTAAGGTAAACTTTATTTTAGAGACCTGTAGGTAGTTTTCAGTTTTGACCACCTTATTGTCTGCAAAGTTTGACACTAATGCATTGCTGTACTCATGCTTTATTTTAGAGACCTGTAGGTTAGTTCTGACAAGCTCAGTCGATTAGGTCTATCCTATGTTAGTAGAGAACCTCCCTTGTGTTGAACTATCTAAATCCATGATTCTTTTGTGATAGGTTCATGTATCCTGTTGTTTGTATATCTCATTTGGGAAAATCAGGTTGTCGTATATTACCATACATAATCATCGAGTAAATTTCGCAAAACTATACAAATGTTGCCAAAACTAAGATAAAACTGCACCTTTAAGGATCGATTCTCATAAAACTGTGTTTGTTTTCCACCGAACCTACCCCTACATGAAGCTTGTATTGTGGGAAGTAAGCCACATGTCATGCATGGTGACATTGGTGCTAACAACACAAACATGTGCATGTCAGCTTTTCATCCAAGTTCCTTGCTGGTAAGCCAGAAATAGTTCGTGACACTGCTATTCAAAACTGTATGTCGTCACATGCATTGGCAGATATGTAATTTTGTAATCCCATTGCTACCATGTCCACTTCAGGCCAAGCAAGAGGATCTGTCGCTGAGAATAGTGTTCCAAACTATTTGGACATAGAAACTTTGGGACGTATTCCTTTTCTTAGTTCAGTTTACGACCTTTGTTTGCCTTGGTACCTGACTTTTTTAGCATTTACTGCAGATGCTTGATCAGGATCTAATTCCATGGGATCAACAATATGATTTTATCCAACCTGAAGGTAAATATAATGCAGATATCTAATATTTCAGGTCCATTGTGGTGGAAGATTTTCTTAATTGGTGACATTGTTATGTGCTAAATGGATACTAAAACGAGTCCTTTTTATCTGTTTTATTTGCATGTTCAGTTTCAAGGTTTCAGCATCTTGATAGCAGGAAGGCCGGCGTTGATTTGGGTAAAGAAGGGAAGGAAAATAAAATATCCCGTCGACAGGTACTTTGTTGCCTTTTTTTACCTTTGATTGATGGAATATATAGAAATTCTTGTTTCGTTTTTCAGCACCACTCTTTCCTTCTGTTACATACATTACCATTTTTCAGCTTTTGTGGATCACCATAGATTGATTGTGCATAACAAGCCGCTTGCTATTGGCTGTTTTAAACTACCGCTTTTTTATATTTTATTATTACGTGAGAATGATCCTAATTAAGCTTGGGGTAAGGTTTAGACAAGTTCACTATAGCTCTTCCTATATGGATATTGAGCAAACATATGAAAGTCTTTCCTCTGGTGATAAAAGACTTTAGATTTCTTGATTTGGGACTTTTATGTTTTTAAATCAGAAATTATGTGCTCAACCTTTACGGTATGTATTGAGAGTTGAGACCTGTGACTATTTCATAATCTCCTTTGGAACATTTAGGTAACCATATTTTTGTCTTGGTAATTAATATACAGCTAGAAATTGTTCATGTACATACAAGATTTTTACCATTTACAATGTTAACATCTATTAATTCGCCAGCGCGGCATAGCGCGTGCTTTCAACCATGACAGATACGATCATGGTAAATATTATTGCCGTGTCAGTGGCCGATCAGGCGCTTTCAGCCTGTTGCTAGCCAGTACTTGCCGGTTATTGCCATGTCATCCTCTTCGTACTGAACCTGTACCTTTTTTTGGGTGTCAAACATTAGTGAATTTCTCAAGAAATGCTGTAAATTTTGCTTTGTATGGAATTTTATTGTCCACCAAATCAGCTGCATCTTTGGATGTAGTTTTCCTATTTTAGTTAGACCAGAACATAGACTGAACTAATTTGATTGAAACTCTCTTTGGAAAAATATAAAAAAAACTTCCCCTTTCATAAACAGCAAAGTGATGCATCACATGTAGATTAGTTTCTGCGTATTCTATTTCTGATCTTTTTAATGTGCCAGTGTTTTCAGTCTTAGGGTCATACAGATGGTCATATGGAGATTTTCCATGTTAATACCAATGCACTAATTGTCGGAGAGCATTGTGTAGGGTAAGTAAAGCCTGTCCTTCAGCGTATGTCAGTTCTTACTGATCGCAACAGGCTGTCCTTCAGGATATTATCATTCTCTTTCAATGATCTAGGTTATGTTATTTGCTTGTTGTCTATGATAGATGTATCCGTTAAGTTTAGCTTTTGCTCCTACATCCTCATAATAGTGTGTCACAACAAATAGAAGGATAATGTGTATTGTTTTTGCTTTCCCGTTTAATTTGTCCTGTAGCGTGACCATTTCTCTATAATAAATTCACAGAAACTTTTATTTCGTTAATTGAATCTCCTTTATTTGACATTTATCTTGCTTTGTCCTGAAATACTTACATTGGTTTCCAAAGCTGTAATAGAATACTAGCACGTCATCTCGTTTTCCTTGTTCTGTACCAAACAGGGGACAACGACACATATACAATGCTTGTCTCTACCTTCACAGTTTTTTGTGCTCACCTCGCCAACACAGATTGGAAGCGCTTGCAACAATGCCGACTCTACTCATTTTGTTAACTATTTAGCACATACCACTCTAGCGTCTTTGCCTTACGCTATAATGAACGTCATGTAGAGACAATCCTAACTACTGTTAACCTTATATCGTACTTGGATGCGTTGTCACAGCACCATGTATATATAGTACAACTGAACTCGTGCTGCTCTTAGTCTACAAAATCTTGTTTCGAAGTTATCATTCATGATGTTTCCTCATTGATACGACGCATTTTGCTATCCTCAGACAGTGTTACCATCTTTTTCCTTCATCCTACAGTTGCATCCACATATGTTCACTCATACATCATACAATGACCACCATCTCTTTGAACGCAGATGTCTTAACGGACGCGGCGAAGAGCGTTTTTCTACCTAGTATGGCATATGAGGCAAATCATCCTCAGCCTTTACGAAGGCAAGGCACCGAATGGCAAGCATTGAACGCCGCACGATTAAGATCTAACGGTGGAGATCAATGCTAAACAGAAATTGATGCTCTCGAATATCTCGCAAGAAATTGAAATAATCTAGCTGGCCTCTATACAAACCATCGATCAAAGAAAGGTAAAGGATACACATCCGAGGTGGACCTAATCAAATGCTGGATCAGGCCGAGCTTCAGGCTTTTAGAATAAAAAGTAATATTTAATTTATTTCAAAAATAAAAAATAGTTTTTTTATTGTTTTCATTACATTTCGGCGGCCTTTGGGCCAGAAATGGAGTCCTGATCCTAGCCCCAACCGGGTGAGACTCGAGCTGGGCCACTATGCGGGGCCACATATGAACACCCCTAATCCGAGGCAATCAGATGACCCAAATTTGGGAGTGGAGGGAGTAACCTTTAGGTCGTGGAACTGTTCCTGTGCAGTGCCTAGTGTATCAGTTACACTAGAACCACTCGATTTGAAATGAAAGGCCTAGATTCAGTCAACTGTAGCAATGGCACTGTAGAGAAAAACAGCGAAGCCGTGACCACTATAGCGTCAAATCCAACCCTTTGCCTCTCAAAGTGGACAGCCACGATTGCGTGCAGTTCTTATTTTGCAGTACCGGCACGATTTCCCCGGTTACCCATACACGCACCATCAAAACTGTTAAAAAACCTGACCTAGGTGGGCCTCCTTATCTACCCAGTAGTCTATGTAAAAGAGGGAGACCCCAACATTGTAATACAATTTTGAGAAGAACAATAAAGAAAAGCCAGAAGTATCCTCATATCTTTGTGTTCATATATTATTCTATTCTTGTGTTTTTGCATTATTCTTACGATTCTCAGTTTATCTACGAGGTAATCGTTCGGACTGGACTCGTCAGCGACAGTTCCTCAACACGTTATCAGCATGATCGACTCTCCTCGGATCGAAGAGATAACCGTCGAATAACGACACTCGTAGATTGAATCGTACTTTCTAGATCGCTTTCAATTATGCAAATTTGCTTTCTAGATTGGTTATCTACGGTACAAATCCACTCTAATCTACCGCGAGCCGACTTGAAGTCGTCGGGACAATGTCGATCAGTAGATTGCATGAAAAAGTGGATGTCGATTGTACCGTAGATTGGAAATTACAAATACGTTCTAATCTACCGCGAGCCAACTTGAAATCGTCGGCCAAACCGATCGGTAATTGCATGAACGATAATTGCATTGGATGAACAGTGATCACACCGATGAACAATACTCGGGCGAGCGAACAGCAATCACGCCAATGAACAGTAATCGGGTGTGAACAGTAATTGCTCACATGAACAGTGAGTTCGCGCCAACAGTATCCTCCGCACGTAGTGATCGGCCCGAAGCCACCGGCCTGGAACCGCGCACCAGCTGTGAAGCCACGTCGGCCGCCCGCCTACGTGCGCCGCCAGCCACACGCCCCAGCCTAGAGCCGCACCGCCGACCACGTCCCGAAGCCGGAGCCGCCCCGCACCACACGACCACCACGCACATAGGCGCTCCGAGCCGCCGGCTGCCCATGCGCTGCCTCCGCACGAGCGGCGCCGCCGCCGTTACCGCCTCCCCATTGGCCGGCCGCACGAGCCCGCCACTCCCGCATGCACCACCTTTGCATCCTGCAGTCACCGCCGCCAACCCTAACGCCACTCCTCTTCATGTCGCGCTAGGGCAAGCCATGGGCCGAATGAATAAGGGCCAAAACCGAAAAGGGTGGTCCACTGGTCTGGCCGTTTTGGGCTGCCAGCCCATGAGAATTCAGGAAAAGAAAAGAAAAATAGGGGAAGAAAACCGAAAATCCCAAACAATTGCAAATAAATCCTCGAAGTTCCAAAAATTACGAGAAAATATTTCGAGAAAGAAATTCTTGAAGAATAACCCCTCAGGAATTGGAAAATTGCGTGAAAATTTCTCAGAATTGAAATTTTGTGGTTTAGCCCCCTGGAAATTGCAGAATTCAATCAAAATTTATATTCCAGCAAAAAAGGGCCTATGGAATTTGAATTTTGAATATTTTCAAACTTTTGAAGCATGTTTAACTTTGTTATTATTATTTCTATGCAATTTATGTATAGTATGTACTGTTTTGATTATCTGTGATTGTTTATATTGCTTTTAATCACTAAAAATAGCAGTAAATTATGAAAAATGCATAGAAAAATACGGGATCACGAACTGGGAGTTCGAAGAGCATTATAAGAATTTTGCATCCATTTTACGTAAATTACCAGCAGTAATCTTATGAACTCTTTGCATGAATATGAAGATGATTAGCATCACGAATCATGAATTCGAAGAACTGACCCAGCATGACCAGAATTTGTATAGAATTTGTACCAATCTTCAAGTTTGTGGTAATGTATCATAGATGAGTAGAAGATTGAGAAGACTCTCTACTTTTTACCCGAATATGGTGTAATCCGCATGCAACTATCATCAAAACGGCTATATGGAGTATGCTGAATTAATTGACATAATATGTTACAGAAGCTCAAGATGATGTTCTAAGAAAGAACTACATCTCACACCCACCTAGTAGTAATGTTGGCCATGAAGCCAATGCTAACAGCTACAAGGTGATGAAGCCTCTCACGAAGGAGAGGGGCAAGAAGGGTAAAGTTGTGGGTCGCGCGTTATTGATACTTTCCAATCTAAGAAGAAGGGCAAAAGACAGTATGAAGCACACCTCGCTATTGCAAGCACAGAGGACCCACAGCCATTAGTTGCACTAATGGATGTGGACAGCCCAGTAGCAACCCCCATCACCCCTCCTTTGGACATCACAACGACCGCAGCCGTAGTTGCCCAAAAAAGAGAAGATCACTATAGAGCAGATTGAGGCAGAAGTTTCTGAATACTTCGTCGATTCAATCTAGTGCACACATTTGCACTTGGATCTTTTATAGTAACTTGCAGTTTGTAATTGAAGCAAAACATTGAATTATTTTATTCCTTGAATAATGGTTGTAAGCTCTAGGAGAGCAAAGCATTAAATTTTTATGATGAGTCCTGCAAGACTTTTTCCTTATTAATAATAGAAAGTTATGTTCTGATATATGAAGTATTTTATTTATGTGTTGCTTGCTTTCTGCTGCATATTAATAAAGTACATTATATTAGAACGCATGTGGCGCCCTATGGAAGAAGTGTGCTTAGCAGGTAGTTGCACAACGAATACAATCCTGAGAGAAACAAAAAAAAATCAGTCGATCAGCAAGAATGCTTGTAGTCTTACGACAATTACAGGCAGCGATACTTGTGTAATAGGCTCAGGAAGAGCCACAATTATACTCCCGATGGGCACAACTTTGATCATTAAAGAAGCCTTGTTGTACCCAGAATCGACTAGAACTCTCAAGGATATTCGCGCTAACGATTTCCAAGTAGAGACTGAAGAAGAGTATGGTAAGGAATACCTACTCATTACAAAGCGTGAAGAAAGAAGAAAAATGGTATTAGAACGACTTCCTTCATTTGAAACTGGGCTATACTGCACTAATATTAAGGTATCTGCGGCCTATACTGCCATAAAAACTGTATTTAGAAGCTCTAAATCTTTTCTATCTCTAGCATGATAGATAATGTCACCCAGGTCTTAAGATGATGAGAAATATAATTACTAATTCTCAGGGACATAATATCAATGTAAAGAATTTTTCGAATCAGGAAGATTTCGTGTGCCCTGTATGTGCCACCGGGAAATTAATTACTAGACTTTCTACTCTGAAAGTGAAGAATGAAATATCTGCATTCCTAGACTGTATCCAGGGAGATACTTGCGGTCCTATTCAGTCTCTTTCAGGGTCATTTAGGTATTTCATGGTGCTCATCGATGCTTCCTCGAAATGGTCGCATGTATGCCTATTGTCTACTAGAAACCATACTTTTGTAAAGCTGATCTTGCAAATAATTAAAATAAAGAAAAATTTCCCTGATCATCATGTGAAGTCCATCAGAATGGATAACGCCGGAGAATTTACTTCAAAAGCATTTGATGATTATTGTATGGCAATGGGAATTAAAGTTGAGCTTTCCGTACCGCATGTCCACACCTAGAATGGACTAGCAGAGGCATTAATTAAATTCATTGCCCGACCACTTTGAAGAATTGTAATTTATCAACTATATGTTGGGGACAAGCAGTCCTACACGCAGCAACTCCCATCAATTTTAGACCGTCAGCATATAATATCCATTCACCTATGCAACTAGCGCAAGGGTCAACACCAAAAATTTCTCATCTTCACAGGTTTGGTTGCAAGGTTTATGTACCTATACCACCACCACAGCGAACTGCAATGGTCCTTCTCCAAAAGCCTAGGATATACGTTGGTTATGAGGCAGCATCCATAATCAAGTATTTAGACCCCATAACTAGAGATTTGCATGCAGCCCGCTTAGTTGATAGTATAACTGATGATGATAGTTTCCCGTTATTAGGGGGAGGAAATCAACCATTGATGAAAAATGTCGAGAAATAACGTGGCAAGCCACGGGAAGCCCTGAAGACAATTAAAGTCTAGAAGATAATTGAAATCCATACGCATGACCCGCGCACTAGTGAAGCAAATAAAGAAGTCTAGAAGATAAGAGAAATCCAGAAGATAATTAAAGTCCGGAAGACAATTAAAGTCTAGAAGATAATTGATTTGCAAGTATTAGCGAATCAACTGTCTGACCACTTTAGTGATTTGAAGATCGTGACCAAATCGCATGTGCCTGCACGCAATGCACCGAAGGTTGAAATACCGATGAAGATATCCCTAATCCCGTCCTAAGGCCTCAGAAAGGACGAGAACTCCGACCCCTCGAATCCGAAGTAACTGAGTACGCTTGGTGAAAAAGGATAAGAAGGACTTGACATAGCCGATCACCGAAGTTCTCCAGAACCAGAAGAGGAACTAGTTGAGACCTAACACCAGTATAGAACATTCAGAAAAAGACATACTAGAATTGAACATCCCCATGAAAGGAGACATCAGCATGGATGTGTGTATACACATCGGAGCTGAAAAACTAAAGGGACTTGCCTTGCAATTGAAAGCAGCGATGAGCAAGTAGAAGCATTAGCAGAACCACCCTATGAAGAAATAGCTATAAATTATGTGACCACGGGAGAATCTATGAATAGAACAACAGCCAATGTCGATATTTATTTTGCAAAAAAAATTACCACAATTATCGATCTTGATCTAGAGCCTGCATCGCTCGCTGAATGTAAGAAAAGATCAGATTGGAAGATTAGAAGAAGGCAATAGAAACTGAATTATTCTCTCTGAATAAAAGGGATGTGTTTGGGCCTGTAAGCCACACACCTCCCCATGTGCACCCCGTATGGCATAAATGGGTATTTGTTCGAAAGAGAAATGAAACGAAGCAAGACTCGTTGCACAAGATTTCACTCAACGTCCAGGAGCTGTTTATGAAGAAACCTATTCTTCGGTCATGGGTAGCACCTCCCTTTAGAGATTTAATCTCAATGGCAGTAAACTTGAAGTTAGAAGTGAAATTGATGGATGTGATAACTGCATACCTTTATAAGAACTTAGATTCGGACATTTATATGAAGGTACCTGAAGGTATCCCTGTCCCGAACCAAGACAAAGCAAATAGAAATCTGTACAGTGTGCAACTCAGAAATTCATTGTACGGGCTTAAGCAATCAGGCAGGATGTGGTATAATCGCTTGAAACGACTTTCTATGCAAGAAATGTTACACGAACAATGAAAATAATCCTCGTGTATTTATACGACGATCCCATAATTGATTTTGTACAATCTTAGAATATGAAGTTGATTTGAATATCATCAGAACCCTGAAAGATATTAAGAAAGCAAGCTCTTACCTGGAGTCGGAGTTCAAAATGACAGATTTGGATAAAACCAAATATTGTCTAGGCTTATAGCTTGAGCATGTCCCTGAAGGAATATTAGTGCATCAGTCAACCTATACTCAGAAGGTGTTAGAAAGGTTCGGCTTTGAAAAGGCACACCCTTCGAAGGTACCAATGGTCGGGAGATCCTTGCAACAAGATAAGGACACGTACAAACCTAGAGAAGACGAACAAGAAGTCCTGGGACCAGAATTCCCGTACTTAAGTGCAATAGGAGCACTCATGTATTTAGCAAATTGTACTAGATCAGACATTGCATTTGTCGTAAACCTACTAGCAACGTATAGTACAAAACCTACAAAAGGCATTAGCAGGGAATGAAGGACATCTTCCGATACCTCCAAGGAAGCAAAGAATTTGATCTGTTCTACAGAAGAAAAAAAACTAAGACATAACTATGAATGACTATGCAGATGACGGGTACTTGTCGAACCCGCATACAACCAAGTCGCAAACAGGCTATGAACTCCTATGTGGTGGAACTGCAATTTCATAAAAATCGTCTAAGCAGAGTTTTGTATTGACTTTGACGAACCACTCGGAAATAATAGCACTGTACGAGGCTTCACGATAATGTGTTTGGCTTCGGCGGATGATTCACCACATCCAGCAGTTATGTGAATTGAATATCGCGCAAACCCCTACTATTATCTATGAAGATAATACAGCTTGTGTTGCACAAGTGCCGATGGGTTATGTGAAGAGTCCTTCACAAAGCATATCAACCCTAAATTTTTTTATGCTCATGAATTGCAAAAGATGGACGAAATTAAAATACTTCATACTAAGTCATATGAAAATCTTACAGATTTATTCACTAAATTACTTCCAGCATCTAGCTTTGAAAGGTATATACATGGAATTGGAATGACGAGACTTAGAGAAGTGCAGAATTCAGGGGGGAAATCTTCACGAACTCATTATTGAAACTTGATCACGAAGATCGAGTACCCAAAGAATGAATCCAGGAGATTAAATAAAATTGGATGGATTGTACTCTTTTTCCCTTGACGAGTTTTCATGAAGTTTCTCAGCTAAGGTTTTTAACAAGGCAATTCGTGCAGCACAACAGAACGTCTATCATGTACTCTTTCTCCAAAAAAAATTTCACTAGGTTTTTATGAAGTTTTGACGAGATATGAACATATCGGATGAGTGCCCAAGGAGGAGTGTTAAGAAACTGGGCCCTGAGTCTTGGCCTAAGGTGGGCCTCCTCATCCATCCAGTAGCTTATATAAAGGAGGGGGACCCCAACATTGTAATACAGTTTTGAGAAGAGCAATAAAGAGAAACCAGAAGTCTCCTCATATCTCTGTGTTCATATACTATTTTGTTCTTGTGTTCTTGCATTGTTCTTATGACTCTTAGTTTGTCTACGAGGTAATCGCTCAGACTGGACTCGCTAACGACGGTTCTTTAACAAAAACCACCAAAGCTAATGGTTGCACAAAACCTGCTGCTTGATTCGCCACACCTCCCCCATCGATTCGCCATCATGCCACTGTATGATTTACTGTACCTTTCAATGGATTCACTAGGCTACCGCCCGAATCGGACTTGCATCCTCTAACATTTCATTGGGAATGTCAGGGTGAATAGTGCCATAACATTCACAATCTAAACCCTTGATCGAAAAACAACGGATGAGATCAATTGCTACAATGTTCATAAACAGTACTACTGATACAGTATTTATGCTACAGTATCAGGTCTCGATCTCATCCGTCGTTTTCTGATCCGACGGCTATAAAATAATATCATGATACTGTTTACCGTGATATTGCCCTGGAATGGCAGAGGATTCGCGTCTGCCTTAATCCACACGCTGCCCCCTCGATTGGTTGTGCAGAAAAGAAATCGTGAGGGAGGGGAGGAAGCAGTAGCGAATGAGACGTTACGGGAGAAGGGGATCGGAGAGAAGGCATAGGGGCGAGGGGAAACAGCAAAGGTAATATTTTTAAGAAAGAAATCCAAAGCAGGCTCTAGAGCCAAAATTCTAAAACTCGGCCAAACGGGGCCTTAAACTAATGGTAGGATGTATCTAGCTAAAATAATTCAGGAAATAAACATATTTAATATTGTAGGTTCAATTTTCCTCTGCAAATTAATTTCAGTCACTACTTGGGAAACTCCTTACCTTGTTACAATAAGAAACTGCTAGCTCTCCCATGAAAGATAAAACCCGTAATCCGACTCTTCAGGAACAAGGATTATTCTTTCTTTTTTTGGAGAGAGGAGCAAGGAGTATTCATGTTCATGTAGATACTGAACTACGAACTCAAAACAGTTACTTCAAGTAAAGGTAATGTTTAACGCAGTAGAAAAGAATGCAGAAGGTTCGTGAAGGCCCACGAATGATTCAACACTGACATGTGATAAAGGTGTCACTTTCAAAATAAATGGACCCCCGCTAATCCATGGTGTACAAGTCTTTGCAAAGACTTGGCCGAAGACTTGTAGCGTCAAAATAAATGGACCCCCGCTAATCCATGGTGTACAAGTCTTTGCAAAGACTTCGCCGAAGACTTGTAGCGTTTGGTCTGGTTATTTAGCAATCCTCAATCTTAATTCTTAAGTAGAGATAACAAGTTCAAGAAACCAAGAATATGGACATGTCCAGTTACCTGGCTGTAGGTGGTTGGTTCATCCAGGTTATCTTTGACAAGTATCTCTCCTACCAGCTTCGGAGGTGGGCGTCCGACTGTGGGATCGACCATGAAATGGACAGGCTTCGTATTGCTTTGCTTCGCACACAGTCGGTTCTCCAACGGGCTGAGGCAGCACCGGCACTCTCCTATGGCTCCCTTCCGTGGATGCGCGAGCTCCGAGATGTCATGTATGACGCAGAGGACCTCCTAGACAAGCTTGAGTACAGCCGCCTCCAGCACGAAATGGAATCCAGTGCAAACGATAGCAGCAGTAGCTCAATCAGTGCCTTCATGCATTCCCGGTTTCGCAACCAAGGGGCCCCAGCTTCTAGTCTGGAGCCATATTGGGATAGATCAACCAAGGTCAAGAACCAGCTGGTAAATCTGTTGGAGCGTCTTGAGCAGGTTGTAAGTGGAGTAAGTGAAGCACTCAGCCTACCGAGGAACATCAGGTGCAGCAGATGCTACATCTTGACTAGCTCAATAGCACATGGGAAAATTTTTGGACGGGACTCAGAAGCCCAAAGGTTAGTAAGTACTCTATTAAGCTCTCGGGGTGAGAATCCAGTCTCAATTGTCTCCATTGTTGGGGTCGGTGGCATTGGCAAGACTGCTCTAGCACAGCATGTGTACAACAATAGTAGAATAGCGGAGTACTTCAATGTGAGAATGTGGATCTGTGTTACTGATCTCTTCGATGAGCTAAGGATCACAAAAGAGATGCTGGAGTCAGCTTCCAGCAATCGGTTTAGGCATGATGGCACAATAAATTTCAACAGGCTTCAGGTGGCGCTACAAGCAAGGCTTGTATCAAAACGTTTCCTGCTTGTCTTAGATGATGTCTGGAACAATGACAAGATAACCCAGGCAATAGAACATGAGAACTGGCAGAAGCTTCTAGCTCCCTTACAGGCTGCATCAAAGGGGAGCAAGATACTTCTGACCACTCAGTCCAGGATGGTGGCTGAGATGTTACAGTCAGCTTATATAATTAGTTTGGAGGGCTTGCAGGCTGAGGATTGCTGGTCCCTGATAAAAACTACTTTGTTTCATGAGGCCAGCCATTCCAACGACTCGCAGTTGGAGGATATTGGGAGTAAGATTGCCGAGACACTCAGTGGTCTGCCTCTTGCCGCAAAGGTGGTAGCTGGGCACCTGAGATGTAAACACACTGCAGATGAGTGGAAACAAGTCTTGCAGAAAAATGCAGTATGGGAAGAAATCATGCCAATTCTTCGACGGAGCTATGATAATCTGCCAGCGCACCTAAAACAATGCTTTGCATATTGCAGCATCTTCCCCAAGGACTGGGAATTTGAAGCTGAGCAGCTGATCCTCCTGTGGATGGCACAAAGTTTTGTACACCCAGATGGTTGCAGAAGAATGGAGGACATTGGGAAGGAGTACATATATGAGCTATGTAGTCGATCATTCTTCACCATTCAGAAGAAAGAGTTTGTCAGCTATTATGTTATGCCTTCCGTGATGCACGAACTTGCCAAATCAGTGGCAACTGAAGAATGCTTCAGAATAGGAGGTGATGAATGGACAAGGATTCCATCCTCCGTACGCCATCTGTCAGTACATCTAGATAGCTTTTCAGCACTCGATGAGACAATCCCATACAAGAACCTGCGCACTCTCATATTCCTCACTAGGGGAACGGTGACTCCAATCAATGTTTCCATCCCTCAAGTAGTTCTCGATAACCTTCGAAGCCTTCGTGTCTTGGATTTATCACCTTGCAAGATGGATGGACTTCCTGACAGCATACGACAATGTGTGCATCTCCGGTACCTAAATATCTCATCAACCACAATTACCAAACTACCAGAGTACTCGTCTCGACTCTACCACTTGCAAGTTCTGAACTTATCAGGTTGCAGGCTTGAAAAGTTGCCTTTGGGCATGAACAACCTTGTTAATCTGCGTCATCTGACAGCAGCTAATCAGATTGTTTCTGCCATAACAGACATTGGCAGGCTGAGATGCCTTCAGAGATTGCCCATTTTCAAGGTCACCTGTGAGGACACACACAGCATAATTCAGCTTGGGCATTTACAAGAGCTCCGAGGGTCCCTCCACATCAGAAACCTTGAGAATGTTCATACTCCTGATGAAGCAATGGAAGCCATGCTGTGCAAGAAAGACCAGCTGTCGATGCTGCAACTGATGTGGGCATCTGCTCGAGTTGAGGTGAATGCAAATAAGGAAGCACAGGTACTATAATATCTCGAACCGCACCCAAATCTGAAGAGACTGGACATCATGGGTTGGATGGGAGTAAAATCGCCCAGTTGGCTCGAGAGAAAATGGCTAATCAATCTTGAGCTCATCTTCCTGAGTGGCTGCAATGCTTGGGAGCTGCTTCCACCACTCGGTCAGCTGCCATCTGTCAGGACAATTTGGTTGCAGCGTTTGAAACTGCTGAGGCAGATAGGCCCAGAGACATATGGCAATGGCAGCCAACAGGTGGCATTCCAGTCACTGGAGGAGCTAGTTCTTGATGAGATGCCAGAACTCAATGAGTGGTCATGGCGTGGACAGACAATGAGGAATCTCCGGAGCGTTGTGATTAAGGACTGCAAGAAGCTCAGAGAGCTGCCTCCACTACCTCCAAGCCTTACGGAGATGACAACTGCAAGGAAAGGGTTCTGGATGCCATACCATCACGATGTCAAGAAGGCACAAGTGACCACTGCCAGCTCCACTGTCTCATCTCTCTGCATATTCAACTGCCCCAAGCTACTTGCCAGATTCTCCTCACCAATGACCAATGAAATAATAGCAAGCTTTGAGTCACTTAGAAGCCTTATCATTGATCAAATGACAATACTCACGTGTCCTCTTTTAAGGGAAAGGCTCGAGTTCATCGAGAGCCTAGATATCCAAGATTGCTCAGAGATCACCTCCATCACTGCAAACGATGTCCTCCGACAGCTAAGATCACTCAAGAGTCTCTGCATAAGTGGCTGCAACACTCTCCAATCACTGCCTTCCACACTGCCCAGCCTGGAGTCCCTCAGTAAGTTGGTATTGTGGAATTGCCCTGAGTTGGAATCACTCCCAGAGGAACGGCTGCCACTGTCCCTTAGGAAGATTGAAGTTGCACCCTGTCACCCACTGCTCAAGGAGAGGCTCAGAAAAGAAAATGGTGTTGACTGGCCAAAGATTGCACACATCCCTTGGGTCGAGATAGATGGTGAAATCCTGCAGGCATTGCAAAGAGAAAACTAGTGTATTTTCTCAATCAGACAGAGGTGGATGTAAGACAAATTTTAGGCTGGGAATTTGTCCCACCAAATAATCTAAAATTAAACAAGATTAACTCAGTAAGTACTACAGCCAAGCTAAACCACAATACTTAACTTTTGGAAACAATAGAATCAGCTAAGTATCAACTCATTCTTTTTACACCCATGATGCCCTCTCGGAAGGAAAAGTTTTGGTTCAGGATACGGATATCTTATCATTTTAAGCAATAGTTGTGTCAAATCTAATTCAAAGTAATCAAGTTAAAAGGAATATGTGAGGTAAGCTAAACTTAACTAAATTGGAATAAATTAATTTGGTTGTTCAATTCTAAACTAAAAAGGTTAGATGTTTCTCAAAATGCAAACAAAACCAAAGCACCTTAAATTAATGAAATCTAGCAATTAGCATACTTTTCAAGGTCATAATCACAAAAATTGCATTAGTGCCTGGGAATATCCATTAAGACTGGCAAAACACACATAGAATGAATCAAAACAAGCATGTGAAATATAGTAAGAAAAGCTACATTATCAAAACCAAATAAAATGTCATTAGAAAAAGCATATATAACACATGATATTAAAAGATCCAACAATCAAAAATCTAACCTAAAAATAAAAGAAAGGAAAACATGGAATTAAAAGTAACGCAAGTATATGTATGCATGAAATATCTAAACCTCTGATCGGCTGCCTGAGAAAAGGGCAAAAATGCTTTTGCTATAGCTTAGGACATCCTATTTGACTGTTCTCTGTTCATACACAATCCCCAGCTTAGGAGCGACAAAGCGCCAGTCAGAAACCCATTTGTCTATTCTTTTGTACAGTGAGCATCCGTGTCACGCCGTGTACAGTGATTGTAACCAACACTACTAAGAAATGACCTTATCTCCTGTACACTACTGTTGCTCGCATGCAGCAGACGCTCATCTTCTTCATATATAAGGTAGGGAGCTTCACCTTTCCTCCTTGAAAGCAACTTTGATGCACCTCTCAGAACATGGTATTCCCAACCTTGAACATCAATTTTGATCAGAAACACTCGCTCAGCATCTGGAATGACCTCATCCAACGGGATTGCAGCAATCTCGACAGCAATTTCCTCATTAGACTTGAATGCTAACTTAGCACCAGTTGCAGATATAGCACTGTTATCGAGTCGTCCAATCACCTAGGTTACCAGAATACACATGATAAGACATTTATAAAGCACAATAAAAATGTTATCTGGATAGAGAAAAGCAATCTGAGATTTCCACAGTATGCCAGTTTCTCATCTGAAGCCACTAGTCAGAATAACTGACAAACTGGAACGTGTATGCATGATTTTGTTTATACACTTATGCATGGTTTTTAAGGCGCTAAGGCGAGGCGAGGCGCCGAGGCACCGCCTGGACGCCTAAGCTGCGCCTTGGGCGCCTAAGGCGACGCCATACGAGCAGCCGAGCAGGAAGAAAGAGCTGATCAGCTGAAAATGTGAAAGAAGAAAGAAAAGGAGGAGGAGAAGAAAAGGCCCAGCCCATCAAGACAGCTGCCCAATATCTAACCCTAGTCTCCCACGTCTCTCTCCCCCCAACGTGCAGCGCCATACGAGACGCCGCCTCTCCTCTCCCCATCTCCCACGTCTCTCTCCCCCTTCCTATGCATCCCTCTCTCCCCATCCGCGCAGAATCGACACCAGCAGATCTGGCGCTTGCGAAGCACGGCCGGGCGCGGCGTGCGCGAGTTTGAGCCGCGGCATGGCGCGACGATCGCGGCGGCGCGCGGCGGTCGCGAAGCGTGGCGGGGTCGTCGTGGAGGCGCAGCGCGGCGGCACAAATCCGGTGAGCTCCCGGCTCCTCTCTTCTCTCCTTCTACCTCCCTCTCCACCGAAGGCTCCGAGCAGAGGAGGTGCGGGCAGGGCACGGGGAACCGCGTGGAGGAGGCGCCGAGGAGCTGCGCGACGGGGACGGGGAGCCGGGAGGAGGCGGCAAGGCGGGGGCGACGCAAGGCGGGGGACGCCTTAGCACACCGGCAGCGCCTTACCGCCTAAGCGTCGCTTAAGCGACGCTTAGACGACGCCTTAAAAACCATGCACTTATGTCACATCTATTTGCACATATGTGATAATGCCAATGAATTCAATTATGGTTCGGCACAAAAGTTTGAAAAATATATGGACATGAACCGGAAGTGCTACAAGCAAAAAAGAAATCTAGAACCTTGGACAGAATGAACTTTCACCGTAACAAGCTAGGAAAGGCATTCTATGCCATTGAAGGCATTAGTCCTACAATGGTGGTTGTGCTATCTGGCATGCACTTAATTAGGCGAGCAACTCAACATTTAGATAAATATGACCGGTTAAATATTACCTCAAAAAAAGTACTCCTGTAATGTAAAGGTCAACGAGTTGCTTTGATAATATTAAAGTAAATTGATGTGAAACTGGACAACTTACAGTAAATTTTTCATGTAACCTTGTTCCACCAAAGAGTAAGACAAAATAAAATTACTAGATTTGGTAGCTAAGTACGGCAAAGATGCCTATTTATCTAAAAATGTAGCATTTCCTGCTTCTAAATGACTCCATTCAAAAATTATAGCAATAACAAACTATGAATTAAACCCAAATCCCAATGAGTTAATATGTTAAGGAAAAGCAAACATTCATACGTAAGTCCATACTAACTGAATGGCATGCCCAATTCCGCAGCTAGATTTGAAAATGCAGTTGTATTTGCTTTACAAGTCTAATGCCTACAATTGAAAATATAGATGTATTTATTTGACAACTATAACAACTGTAATATCAATACTTGATTAATCAACACCGTTGTAATCTGACCCCACCAAAATAAACAATGAAGATCCTTCTCTCTCTTTTCTATCGATTAATGAGAGAATTTCTAGGGTTTTTTTTTTCTTTTCTATGGATTACCGTGGGGAATTTCTAGCCCTCGAAGTGAATGAGATGAATTTAGTCTCTCACCTGTTGTTTATATTTATATAGATAACTTGATAGTTGATACATATTTGTAGATGAGCATCAAATCTTGAGAACTTCCTCTAAAAGCAGCAGAATAGACCAGCAAAACTAATACAATTATTCAATTGATCCTTCAGGAATGATGAAATGGCTTTAGAAATGAAACATTCTTCTGCACTGACTTATGTTTAGTAATGCATGCAAGAATGTAGCTACCAACATATACTTGATCATTTTTATAGTTCTGAAACCATACATATCCCTAGTTCTTCCTAAGTAATTGCCCTAGTCGGCAAACTAACACAATCCATCATGTTTACCAATCCAACTTAAAAAATCATGACACGCATCAAAAACACTTCTAAAGGTAAATTTAGCCCAATCTGGGCTTTCCACACCAACTTATGCATTGTGTAAGTTACCAGAGAGATCTCTAATGCTTCCTAAGGTACACTCCCGATTAATAAACATCTTGTTACTACTATAGTATAAAAGATAACCATTGCACATAGTAAACTTCCAAAACTACACTCAGAGCAATCTGAACTATGCACTACCTTATGCATTGTGATGTTCCCAACTCGATCAGACGCCGCCGCGTGGTAAACCACCACCCGGTCCTGCACCCGGTTCAGGTACATTCCATCGCAAATCCGCTGCAAGTTCTCGAAGACGGGCTCGAACGCCACCACCCGGAACCCCATCACGGCAGCCGCGAACGCCGCCATCCCAACATTGGCCCCCACATCCACCACCACCCCACCAGAACCCCTCCCTACCTTCCCCCCGAGAAGTTCTTGGATGGCCTCGGAGATGTCGGGCTTGCGGAAGCGCTTGCCCTTGAGGAGGCGAGCGATGTTCTTGTGGGGGCGCTCGGGGAGGGTCCCCATGTCGGCGAGGGAGTAGAAGAAGGGTTGGGGCACGCCCTCCACGAGGCTGGCGAAGACCGGCGAAGCCTGCGGTGAGGCGTAGCAGTCGAAGGGGCGGACGTGGGCGGGGAGGGAGGGGAGGAGGTGGTTGTGGGGGAGAAGGTGAGATCTGGGGCTTTGGAGAGGACGAAGAGGAGGAGGAGGACCGGGAGGAGAAGGAGGGTTCTGGGTGTGGAAGAGGACGCCGCGGCGGCGGCGCGCCGGCGCCAGGAAGCGGCTGGCGGCGCCGGCATTGGTTTGGGTAGGTGGTTTGGGTGGCCGCCGACGGGGACCGGAAGGGAAACGGAGGCGCTTGGGGCTTTGCGCTGTTCCCGTGACGTCAAAATGTCGTTAGTGTTCTCTCAAACAACCGTCGTTAGTGCTCTCTCTCAAAAAAAAAAAAAAAACTACGTTTTGATTAGAAGGGCCCGTTGAGACTATGGGTGTGTTTGGTTGCCTGCATAGGATTGGCTCGCATGAATGTATGTAAATTTTTGGGTGTTTGGTTGTCTGACTGGGTGGGTAAGCCTGGCCGAGTGGATGCAAGATTCCCTCTCAGGCCAGGCCCAAGGGAAACGCTCGATTCGAGCTTCCCTCCTCAGCCAGGCTGAGCGTATGCAGGCTGGGCAGCGCTCATGAGCCTGTTCACCTTCTCCCGCGCTAGATACAAGCAATCAAACAACATCTCAGCATAGCCTGGCCCAACAGAAACAGGCAACCAAACAACTTATCATTGCATCCACTCAGCCTAGTTAGGTTCAGCCTGGATGACACATACGGGCCAGGCTAGGGACATGCAAGCAACCAAACACACCCGTAGTGATGGCAGCGCAGCGACGGTAGTGTGAAGTGGCTTCGCGTGGCTACAGTTGCATGATGGGATTGCATCACGGAGACATCACCTTGCGCCTTTGCCTCTCCTGCGCGAAGGAAAGAAAAAAAAAAGAGGTTTTAACCAAGGGCTAAGTCCATTCTTCGTCCCTCAACTCTTGCCCTAGTTTAAATTTCGTCCCTGAAGTTCAATATCGGGTATAACACGTCCTCGAAGTTTCTAAACCGTGCAAAAACCGTCATGTTTTCCTTTGGAGGCCGGTTTTGTGTCACGTGGTCCAAATATTCCATTCCACCGTGGCACGTTTCCACCGTGGACACTGACTGTGTACCGTCCCTACTTAGCCTCCGAAGAACGCACCATCGCCGCACTATGTCTCTCTTTCTCGCTAGTAGAGGATTAGGTTTTCTTTAGTGTTCCCCGATGAGTGGAGGCGGCGCCATGGCGAGCTCTGGTAGCTCGAGGTCGCCGGCGACCGGAGGAAGCTCGAGGTCGGCGGCATGGAGTGTACCCTCTATCGGCGCGGTCCATGGTCCCTCCACATCGCCTATCCCGTATAGAGAGCGTCCGCTGGAGTACGCTCCAACTATCCTTTGCCACTGCGGGGAGAAGGCGGGTAGGTGGATTTCATGGAGCGACTCCAACCCGGCACGGAGGTACTTGACATGCATGCGAGCGCGAGTTAGTCTTGAAGTTTTGGGTTTCCTGACTGATTTGTGAATTGGTTGATTTGTATATTTGAGGGTTTCCTGATTTGTGATTGGTATTTGAAGGTTGGAGGCTGCAAGTTTTGGGCATGGTCTGACGATGAGACAACCCCGTTCCTGAGGCAGGTGCTACTGGACTTGCACGATGTTGTTAGGGCTTTGAGGAAGGACAAAAGTGAGCTCAGTGCAGGCATTTCCGATGCAATACAAGAGTTGAGCGAGGTTAAGTCAAGGAATGGAGAGTGTGTTGTAGCACTGACCGCCAAAATTGAGGGAACATGAAGCTTCCCTAGTTGGACTCGGTGCTAGGGTAGCAAAGCTGGAGAAACATAGAAGGATTTTATTGTTCTTGTTTGGTGTTTTTGCTGTAATGTTAGTCAGTACTAGGATCCCCAGTACTATGTGTATGGCATGAAACTAAAATTGCCCAGTCATGTAATATCCTGCATGATGTATGAATGTATGATATATCAATGTATGAATGTTGGTATGGCAAAAGTTTGGTAATACTTTATGTTTCCCTGTTCCATTGTCTGTCAGTTTGTCACGATGTTTCCATGCATTTTCCATTGTCTGTCTGTCTATAATGTGGTATGTGTATGAGACCAGAGTATGTACATGTAAGCATCCATAACCAGCACTGTCCAAGTAGTTCACAACACATTGGATTGCATAAGTTTAGGAATGACATAACATGGACCAGAAGTTTGGGTATCATTCAACATTACAAGTCTGGCAAATACATGCCAACACATGAAAATGCACCAAGTCTGGAAATAACATTTGTGGCTATGACATGATTAGTTGGTATACCCAAAAGCTTTGCAAGCTTTGAATTACAACTTTTCTTCATCTTGCTTGGAGTTAGGTTCTTCCTTTGGTAGGGAGGTGCCTGGGCTTTGGCTTCACCAGAAGCTGAACCAGATGTCACTTGGATGTTAACACATGACTTTGCACATGACACAGTTGCCTCCAAATTCATAGTAGCAAAACCACCATGAGTTGTATTGACTTTGGCAGAAGCAGATGTTCTGATGATCCTCTGAGTTGGCATGCCAGGCTGTAGGTACAGATGTATTGGCATGCCAGGCTGTAGGCACAGATGTATTCAGCTAGAGGTTAGTAGTTTACCAAATGCAAGTAATTGGAAATCAAGCTATGTAATTAGGTACATATGAACCCACATTCTGAATAGTTGTCCATGTCCTCTCTGAGTACAAGATTCCTACCCCAGTGCAGCTCCTTTTGGTCTGAGCAGGTGGGTAGCTAGCCTTTCTCTTCCTGCCTGTTTTTGCACAGCTCTGTTGTGAACCATGAACAACATCCTGCAATGTCATATGTGCATAAACTCTGTCATGTGCATAAACTATGTAATAAATAATAGGATATACTAATGGTAGTGCATATTACCAGGGGAATAGGGGTAGCTGATGCAGAATTCCCAACACTTGGAACAAGATCTTGTTGACCTTGGCTGGGAGACCCTGATGTTTCTTGTGCTTGCCCATTTCTCCTCTCACAGCTAGACCTGTTGTGTCCAATCCCCTTGCAGAGCCTGCACCTAATGATTGTGCCAACCTTAGACATTCTTGTTCCTTTAGGCTTCTCATTTTGCTCTCTCTTCCTATTTTTCTTTGGTCTGCCAGGCATTTTCTGTAACTTTGGTGCCCTTGGTCTTGGCCTCTCAGATGTGGGCCAACAACTCATGCCCTCAACAAGCTGCAAGCAGTGCTCATAAGTCTTATTGTACTCTTCAATGGAGTAGCATGGTGCTATGTACTTAACAAGGGAAGTGCTCCTCCAATAGATACAACAAATAGCATGTGGACAAGGCAAACCAGACAATTGCCAATACCTGCATGAACAAGTCATGTTATCCAAGTTAACTGTCCACCTACGATCTCTATGTGTGACCTCAAAACCATCCTTGCCATTGTACACTGCATGACATAAAACAGATTCATTGATGTAGTCCTTCAGCTTCTTGAAAATATTAGGGCATATTGCACCAGTCCACTTCTCTGCCTTGCTTTTGTTGGTATGGATTCTAACCATCACTTTCCTCCTGATCCACTCAAGCATGCTGATGATTGGGAGGAACCTGAACTCAACTATGGCATGATTGAATGATTCACACATGTTGTTGTCCACATAATCACAACATGATCCCAACTTGAACCATGCCCTGCTCCAATGCTGTGGATCTGTCCTCATGATTGCATTAGCACCTTCAGGGGTATCCTTTGCAAGATTTGCCCTATGGTGGTTGAATAGATTTACACATGGAGCTTTGGCACACAACCAGAATTTCTTCTGCTAAGTTTTGTCCTTGTAATTCTTCCTGAAGTTGGCATAGATGTGTCTTGCACACATCCTATGCTCAGCTTTGGGTACCTAATACTCCACAGCATTGAGTAGACCCTGCAACAAACAAATGGTTAAGTACTACTCATGTCATCTGAAATAAATGGTTAAGTACTGGTTTAGTAATGACACTTACTTTCTGTTGATCTGAGATGATAACCCATCCATCTCCATCTCCAATTTCTATGTCTCTGAAGAAAATCCCACAGAACCAATCCCATGCTTCATTGGTCTCCTTCTCAACTACAGCCCAAGCTATGGGGTACATCTGATTGTTTGCATCTCTGCCCATTACACAAATTAGCTCACCATTGGTTGTACCTTTGAAGAAACAATCATCCAAATCAATCACTTTCCTACATCCAGCAAGGAAACCTCTTCGCAAGCATCCAAACATATGTACATCCTTTGAAATACGACCTTCGGGCATCGGATGAAGCTTAACCACCACTGTGCTTCCTGGATTGCTCCTAAGAAGCTCCATTTGGTAGTCAAATACCCTGCCATACTCTCCCTTCTTGGAGTCTAATATCTTCTGCAAAACTAGAGATTTAGCTCTTTTGCACTTAGCAATGCTCACATCAGCATGCATTTGTTCTTGAACTGTTTGCTTCATGTGCTCAACCTTCCAGGTTGGGTTTGCCATGATGGTACTCTCAAACTTCTCAGATATCCTCCTGGAAGTAACAAGCTTGTTGTCCTTTCTTGGTGGGCATATGTGCTCATCCTTGAAACTACTCACTTGCCAGCCCTGTGTCCTGATGTTATTTGGCCACTGACATTTAGCCCTAACCCTTAAGTTGTCATTCTTGGGAAATGTAATAAAATGTCTCCTAACAAATCCATATTGCCTAACTGCTTCAATGAAAATATCTTTGCTGTTAAAGGTCATGCCCAAGCTAAAGGTAGGGAGGCTGGCTTTTGGGTCATACCTGGGGTACTTTGGTTTCTTCCTCAGTAGCTCACCATCACTGCCTCCTTCCTCATAGCTATCCTCTTCCTCACTCTCAAAAAAATAAGAAGTGTCACTACCCTCTTTTACTTTTCCCAAATTGTGTACTCCATAATCATCTAAGGCCATTACTTGCCTACCAGGAGAAGGGGGTCTCCTGACTTCAACTTCTTGTTGAAATCTTTATATCTCTTCTTGTTCTCAACAGCTTCCTCATCATCCTCTGAGGTCTCAGATCTCCAGGTAGATAATCACTGTCAGAACTGGAGTGATCCTGAATTCCACCCTCTGGCATTGCACTGTAGAACTTCTTCTTGGAGGCAATATCCTTTGCAGTATCAGCTGGTGATATTGGCATGACCTCAACCACATTGCTAACCTCATCATCATCTGTCTCTGTCTGCATGCAAGCTTCAACCTCCTCTTCCCACTTTTTGATTTCTGAATGTTCAGAATTATTTTCAACATTTTTCCTGTCTTTTCAATTTTTTCTGACAATATATGTGATTACTTCTCAAAAAATATATGATTACTTTTCTTGTGGGGCTATCTTTCAATGCGGTGGAATGGGATTCTAGCATTGCCATCAAAATTCATCAGAATGGTTTTATCGCCTGTACATATGGGCATGTACTATCATCACTTTTAAATGTGCCTCGAGATTGTTGCAAACATTCAAATTCAAACCACCGTCCCATCTTCTAGTCGTTGTGATGTAATTGCACAAATATCAAAGCACATTAGAGGTCAAAGATAGTATGTATACCTACATGTACTAGTGTGTGGAATGTATTTTGGTGTGATTTACTTCTCACTGGGAATTTTTCCCAAGTACCCAAAATAAAAAATAAACTTTTCTTGTGTTGTCTATGATTGTTTTCACCAAATAATGATCTTGGAGCAAAGTACAAGGCTGCCAACACATGCCACAAATACAAGGCCGCTGACATCTCCTCCAATAAACCTACACACAATCAAAGACCAACAGAAACCATGTCCAAGCACTTTAACACATGTTAGTCTAACACATGCAGCAAGCAACACATATATATGCACTGACCTAAGTCCAACACACGCCACAACTCACACAACTCAAAACCCTGTGGGTTCAGTTTCAGATGCATAGCGGCGAACTGTGTGCCGTCCTATGGTAATATTACTAGTGCACGTCGAGTAGAGATCGTTGGGATCATCTGCTTCATACCCTTGCTCTGCATTTGTGTTTGGTTGTGCTCCAACCAAGCTGACGTTGCGCCTCCACCAAGGTGCTCGGCCTATACTATGCCCTCGGATCCGCCGTCGCACCCCATCAATCTTCATTGTGAGAATGTTTTTATGTTTTTTATAAGAGATGTGTTAGGGAGGTGGTTATTTTTTGTTGGAGACTTTTTAGGGAGGTAACAAGAGAGATGGGAGGGGAGACGACATACCAACGTTACTGTTGAGGAACAATCGCTGGCGAGTCCAGTCCGAGTGATCACCTCATAGACAAGCGTAGAATCGCACACACGAATACAAGAACAGAATAGTAGATGAACACAGAGATATGGGGGACTTCTTCTCTTTCTTTATTTCTCTTCCACAAAAGCACGTACAATGGTTGGGGGTCCCCCCGTTATATAGTCTACAGGGTGGATGATGAGCCCATCGTGGGCCAGACCTGCAAGGTCTGGGCCCAGGGTTTCCTAACACTCCCCGTTGGGCACTTATCCGCTATGTTCATGTCTCGTCAAAACTTCATAAAAACATAGTGGAAAAAATTTAGAGAAAGAGTACATAATACACGTTCTGTTGTGCTGCACGAATTGCCTTATTAAAAACCTTAGCCGAGAAACTTCGGGAAAACTCATCAAGGGAAAAGAGTACAATCCACCCAATTTCATTTAATCTCTAGGATTTATTCTTTGGGTACTCGATCTTCATGGTCAAGTTTCAATAATGAGTTTGTGAAGATTCTCCTCCTGAATTCTGCACTTCTCTAAATCTTGTCATTCCAATTCCACGTATGCACCTTTAAAGCTAGATGCTGGAAGTGACTTAGTGAATAAATCTGCAAGATTTTCACATGACTTAGTATGTAGTACTTTAATTTCGTCCATCTTTTGTAATTCATGAGCATAGAAGAACTTAGGGTTGATATGCTTTGTGAGTTGACTCTTTCTATAACCCATCTGCACTTGTGCAATACAAACTGCATTATCTTCATAGATAACAGTGAGAGTTTGTTCGGTATTCAATCTACATGACTACTAGATGTGGTGAATCATCCGCTGAAGCCAAGCATATTCTCGTGAGACCTCGTACAGTGCTATGATTTCTGAGTGATTCGTTGAAGTCGATACAAGACTTTGCTTAGACGATTTCTATAAAATTGCAGTTCCACCACATAGGAATACATAGCCTGTTTGCGACTTAGCTTTATGCGGGTCCAATAGGTACTCGGCATCTGCATAGCCAGTCATATTTAGGTCTTGGTTCTTCCTGTAGAACAGACCAAGATCTTTGCTTCTTTGGAGGTATCAGAAGATGTCTTTTATTCCCTGTCAATACCTTTTGGTAGGTTCTGTACTATATCTTACTAATAGGTTCACGACAAATGTAATGTCTAGTCTAGTACAGTTTGCTAAATACATGAGTGCTCCTACTGCACTCAAGTACGAGAATTCCGATCCTAGGACTTCCTCCCCCTCTTTTCTAAGTCTGTACGGGTACTTGTCTTGCAGCAAGGATCTTCTGACTATTGGCACTTTCGAAGGGTATGCCTTCTCAAAGCCGAACCTTTCTAACATCTTCTGAGTGTAGGCTGACTGATGCACTAATATCCCTTCAGGGGCATACTTAAGCTGCAAGCCTAAGCAATATTTGGTTTTATCCAAATCTTTCATTTTGAACTCCGACTCCAGGTAAGAGCTTGCTTTCTTAATATCTTTTAGGGTCCTGATAATATTCAGATCATCTACATATATTGATATTATAGAAAATCCATCGTGGGATCGTCGTATAAATACACAGGGACAATCCTCATTGTTTGTGTAGACCTTTCTTGCATAGAAAGTCGCTTAAGCGATTATATCACATTCTGCCTGATTGTTTAAGTCCGTACAGTGACTTTCTGAGTTGCACACTGTGTAGATTTCTATTTGCTCTATCTTGGTTCGGGACAAGGATACCTTTATGTACCTTCATATAAATGTATGAATCCAAGTTTCCATAAAGGTATGCAATTACCACATCCATCAATTTTATTCATAAATTCAAGTTTACTGCCATTGAGATTAAATATCTAAAGGTAGTTTCACCCATGACCGGAGAATATGTTTCTTCATAATCAACTCCTGGTCATTGAGTGAAATCTTGTGCAACGAGCATTGCTTTATATCTTACAACTTTATTATTTTTATTTCTCTTTCGAACGAATACCCACTTATGCCCTACGAGGTGCACATGGGGAGGTATACGGCTTACAGGCCTAAACACCTCTCTTTTATTCAGAGATAATAATTTAGTTGCTATTGTCTTCTTCCAATCTTCCCAATCTGATCTTTTCTTACATTTAGCGAGCGATGTAGGCTCTGAATCAAGATTTATGATTGTGGTAATTTTCTTTGCAAAGTAAATATCAACATTGGCTGTTGTCCTATTCATAGATTCTCCCAAGGTCACATAGTTTATAGCTATTTTCTTTATGGGGTGAATCTTCTAATGCTTTTACTTGCTCACCGTTGCTTTCAATTACGGGGGCAAGTCTCTTTAGTTTTTCAGCTCCGATGTGTGCGCACACATCCATGCTGATATCTCCCTTCGTGGGGATGTTCAAATCCTGTATGCCTTTTAGTGAAGGTTCCATACTAGTGCTAGGTCTTAACTGGCTCCCCTTCTAGTTCGGGGGAACTTCAGTGATCGGCTGTGTCAAGTCCTTCTTATCCTTTTTCGTCGGGCGTCCTCGGTTACTTGGGATTCGAATGGCCGGAGTTCTCGTCCTTTTGTTCTAAGGCATCTAGACGGGATGAAGGGTACCTTCAATTTTTTTTGGTATTTCAACCCTTTCTGGTGCATTGCGTGTAGGCACATGCGACTTGGTCACGCTCTTCAAATCACTAAAGTGGTCAGGCATTTGATTCGCTAATGCTTGCAAATCAATTATCTTTTGGACTTCTCTACTTGCTTCACTAGTGTACGGGTTATGTGCATGGATTCTCGTGGCTTGCCACATTATTTTTCGATATTTTTCGTCAATGGGTTGATTTCCTCCCTCTAGTGACGGAAAACTATCATCATCAAATATACTATCAGCGAAGTGGGTTGTATGCAAATCTCCAGTCATGGGGTCCAAATATCTGATTATAGATGTTGCCTCATAACCAATATATATCCCAGACTTTCGTAGATGGGCCATTGTAATTCCCTGCAGTGGTGGTATAGGTACATAAACCTTACAACCAAATCTGCAAAGATGAAAAAATTTCGGTACTGACCCCCTAGTTGCATGGGTGAATGGATGTTATATGTTGACGGTCTAAAATTGATAAGAGTTGCTGCGTGCAGGACTACGTGTCCCTAATATATAGTTGGTAAATTACAATTCTATAAAAGTGGTCGGGCAATAAATTGAATTATTTTAATTAATGCATCTGCTAGTCCATTATGAGTGTGGACATGCGGTAACGAATGCTCAACGATAATTACCATTGCCATGCAATAATCATCAAATGCCTTTGAAGTAAATTCTCTGGCATTGTCATTCTGATAGACTTCATATGATGATCAGAGAAATTATTCTTAATTTTAATTATCTGCGAGATCAGCTTTGCAAAAAGCATGGTTTCTCGTAGATAATAAATACACGTGTGATCATTTCGAGGAAGCATCGATGAACACCATAAAGTATCTAAATGACCTTGACAGGGGTTGTATCAGACCACAAATATCCCCTAGATATGGTCCAGGAATGCTGGGATTTCATCATTCACTTTCAAAGTAGAAGGTCAAGTAATTAATTTTCCAGTGGCACATACGGGACACACAAAATCTTCCTGATTCGGAAAATTCTTTACATTGATATTATGTCCCTGAGAATTGTTAATTATATTTCTTATCATTCTAAGACCGGAGTGGCCTAATCTATTATGCCAAAGATAGAAAAGTTCAGAGTTTCTAAAAGTGGTTTTCAGGACAGTATAGGCTGCATGTGCCTTAATATTTGTGTAGTATAGCCCAATTTCATATGAAGAAAATCGTTCTAATACCCTTTTACCACTTTCTTCACGCTTTGTAATGAGTAGGTATTCTTTACCATACTTTTCTTCTTCAGTCTCTATGTGAAAACCGTTAGCGCAAATATCCTTTAAACTTAGGAGAGTTCTAGTCGATTCCGGGTACAACAAGACTTCTTCAATGACCAAAGTTGTGCCCTTCAGGAGTATAATTGTGGCTCTTTCTGAGACTATTATACAAGTATTGCTGCCTACGATTGTCGTAAGACTACTAGTATTCTTGCTGATCGACTGAAATTTTTTTGTCTCTCTCAAGATGGTATTCGTTGTGCCGCTATCCGCTAAGCACACTTCCTCCATAGGGTGTCACACATGTTCTGATATAAAGTATTTATTAATATGAGGTAGAAAGCAATCTACACATAAATAAAATATTCTAAAATAGAACATAACTTGCTATTATTATTATGGGAAAATAAGCCTTGCAGGACTCATCATAAGAATTTAATGCTTTGCTCTCTTAGAGCTTACAACCATTATTCAATAATGCAATGTTCTATCACAACCATAAACTACAAATGACACAAAAATCTAAGTGCAATGCGTGCACTAGATCGAATCGGCGAAGTATGATGAGACTTCTGCCTGAATCTGCACCATGTCCATCTTCTCTTCTTCGGCAACTACGGCTGCGGTCGCTGCGATGTCCAAAGAAGGGGTGATGGGGGCTGCTGCTGGGTTGTCCACATCCATGGGTGCAACCGATGACTATGGATCCTCCGTGCCTACAATGGCGAGGTGTGTCTCATGATGTCCTTTGCCCTTCTTCTTAGACTACAAAGTATCAATCATGTGTTGCAGCTCACGGCAAACGCGTGATCAATGTCCCCATGTGACACATTTTTAGCAACTTTGGTCCTGCTAGCTATAGGGCTTGGCATCGCGCTTCTTTTGTCCGCCCTTCTTGGATTATGTAACATCCCAAGTTTTGGCTCGTGTTTCAAATGTAAGAAAATGAGTGGAAATTAAAACTTTTTCTTACATCTTGCAATTCTTGTATGATCTAAAGAATTCTTGCAAAAGAATCATGGGATTACAAGTCACAAGTCACTCTGATCGAAAACCTTGTCTTCCAAAAACATTCTTGTCCAACCTTTTGGTCATCTCCTGGGAATATGTTTCAAGTCCTAGGGTTGATGTGGGACCCCTCTGAAAAATTTCACAACCTTTAGGAATTGTTGGAATATTTTTAAGGGTCAGTAAAACTTGTTTGACCTACAGTCAAACCCTAGTTCAGCACCTTGTATAATTTTTAGAGGTAAATGTACAGCACAAAGACCTCTGAAAAATTTTTATGCAAGGTCAATATCTAAGTTAGCAAACTACTGTAAAAATTTCATAAATTTTGGAATTAGTTTGCTATATCCAAAAATTCCTCAAAGTTCTCAGCTCAAATGAAACACTAAGTCAACCTTGGGTTCGGGTTTGAGTCAGACTCTGAATCTTGGTTGAACCCAACCGCCTAGACCACCTCGAGCTCTGTCATTTTGGTGCAAACCATCCCAACCGTTGGATTTTTGTCCTACGGTTTGGATCTTCGGGAGCTCCCCAAAGACCTCCTCTGGTCTTTGAAAAGACCTCCCACCTGCAGGACCTCCTCCGGTCCTTTCTGCTAAGACAACCCTCCTCCAGATCTCCCGAAGACCTCAAACCACGTTGGCATTTTTGCAAAGACCACCCCGCTAGTCTTTCGCAAAACAACCCATAGAACCTCCTTTGCAATTATTGCAAAGACCACCTTTAGGCATTCTCAGACCTTCCCCTCACACGACCACCTCGGGTCCTTTTTGCAATGAGCACACTCCCCGACCTCCCGTGGTGTTCTTGCAAAGACCACCCTTGGTCATCCCCTTCGGACCCCCTCGACCACCCTGCGCACCTTGGTGATCGTGAGCCGTCCATCCTTAGATTTGTGGCTCGGACCTCCCTGTGTATTAAGACCTCCGATCTATTCTTGAAATCGGAGCCCTTTATTACAAATCCAACCGCGAGGATCTCCCAAGCTCAAATCTAAGTCTTCCCAACCGTTGCATTCTTTGGATGGTCCTCTCTGCTCTTCCAGCGCTGTGGACCCTCGCATGTAGTCATCATCACGTTCGCAAGCACGTCGTGTGTCGAGCTCAAAGCTTGGGCGATGCCTTGTCAACTCTAGGGTGACAAGCGGCTAGCCCCGCCAACCTTTAATGCATGTCAAGACCTTTTTCCCAAAGTCCTCTTTTCCACCTTTGTCATTTCATGTACCTTCTGGCAGAACCTTTGACTCGAGTGCACCATGGAGCTCCACCTTGCTCCACTCCTTTGCTCTCTCGGCTTTATTGAAACCCTGAGCTCCTCACTCTATCTTTTAGACTCCCTCTCCCTCATCCAGGCCTCATTGTAATCACTTGGGTTCATTTCTCAAAACTCCGAGACCTCCATTGTTTGGCTTTGAAGCTCCTTGAAGACATTCGAGCTCCAGTGGTTCATTTGTACTTCTTAGCATGCCAACTTGTCCATTTGGGCACTTTTAGCATTTCCCTAACTTACCTTGTTTGGTCTCCTCAGGGATTGTCAAAGTGGGAACTTGTTCTTTGAGGCCGGATCTGCCTTCTTCCTCATCTCCGACAAGCCTTTTGGTCGTTGGAGCTCCTCCGACGGTTTCCTTGACTTCACCGTCCTCAGGTTAGTGCCCAAGTGTTTGAGCTTCTGTCCTGATTAGACCACGTTAGTTTTCTTTTGTCATTTTTGTACCTCCGGCGGTCATCCCCGGCTAGCCGCCCGTAAGAGGTGTGTTAGGTGTAGCTTTTGGCACCTGTAGGTTCTCCTTGCTATTCGGAACCTAGCCGTGCTTTTGGATTTCGTCGGCGAGGTCCCCGTCGCCGGCGGTGAGCTCGTTTAGTGCTCGGGCGTTTGTCGTGTCCTTTTCGGACAGTCACTGTAGCAATCATGAGCCTTTAAGTGCTGTCGGAATGAGCTCCTGTTGTCGTACGGCAAAACCCCACCCCGAACCTCCTCCTCGAGTCAATCTTAACCGTTTAGGACCTCCCCCGTGAGATCTTGACCGCTAAAGACCTCCCTCTGGAGATCTAGACCGTTGAAGACCCCCTCCGTGAGATCTTAGCTGTCCAGACCTCCCTCCGTAGGTTTAGCCTTAGGACCTCCCCTAGTGCTCGGGACCGCCAGATCTTGATCTGACGGTCATGACCTCTGTTAGGCGCGAGGACCTCCTTTGCGTGCGTTGTGCATGCACTGGTCGTGGCCGTTGGATCAGATCTCAACGGTCCAGACCTCCCCAGTGCGGGAGGAGGTCTTTTGTGCGTTGTGCTTCGAGGTCCGTGGCCGTGCGATGAAGGATCGACGGCCCACGACCTCTCCTTTTTCCTTCAGTTCATTTGGACCTCCCGAGAGCTCACATTTTTTAAGTCTTTTAATGTTTCAAATTTCAAAAGTGCGTAGTTTTGTTATTTTAGCTTCGTTTTGAATGATTCCAATTGCTTTAGCTCTGTTAGAGTATGAACTTTAATTTGAGAATGAATTTAGGCACTGTTATATAGTAGAAAATGACTTTAACTGCATGTTCTTGTTTAGTGAAAAAGGTTGTTTAGAAATTCATTGAAAATTTGTAAAATACATAACTTATTCTCTGTTATTCCAAACTGAGCAAACTAAGTTTTATTAAAACCCACTAGGAATGTCTTGTAATGTAGAATAGGTCTTCATGCGATCCGTACACTGAAATTAGTGATCTACTAGTTTTAGAACTTAGAAAAATCATAATTAATTCAATTCAACTCCAAATTGTGCAAACTCAGTTTTGCTGTTATTAAGATAACCATATCTACCTACCATAAAAATTTCAAGTTCCAGATCATTCTAGAAATTTTTGCCATAAACAAGAACTAGTAATTAATTTAATTAGGATTTCTCAGTGAGAGAGAACTTAGTTTAGCCATAAATTTTTCATGCTAAGTCCAAATGAAGTGATTCTTGTTTCTAAAATTGTCTAAAATCAACCTCTAGCTACTGTAGAAATTTCAAGGGATTTGGATGTTCTTTGCTGTTGAGTTCCTTTTGGTGTTCTTCGTTCTTATTGGTTTTTATCGCCTTTTCGCGTTAGGTTCCGAAGAATTTATTGAACCTGAGCACTCCCCTCTGTAGCAAGACCAATTCCAGCAAGGCAAGCAATTTGCTCATGTTAATCCTAGTATTTTTAAGTATTTATGTTGTTTACAAATTCTATGTATGCATTGCTAGTTTGTGTTAAACTATTGTCGATAATTGGCCTAGTAGATGCATTTCCTTAGACAAATGATTATCCTTTACTACCATAAGCCTAGGTTATTGCTGTGATTGAGAGTTCGTTGGATGAACTCTTGTCACTTAGTAGTTGCGAATTATAGCTTAGCCATGCTTAGCTTCCGGTAGAAATGGGCGGTTATCGACTTGTCGATAACCTTGATCACATAAAACTTATTATTACTTATGATTTCAGCCTTGTACCATGTCTACTTGTGAAAACTAAAAACTGAAACAAAATGATTTAGACTTGGGCACAATGGTATGTTGGTGTGCTTTTGGGTGTGACTGGAATGGTGCCCGAGTCAATAAGGACCGAACATCTTGTTACACTAAACCAAGCATTTTGTGCGTGCTAACCACACTGGAGGGTATGTGACCTCTCTTGAATTAGTACTTTGGGAGGCATTAATTAATGGGTCGCTGGCTGTAGTTTATAGAGAAAAAGGATCACAAAGGTGTGACTGGGGTGGTTCCTTTCTAGGTCCTCCACCCCGACCGGGGTCTTGCAAATGTCCGGCTAGCGTTACCCTAAATGGCTAATGACTCTCGGCTTTGCTTGACTCCACCACAACGTGTGGTCCTAGTGGCCCATTTCGCTGGCTGATCACTAAGGATTAACCCCATACGTGCGACTCTTAATTAACGCATTCCATTAGAAACGTCTCGTAGGACTTAGCCGTGCCGGCATACCAAAGGAAGTGTGCTTAATAGCTTGGCAAAAAGGCGATGCGAAGTGTGGGTACATTGGTACACCCCGCAGGTTAAAACTATTCGAATAGCCTCGTCTAGGTTATGGACACGCTTGGCAAGGTCTTTCAAGAGTTAGACTACAACATTTTAATTAAAACTTGATGGGTGGTGCGAATCGGGATTCATGCTATGTGTGGTGGCTATTGGGTTAGTCACCAATAGGTGGTTACTCTTGTACTTATTGTATCTCGTGTTATTTCATTCAATAAAAACTGATTGCAAACTTGCTTTTGAAATGTACTACGTTATTACAAATAAAGTTGGCTTTGTGCAAAATGAGACATATAACCTCCACTTAAAAAACCTGCATGTAGCATATTGATAGGTCTGCTATTCCACACGTCAATCTTGCGAGTACATTTTTGTACTCAGTTGCTTTGTTTAATTTTTTTTTGTTGCGGAGGAAGAAGGTGAGCCCCAAGGGCTTCCCTTTTGTGGGATGTGCTTCTGGTTTGACAACTAGCTTGGCGGCCCGGTTGGTTGCCTTGTGGGTAAAGGCACACTAATTGGCTCTTTTGTTTATCGTCATCTTGTGGCACTTTTGCTTCCGCTGTTTGATTGTTATTTAGTGTCATTTGACCGGTTGGCCCTTGTTGTAATAAATCTCTATTATGTATGTCTTTTGTTAGACCTGTTGTATGGAATTGATGCGTGATTTTGTGACGGGGTGTGTATACTGCATTTCTGGGAAGTATACATGTCTCGGGGCCTGGTTTATTTGATTTGTGATGCTAGAGTCAAGGGAAGACTAAGCATTACAAGCCAAATAAATCGGGGTCCTCACAGATTAAGCATTTGGCTTGGTCTTGCGACCCATGACCTTACCCTTCTTGTCTCTTTCCCTTGAGTGAGGATTCCTCACCTTGTAGCTGCTAGCATTGACTACATGACCAACATTGCTACTAGGCGGCTGTGAGATGTAGTGAAAGGTAGAGAGAGTTTTCTCAATCTTCTCCTCATCTGTGATTACCTTACCACAGAGTTGAAGACTGGTATAAATTCTGTGCAAAACGCAGTTGGCTCCATTCCTGCTTTGCCCAAGGAAGAATGATGTACTTCAGCTTTTTGAACCGTTTCTTTAGTGCGGTCCACAAAGCTAGTGCGCTCTTCTCCGCTATATACTCATTCTTGAGCATTAAGCAGAGATGGTGTCTAAGGAAATGAAGCGCCTGATCATTCTCCTTAGCAGTGGGATTGTCATTCTACTAGATGCCAAGTCCGATAGCTGCATGGAGATTCTTGGCCCTAAGTTCGATCTCGACATCTGATGCCTAAGTCAAGTAATTCTGGCCATGTTGGGCTAGCTCTTCGAACTTTCGGTTCGTGATACCAGTCATCTGCATATTTATCCAAATAGCTCATAAGATTACTGCTGGTAATTTGCATAAAAATGATTGCAAAAATTCTCATAATGTTCCTGCATTTTTCTATTCATTTTTTCATGATTTACTGCTATTTTCAGTGATTAAAAGCAATATAAACAATCATATATAATAAAAACAGTAAATACAATACATAAATTGCATAGAAATAATAATAACAAAGTTAAACATAATTCAAATGCTCAAAATGATTCAAAATTCGAATTCTCGATGCATTTTTCTGCTGGAATATGAATTTTCATTGTATTATGCAATTTCTAGGGGCTAAACCAATAAATTTCAATTCTAGAAAAAAATTATGTGCAATTTTCAAATTTTCAGAGGGTTTTCCACAAAAATATCTTATCCACGAAATTTCCTTGTAATTTTCAGAACTCCGAGGGTCTTCATGCAAAATTTGGGATTTTCCTACCCCTTTTTTTTTGGAAATTACACGAGCCAGCCCCTTTTGGCCCACCTCGGCCCAACTGGTGGCTAGGGTTTTTCTTTTAACCCTAGCCGCCTAGCCTCTTCAATCCGCCACACAGCAAGGCGGTGGCGGCTGCTAGCGTGCAAGTAGGCGGTCGGGAAGGCACGACGCGGCGGGGTCCGGGCTATGCGGCGGCGTGGATCGGGAAGGCACGGCGCGGCGGGGTCCGGGCCATGCGGGGCGCGGATCGGAAAGCGCGACATGGCGGGTGCAGGTCATCGACGACGCGGACCGGGCGGTCCCGGCGGCGGCGTCCGTGCGGGAGGGCTGAGTGGAGGCCGACAGTGGCTGCTCTACGGGAGGGATTGAGCAGGGGCGGCGTTGTCTTCCTGCGCATGTGGTCAGCGGGAGCACGCAGCGTGAAAGGGCCGGTGGCAGGCCAGCGCGGAGCCCGTGCAAGGTGGCGCAGCGTGGCCGGCAGCGATGTAGCTTCGGGTGCACGATGGGCCAGTGGTGGCGCGGCTTCAGACGCTGGCGGCCATGCAAGAGGTGGCCGGTGTTGGCTGTAGGGTGGCGACGTGCAGCTTCGGGCGGTGCGGGCTCCTAGCTAGCGACGAGTGCATGCGGCGTGTGGTGGTGGCACGGCCACGTGTGGGTGGCCGGCAGCACGTGGTGCGGCTTCGGGGCGATGGCCATGTGCCATTTTTCTTCTTTTTACTGTTCATGCGATGCAATGTATAATCTACCGTGCAATCGTCATCTGCTCTTTCATGCAACCCACTGATCGGCTTTAGCCGACGACTTTAAGTCAGCTCGGGGTAGATTAGAGCATATTTGCAATCTACAATCCATAGTGCAATCTTCATCTACTCTTTCATGCGATCTACCGATCGACATTGTACCGACGACTTCAATTCTGCTCGCGGTAGATTAGATTGGATTTGCACCGTATGATATAATCAAGAAAGCCAAATTTGCGGAATTGAAAACGATCTAGACAAGCGATTCGATTTACGAGCGTCGCTCTTCGACGGTTACCTTTCAATCAGAGTAGAGTAGGCCTAGAGGTAGGCCAAAGTCGATTGTGCTGATAACGTGTTGAGGAACCGCCGCTGGCAAGTCCAGTCCGAGCGATTATCTCGTAGACAAGCGTAGAATCGCACATACGAATACAAGAATAGAATAGTAGATGAACACAGAGATATGGAGGACTTCTTCTCTCTTTTTATTTCTCTTCCACAAAAGCACGTACAATGATTGAGGGTACCTCTTTATATAGTCTATAGGATGGATGAGGAGCCTATCGTGGGCTACACCTGCAAGGTGGCCCAGGGTTTTCTACAGTCACCACCGACTCTTTCTTTTATATTACTCAAGATATAAAAACACATGTCATGCTTCTATATCCATGGGGTTATGCATGGTGCAATTTGCAATTTGATTTTTGCTCCATTATACGCTCATAGTCCAAGTTTCCTATCAGATATGTCAACATTTTTAAACTTTTATCTTAACACAACTTTGATCGGAGCCTTTACTATGTAGACAGGGTTTCAACTTCGGGCGGTAACCGGATTCCCTGGCAGCACATGGAAATTAAAGACCGGTCGGGTTTTTTTAAAAAAATAAATTTTGAATTGAAATTTCAAATTTGATTAAAAGTAGTATTTAGGTCATTTATATCTCTGTTCAGATAAGAAGATAAAACCTTCTATTCTTGTGTGCAAATTTGACCGAAATGAGAAGATTTATACTCGAAAGCCAGCAAGTGGCCAGATGGCTAGGCATGCTGGTGTGCACCCAGCCCACCAGGATCCAAGTCCTAGACTTGACGCTGTTGTCCATCGGTTTAGGAGTACACACACGCGTACATGTTCGTGGGAAATCATGTTCCCACCTTACACATGAGGCCTTGGGTGCCTCCGATAAATTCCAAGCGTGTTTAGGAGATGCACACGTATGTGTGAGAGTGTGATGTGTGTTAAGTATGTGCGTTTAGGGACACGTACGCACATGTGTGAGTGTGGTGTGTGTTAAGTATGTGCGTTCAACTGATACTCTCTAAAAAAGAGAAGATTTATATCTCTTGTAACAAAAAGGAAATAAATTGTTTGGGCCCGGGCGAAATTCTTGTCGACACAATCGCATACAGCTTGCGGCTTACTGTCATATACCGTGGTTAGTTGTCGCCCTTAATCTACGGGAAGGAATATGGAGATTAAATGGTTAGCATACATTTCGGCCTATTTTGCTGGGTGATTTGAACTTGATCTATTGTGTACGTGTGAGTTGTGAGAGTCAAAGGGATTACTTGGAAGGAACCGAGCAAGAAAGTTTTTTAAAAAATATGGCAACTAAATATTCTGTTTTGCATGGTTAACTACACTATTATAAAAAGGCTAATACTGAACGCCTCATCACAGACGGTTGAAAAAAAACCGTCTGTATTACTTGAAATCACAGATGGTTTTGGTTTAGAAATCGCTCGTATTCGCGCTCGTTAAAAGCATGCGTGAAGACGTAATATCACGACGATTCATTATTAAAACCGTCGTGAAGTATCACGAGCGGTTCTTATCTGACGATGCCGTGATAATTGTACACTTCACAGACGGTTTTTAATTATAACTGTATGTAATAATGTCGCTATAGTTCTCGGTGAGTTTCTTCGTCGCCGTCGTCGCCGATGCGTCTCTTCGTCGCATCAATGCTGCTTCGTCAGCGGGTGGATGTATTTCGGGCTTTATTCGCTGATGATCACGAACCGTCCGATGCTGACACTGCCGCCTACGAAGTTTTGAAGACGGAGATAACATCCTACCTTCGTCACTAGAAAAACTTTGTTTATTTAGGTTTCTACTTTTTTTTAATCTTTGTAAGAAGCGACTGGCCACGCTGTTTGGCCATATGTAAATTTCAAAATAAAAAAAATCTAGTTTGGAGGTATATTTATATGTTGAATTATATATGTACAGACAGATTAGAGTATAGAACAAATATCCGTCTGTGACATGTATCCTAGTTAAAGCAAATTTTCAACAGTATTTAAATGACAAAATTGACATATAAACATGTAATTCTTTTATGTTATGTAAATGTATACATGATAATATGCTCAAAATGTAGAAGTTGAGAACAACCATATTACAGACGGTTCCATAATAGAACCGTCTGTGATATAAGACCATATCACAGACGGTTCTATTATGGAACCGTCAGTGATAAGTATCATTCTTTATTAGTGGAGCCCGCTAGGGTTTGCCCTAACTCGTCACTCGATCCCCAGCGCCTTTACTCTCATCCGTTTCTCCCCTCCCCACCCGAGTGCCCCCAACCTCGATGCCGCCGCCCGACCCCATCGCCGATGCCGCCCTAGCTTCTTCTCGTCGCCGCCGGTTGTGACACTACGGTTCACTACACAAGACACTCGTACGATAAGAGTGTCTTATGCAGTGTCACTATCGTGCCACAACTACGGTGATACTGCCTTCCCTTCTTCCTCCTTCCCCTGGCGTGCGCGACCCCAACTACCTCGGCCACCGACCTCCTCCAGCTACCTCTCCACCGACCTCCCATTGGCTACCTCACCACCGACACCGGCGATGTCGAGGTAAGACGTACAGATCTAGCAAGCTATCACCTATATTGATTTGTGCTGTTGGTATATTCATGTGAACCGAGCTGCAATGTGGGTTGATGGTCGGTTGATGGTCGATTTGGACACCCTTGGCCTTGCTGTCTTGCCCTGATCTATGACTGCTGGTGTGAGACCACAGGGTATTTAGCTTGTAATGCTTAGTCTTCAATTGACTCCAGTATCACAAACAAAATATCCCGTGCTTCGGGAAAATGTATACTTCCCAGAATTGCAGTATACACACCCTTTCACAAAACAATACATCAATTCCATACAAGATCATACAACCGGACTAAAACTTTACAAGCAAAAGACATACATAATAGTTATTACAAAAGAGAGACCAACCGACCAAAAACAAGCTAAAGAGCTAGAATAAACAACGAAAACAAAATGCCATAAGATGGCTATGAACAAGAGCCAACCGGTTTGCCCTACACCCACAAGGCAATCCGACCGGGCCGCCAAGCTAGTCGTCCATATCGCAGCAAAACTCACAAAAGTCGATCCCTTGGGGATCAACCTCCTCTGCAATAATTAAACAATGCAAATGAGTACAAAAATGTACTCGCAAGACTTACAAGTAACAAACCTAGATACTACTACATGCAGACTGTAATCAAAGGAGGAGGCTAAGGTTCATTTTCAGCATAAAGCAGATTTTATTTGCAATAAGTAATAGATTGAAAGTAGTTTTAACAATCTGAATTTTATTTGTTCAAATAACAGTTTTGCAACAAGTAGTAACAATAAGACAACCTGAAGATGACTAACCCAATAGCCATCACAACAAATAGCACGAATTACCCATTCGTACCACCCACATCATGTTTTAATTACAAGATTGTAGTCTAGTTCTTGCGGGAAATAACCAAACGTGTCCATAACCTAGGACGAGGCTATTCGAATAGATTTAACCCTGCAGGGGTGTACCAATGTACTCACACTTTAGACCGCTTTTTCGCCACATGATTAAGCACACTTCCAAAGGTATGTCGGCACGGCTAAGTCCTACGAGACGTTTCTAATATTGTGCATTAACTACGAGCCGCTCGTATGGATAGAAACCCATACACTACATTGCCCGTCCGAAAGTCAACAAATCCTATAAGGGTGAAGGATTCGGACAACTACAATGCTCCCAACATCTACCTCCGACAATCTCCTACGACTCGGAGCTAACACATGCCAAAGTGCTAAGTCAAGAGAGGTCTCATATCTCTCTAGTGTGGTTAGCACACAAAATTGCTTGGATCAATGACGCAAGTAACTCGGTCCTTGATGACCCGAGCACCATTCCATCACACTATAAGATCACACCATCATACCATTGTGCCCAAGTTTAAAACTTTTTATTTTCAGTTTTAGGTTTCACAAATAAACAAAGCACAAGGTGCTGAACATAAGTAATAATAAGTTTTGTGTGACCAAGGTCATCGACTAAGTCGATAACCGTATAATTCTACCGGTAACTAAGCATTGCTAAGCATGATATCGTAAAGATAAAGAAAAGAGCATAATTCATTCATCGGGCTCTAATTCACCAGTGAGGATATTAACTTAGTGTTGTGGTAGGAATGAATAATTTCAAAGCAACAATGCAATAGGATAGCTACCTCTAAACGATAAAATTAACTTTGACACAAAGAAACATGCATACTTAGTCTTTACAAACAAGATATTAGAATTTAAAAGTAATAGGAGCAATATGATCAAATGATGCTACATCTGCTTGCCTTGCTGGGGATCACTTGGTTGCTGCAGAGGGTCACTCTCGTACTCAACACAATCGTCGAAACCTATCGAAAGACCAAGAAAATCCAATAAGAACGACGAACACCCAAAAAGACTCAAAATCCAAAGTGCACCAAAATTCATCAAATTTACACAGCAGGAAGAGCATGATTTTAAATGAATTTAGCAACAAGAATCATTCAATTTGGATTAAGCATGTAAAAATTATAGCCTAAACCATTTCAGTCTGCTGGAAAAATTAAAATAAATTGCTTTCTGTTACTGTTCATCGCACAATTTTCTAGAAAGTTTTTGAACATGAAATTTTTATGGTAGGTAGAGCATGACATTCTAGGGTCATCAAAATTGGGTTTACTTCATTTGGAATTAAAATGAATTTGTTATGATTTTTCTAAGTTATGAAACTAGGACATAGCATTTTTCAGAAGCAAAGATATAATGAAAACCTATTCTACACTAAAGCATGTTAAGAGAGGAACCTAAAAAATTTTAGTTTGTTCAATTTGAAGTTATAGATAAAAATTTATGCATTTTACAAGTTTGAACAATTTTTAGTGCAAGAAAAAGCTAAACCCTTAAAGTGAAGAGGTCCTAAGGGAGGTCCTAAGGGTTCAGATCTAACTGAGGGAGATCCTGACGGCTAAGATCTCACAGAGGAGGTCCTAAACGACCAAGATCTACAAGAGGGAGGTCCTGATCGGTTCAAATCTAGAAGAGGGGAGGTCTGGAGGTTAAGACCTACTCAGGGGAGTTCTTAACGGCTCAGATATCCACAGGGAGGTCCTAAGAGGTTAAGATCTAAAAGAGCAGGTCCTGGATGGCCAAGATCTACCAGAGGAGGTCCTAGGGTTATCTTTTCAGAAGTTCGCGGGAGTAGTCTCGATGGTTTAGATCTGCACAAGGGAGATCCTGGACAGTCCAGATCAACAAGGGTGGTCCTGAAGTTGTCAAAAGGTGGTCTAGCTCATGACGACGGGGAACATGGCCCACATGTAATTGGCACAAGAGCTATTTTAGACAGCCTTTAACTACCAACCCAATGATTAGTAATGATCAGTTCATTAATGTTGTCCTAATGACAACGCAACAGAACTGCTGCGTTCGATAAAAGGCCCAAGGGCAAACAACGGCTTGCCACCGGCAATGAAGACCTCGCTAGGGCCAACCAAGGGCACCACTAATGTAAGAACCCGGGATTAACACCCCAGATCTTCTGTGCATAACTGAACTAGTCCCATGAACAGTGGCTAGCTCACACAGTAAACAAGTGTGATAACACAACTATAAACGCTAAAATTTATTAAATGACAACAGAGTTGATTACAAGATAGCCTTACAGGGCAACATTAAATAAATACAGCAGAAGACGATGAAGAAGTAGTAGGGTCGACAATGCGCCACGTGCAATCGATAGGGTAGCGGCCTAGTCGTCATGATCCACACTTGAAGCGAAGTCCTTCTCCTCTGAAATTTGTTTGCATTAAGCAAGAATGAGCACAACTTTCGTGCTCACAAGTTACACGTCAATTAACGAATGACATGCATACATGGATGTAACAATAGAAAGGCTTATAGGGTTATTTGTGCAAAACAACATTTGACATTAAATACCATACTAAGTTCAAAAGCTCAAGTTTTATAAGATCTAAAATTATTTCTCTGTTGATAACGATAGTGTAGGCACCAACCAAACACCAACATAAACACGGCACCAACCCGGGCTTCAACCCATAACTTTTCTCATGGACACTCATCCATGTCAAAGCTGTTTACAAAAATATTTTAAAATCGAAGTCTAACTTTGAGTGGATTTGCCAGCATGTCCATGACCGTGGACACGGCTATTCGAATAGTTTTACACTCTGCAGAGGTTGTACAACTTTACCCACAAGAGATAATCAACTTTTAATGTCCGTCTGACACACTTCCAAAGGTGTGCGACTAAGTGATCATCACAAGGCCTTTACAATGCATTATTCCACCATAATCCTCCCTCGCTAAGGTTTCTCCCCCTTTGGACTACCCGTCCGCAGGGTTCAGGCCCCCTCTTGTGCCAGGTGGGACTAACCAAAGTCATGAAAGACTACCCACTGCATTAATAGGAACGACTATAATGGAACTTTGCAAATTAATTAGCCAAGTCCTGCCCATACAGGACATGTGGTAGTACGATGTGGCTTAGCAAGATGCGGCTCAAGACGGTCCTTAGTGACACAGGCAACAACCATGAACCACGGGCCTCAACCTACCAGTTGAGCCGTGCATAAACCTGCACCCACCAGACAACCACTTCGCCCAAGTCCAAACCATCATTTTATTTTATTCTTCAAGCATTTGTAAAACTCTCATGATACACCAATGCCAAGGGTACAATTTAAACAACATTTGACTTTTGGCTGAAATTCCCAAAATGAAACATATGTGTTCTATAAGCATGGCTAAGCACAATATTTTCCCAATGATCCTAGTCCATACTATTGTATCAACTAGGTTTTTATCTAGGGTGACAATATGTTTGATTCAATTATCAAATTTGGCCATACAAAGGAGTTTAGGCATAACTATAAATTTAAAACAGGAGTTTAAAATCACTGAATACAAATAAGCATGTTGTAATAATTTGAAACAAAATTTAAATAATTTTAAATAATGGGTGCAAATATGATCAAGAATGTAACTTGCCTTGCTTGATTGAGCATTTGCTCTCAAGCGGTGTCGAAATCCAATCGTCCAAGTCGTTAAAATCTATCGCGTAAACGAGCTAAATTCAAATAACACTCAAATAAAATCCAAATAAACTCCAAAAATTATAAAATAAATACTGGACAGAAGGAATCAACTTTATATGAATATAGGAATTTGAATCGATGAATCGGAGTTCGTATGAGGAGAAACGAAATTGTAGAAAATGAGATGCATGCAAAAACACTATTCATGCATGGCAATCGTAGCTTGCCATGCGGCGTGAACAGTAGCTCATACCGAAAATGGCGATGCCGGGCGATAAGAATGGACAGGCGGTCGATGAACCACAAAAATAGAATCCTGGGAGCAAAACGGACCCACTGGTGGTGGTCGCGTCGCCGGCGATGGTCCGGTGTGGCGGCGGCGCGCAAAATAGTGTTGGAGGAATAGTAGCGTCGGTGAGCCGGGGTGTTTTGAAGAAAAAGGAAGGTAGCACCGCGTAGAACGTTGCGAGGCGAAGCCAGCGGTGTGGACGATGTCGTCAGGGGATCAAAAATGGCACCGAAAATGACGATAGAAGGTGGTTCGGCCACTCGCGCAAAATTTTTGCTCGAGGCGAGATAGAGGGGCGGATTCCAGGGATATGAAGAGGTAGCCGAGGGGCACGCGGTGACATGGTCGGCTCGGGAAATGAGTGACCGAGGAGAGAGAACGGAGGAGAGATTATTAATGGATCAAAATAAATAACAGAAAATAAATAAAATCTAAAAATTACGAAATAAATACTGAAAATATTAGATGAATTTAGGAGAAAGAATCAACGTATTTGGAGCTTGTATGAGAGAAGCAGTTTGAAAGGATTAAAGCGTCATGTACAAAGTTCAATGCATCGACTAGATATTTTTGGCCTTGTTCATTCATCTTCAACCTCCAGCCGAACGTAAGCTAAGGAAAGAAATCGTGGTGCTAGAGAAGAAAAAGGGAGAGGTAGCTGGCGAACAACGAAAATGGGTTGCTTACCCCGCGACGATGCCGTAGGAGGTGGCGGCACGACGAACGGTGGTCGGTGGCGGCGGCGGCGCTGCGGTGGTGCGGGAGGTGATGCTCGGCGAGTTCGGAGAAGGGAAGAGAGCACCGTGTAGAGTGCGGCGTCGCGATGCGGGAGAAGGTGACGACGGCGGGGAGCTCCACTACTGCGGCGATATCGGCGACGGCGGCGTTGGCGTGAGCTTCAAACTTGGATCTGCGAGAGAGAGAAGAGGAGTGCGGCCAAGAATGGGAATGGGATGAGTGAAGGGAGGGCTCACTGTGCTCCTATTTATAGGGGGTGGAGGGAGCCGGAGGGAGGAGATCGTGTGGAGCGAGTCTTCGGCGACGGTTGAGAACGTGAGCGCACCGGACGCGAACGTGAGGGGATAAGAGTGGGGTTAAGGCGGAGGTGGGTGCGGGTCGTGCACACACACGCGTGGATCACGGGGTGGTTGGGGTGGCCGTGAGGCAAAGCTCGGGTTTGGCTGCCATTAATGGAGGTTGGAGCTCCTGCTGCGTATGGAACAGCAAGGGGGGAGAGGGGAAGAGATGGCGAGGGGCGGCGTGGTGGTGGAGGTGGGGCAGCGTGGCGAGGGGTGGTGGCCGGAGGTGGTGAGGATGGCGGTAGGGTCGGGCCATTGAGGGAGCTCGGCCATGGCTATTCATGGTTTGAGAGAAAAACAACAGAGAAGAAAAAAATTCGTGAGGAAGATGAATAGGAGAGAGAGGGGAGGGAATAAAGAAATAAAAGGAAGTGTCTATTCAATTGAATGAAAAAGGAAGATTGGTAGCACATGTGTCAGAGCTTTGGGGTTAAGTGTGTATGTGCATGTGCTAAGGCCATCTAAGGATGGGTGACCCAACGGGAATTTGTTTTTTTTAAAAAAAATATTATTTTTTTTCGAAAATACTGTTCATTATGTACTGCAAAGTTTCTGTTCATAAGGTTTGGACGGTCCGAACAATTTCCCTGATTTTAGGATTTTAAATAAATCAATAAATCAAATAGATTTTAAGAAAATATCAAATAGAGTCCAAAAATTCTACAAAAATTCATAAAAATACCTTGAATTATTTTTGACTTAATAAAAATAATTCCAACTTAAATTTGGTTTTTATTTTTATACAGTAATTATTTTTATATTCTGGAAAATAGGAAAAACCTTTTTAAATACCAGAAAACTCCACAAATTTTATTTTTGACTTTAAAACCAAAAAAATAAATAAATAATTGATATTTTTTCACAAGGAAAACTCTTTTTTTAAATTACAGAAAATCAAGAAAAATTATTTGACAGCTGGAAAATCCAACAAAATAATATCTTTATTTATTTTATTTTGGTAACATAACCTTGGGATGTTACAAACTCCCCCCCTTAAAAGGAATCTCGACCCCGAGATTCGGAGTGGCTAGAAAGAAAGCTAGGGATACAAGGTTTTCAACTGGAGTTGTTATCGTCCACATCCTGCTCATCATCTGACAGAATTTGAGTTGTGACATTGTCTGAGCGCCCTCGTTAATTTTGCGACTTCTGTTTGCTTGCATGATGTTGATCTTTGGTCAGCTAGGTTTCTTTGCCACCGCTTCTTTCGACATTTACTGGCGAAATGCCCAGCCTCATGGCAATTGAAGCACGTGATGCCTGCAACATAGGATGGGTCTTTCTGTGCCTGGTCACCATCAGATGTTGTGAAGGACTCCAGGTTGACTGGGTTGTCTGCTGTTGGCTGGGATTTGACCTGTTATGATGAAGTCCCTCTAGCTCTAGAAAAACTTCCAGAGTTGAACTTCTGTGCGGTCATTCTTCTCTTGCGGTTCTCCATCTCGCGGTGCTTGCCTTCTTGACGAATCGCCTTGTCAACTAGCTGCTGGAAGTCCGAATAGTCCTGGGAAATCAGTTGTACGGACAAATCATCATTGAGTCCTTCTAGGATGGGTCTTTCTGTGCCTGGTCACCATCAGATGTTGTGGAGGACTCCAGGTTGACTGGGTTGTCTGCTGTTGGCTGGGATTTGACCTGTTATGATGAAGTCCCTCTAGCTCTAGAAAAACTTCCAGAGTTGAACTTCTGTGCGGTCATTCTTCTCTTGCGGTTCTCCATCTCGCGGTGCTTGCCTTCTTGACGAATCGCCTTGTCAACTAGCTGCTGGAAGTCCGAATAGTCACGGAAATCGGTTATGCGGACAAATCATCATTGAGTCCTTCTAGGAATCTTTCCTGCTTGTCTTCATCCTTTGCAACATCGTTAGGTGCATATCGTGCCAGTTGATTGAACTTGTGCAGGTACTCATTCACAGAGAGGTTGCCTTGGCGCAACGAATGAAATTCCTTCTTCTTGAGGGTCATCATGCCAGAAGGAATATGTGCATGGCGGAAAGCTCGCACAAATTCATTCCAAGTGATGGCTTGAGCATCAGTATGTGAGATGTTGAAATTGTCCCACCATTCGGAAGCTGGACCCATGAGCTGGTGCGAAGCAAACAACACCCTTTCACGATCGGTGCATCGGGCGATGTCCAACTTCTTACTAATTGCCCGGAGCCAATCATCTGCATCCATGGGCTCAGTACTGCTTGAAAAAGTTGGTGGACGCATCCTCATAATTTCTGACATACTGGTTCTTTGGGGTGGTGGAGTTGGAGTTGGAGCTTGGAAAGCTGTAGCTTGTAGGGCCTGATTGTTGTTGATGGTGAGAGAGCGATTCGATCGACGGTTTTGATTGGCCATCAATGCTGCGCTCGTTCATTGATTGGGGCACTTCTATTGTTGTTGGCGTTGGCTCCACTTCCTGGGTGACGAGGGTTCACCATCTGCTGTTTACTCAAGAGAGTTAGGGAAGGAGACAAATGATAGGGGAGAGACAAATAAGAAGAACTAAGGGGATAGAGCAAAACCATACTCTCAAACGAAAGAACCAACTGAAAAAAATTTCAGAACAACTTTACACAACGTTCTATCGATTGAACTCTTAATTTGGTGGAACGACTTAGTGCACAGAATGAGTCTTGGCAAGCCTAGATTATATGGCTGGGCTGACATCATATCTTCTGTTCGCGGTCTTCGATGACGATATTTTCTTGACAGCCTCATGTCTTGTGGTCTTGGACGTAGGGGTTAAGAACGTGTTGACCAGCTATAAAAATTTTCAAGGGAAAGAGGATCTATTTAATATTACAAAATTGTGAGGGGAGAATTAGGTAAGAAGGCTAAAGATAGATAGATGACCCAGATGAGGAGAGAACAATTTATTCTTGCTCTTGTTATAAAATCAGTTTTGAAGTTTTCAACTAACGCCATTCTAACTAGGTCACGACCTCGATCGATATGGCTCGATACCACTTTGTAAGAACCCGGATTAACACCCGGATCTTACGTGCATAAGCGAACTAGTCCCATGATCGGTGGCTAGCTCACACAAAGCAAACAAGTGTGATAACACAACTATAAACGCTAAAATTTATTAAATGACAACAGAGTTGATTACAAGATAGCCTTACAGGGCAACCTTAAATAAACACAGCGGAAGACGATGAAGAAGTAGTAGGGTCCAGCAATCTGCCACAGGCAATCAACTGGGGTAGCGGCCTAGTCGTCATGATCCACATTGAAGCGAAGTCCTTCTCCTCTGAAATTTGTTTGCATTAAGCAAGAATGAGCACAACTTTCGTGCTCACAAGTTACACCCGTCAATTAACAGAATGACATGCATACATGGATGTAACAATAGAAAGGCTTATAGGGTTATTTGTGCAAAAACAACATTTGACATTAAATACCATACTAAGTTCAAAAGCTCAAGTTTTATAAGATCTAAAATTATTTCTCTGTTGATAACGATAGTGTAGGCACCAACCAAACACCAACATAAACACGGGCACCAACCCGGGGCTTCAACCCATAACTTTTCTCATGGACACCCATCCATGTCAAAACTGTTTTACAAAAATATTTTAAAATCGAAGTCTAACTTTGAGTGGATTTTCCAGCATGTCCATGACCGTGGACACGGCTATTCGAATAGTTTTACACTCTGCAGAGGTTGTACAACTTTACCCACAAGAGATAATCAACTTTTAATGTCCGTCTGACACACTTCCAAAGGTGTGCGACTAAGTGATCATCACAAGGCCTTTACAATGCATTATTCCACCATAATCCTCCCTCGCTAAGGTTTCGCCCCCTTTGGACTACCCATCCGCAGGGTTCAGGCCCCCTCTTGTGCCAGGTGGGACTAACCAAAGTCATGAAAGACTACCCACTGCATTAATAGGAACGACCATAATGGAACTTTGCAAATTAATTAGCCAAGTCCTGCCCATACAGGACATGTGGTAGTACGATGTGGCTTAGCAAGATGCGGCTCGAAGACCGGTCCTTAGCTGACCTGGGCAACAACCAACAGAACCCTGGGCCTCAACCTACCCAGTTGAGCCCGTGCATAAACCTGCACCCACCAGACAACCACTTCGCCCAAGTCCAAACCATCATTTTATTTTATTCTTCAAGCATTTGTAAAACTCCCATGATACACCAATGCCAAGGGTACAATTTAAACAACATTTGACTTTTGGCTGAAATTCCCAAAATGAAACATATGTGTTCTATAAGAATGGCTAAGCACAATATTTTCCCAATGATCCTAGTCCATACTATTGTATCAACTAGGTTTTTATCTAGGGTGACAATATGTTTGATTCAATTATCAAATTTGGCCATACAAAGGGGTTTAGACATAACTATAAATTTAAAACAGGAGTTTAAAATCACTGAATACAAATAAGCATGTAGTAATAATTTGAAACAAAATTTAAATAATTTTAAATAATGGGTGCAAATATGATCAAGAATGTAACTTGCCTTGCTTGATTGAACGCTGCTCTCAAACGGTGTCGAAATCCGGTCATCCGAAGTCGTCGAAATCTATACACGTAAACGAGCTAAATTCAAATAACACTCAAATAAAATCCAAATAAACTCCAAAAATTATAAAATAAATATTTGGATGAAGGTATCAACTTTATATGAATATAGGAATTTGAATCGAGAGAATCGGAGTTCGTATGAGGAGAAACGAAATTGTAGAAAATGAGATGCATGTAAAACACTATTCATACATGGCATCGTAGCTTGCCATGCGGCGTGAACAGTAGCTCATACCGAAAATGGCGATCTTGGGCGATAAGAATGGACGGTGGTCGGTGAACCACAAAAATGGAATCACAGGAGCAAAGCGGACCCATGGTGGTGGTGGCGTCGCGACGAAGGTCGGTGTGGCGGCGCAAAAAATAGTGTTGGAGGAATAGTAGCGTCGGTGAACCGGGGTGTTTTGAAGAAAAAGGAAGGTAGCACCGCGTAGAACGTTGCGAGGCGAAGCCAGTGGTGTGGACGATGTCGTCAGGGGATCAAAAATGGCACCGAAAATGACGATAGAAGGTGGTTCGGCCGCTCGCGCAAAATTTTTGCTCGAGGCGAGATAGAGGGGCGGATTCCAGGGATATGAAGAGGTAGCCGAGGGGCACGCGGCGACATGGTCGACTCGGGAAATGAGTGACTGAGGAGAGAGAACGGAGGAGAGATTATTAATGGATCAAAATAAATAACAGAAAATAAATAAAATCTAAAAATTACGAAATAAATACTGAAAATATTAGATGAATTTAGATGAATTTAGGAGAAAGAATCAACATATTTGGAGCTTGTATGAGAGAGAACGGATTTCTAAAAGGATTAAAACGTCATGTACAAAGTTCAATGCATCGACTAGATAATTTTGGGCACTGTTCATTCATCTTCAACCTCGAGCCGAACGTAAGCTAAGGAAAGAAATCGTGGTGCTAGAGAAAAAAAAGGGAGAGGTGGCTGGCGAACAACGAAAATGGGTTGCTTACCCCGCGACGATGTCGTAGGAGGTGGCGGCACGACGAACGGTGGTCGGTGGCGGCGGCGGCGAGCGCACGGTGGTGCACGGGGAGGTGATGCTCCGGCGAAGTTCCGGAGAAGGGAAGGGGAGCACCGTGTAGAGTACGACGTCGCAATGCTGGAGAAGGTGACGAAGGCGGGGGAGCTCCACTACTTGCGACGATATCGGCGACGAAGCGGCGTTGGCCGGCGAGCTTCAAACTTGGACTGCGGAGAGAGGAGAAGAGGAGTGCAGCCAAGAATTTGGGAATGGGATGAGTGAAGGGAGGGCTCACTGTGCTCCTATTTATGGGGGGTGGAGGGAGCCGGAGGGAGGAGATCGTGTGGAGCGAGTCTTCGGCGACGGTTGAGAACGTGAGCGCACCGGACGCGAACGTGAGGGGATAAGAGTGGGGTTAAGGCGGAGGTGGGTGCGGGTCGTGCACACACACGCGTGGATCACGGGGTGGTTGGGGTGGCCGTGAGGCAAAGCTCGGGTTTGGCTGCCATTAATGGAGGTTGGAGCTCCTGCTGCGTATGGAATAGCAAGGGGGGAGAGGGGAAGAGATGGGGAGGGGCGGCGTGGTGGTGGAGGTGGGCGGCGTGGCGAGGGGTGGTGGCCGGAGGTGGTGAGGATGGCGGTAGGGTCGGCCATTGAGGGAGCTCGGCCATGGCTATTCATGGTTTGAGAGAAAAACAACAGAGAAGAAAAAGATTCGTGAGGAAGATGAATAGGAGAGAGAGGGGAGGGAATAAAGAAATAAAAGGAAGTGTCTATTCAATTGAATGAAAAAGGAAGATTGGTAGCACATGTGTCAGAGCTGAGGCAGTCTAAGGATGGGTGACCCAACGGGAATTCGATTTTTTTTAAAAAAATATTATTATTTTTCGAAAATACTGTTCATTATGTACTGCAAGGTTACTGTTCACAAGGTTTGGACGGTCCGAACAATTTCCCTGATTTTAGGATTTTAAATAAATCAATAAATCAAATAGATTTTTAGAAAATATCAAATAGAGTCCAAAAATTCTACAAAAATTCATAAAAATACCTTGAATTATTTTTGACTTAATAAAAATAATTCCAACTTAAATTTGGTTTTTATTTTTATACAGTAATTATTTTTATATTATGGAAAATAGGAAAAACCTTTTTAAATACCAGAAAACTCCACAAATTTTCTTTTTGACTTTAAAACCAAAAAAAAATTAAATAATTGATTTTTTTTCACAAGGAAAACTCTTTTTTAAAATTACAGAAAATCAAGAAAAATTATTTGACAGCTGGAAAATCCAACAAAGTAATATCTTTATTTATTTTATTTTGGTAACATAACCTTGGGATGTTACAACTAAGTGCATATTAGCTTTACGCACCTACTGGGCCCACTCTCGACGGCGGCGGTGGCCTAGAATGCCAACGAGCCGAAGAGAGGCGATGATGACCAATACGGCTAAACTCGAAAAGAAAAAATGAGCTCTGCATTGTTCTGAAAAGCAGGTGCCCTAGCCTCTAGGGACTAATAAGAGGTTACCTGAGGACGAAGAAGGCAAGAAGATAGTCGGGGAAGCTCCGGCGACCAAGTAGCTTGCCAGAGTTGAAGAAGACGATGGAGATAGGGAGGTCTGAGCAAAATGGGGGTGAACTAGAGTAAGGATAGCCTCAATATAGCCCATAGAAGGTCCATGAGCAAGTAATTGAAAGGTTGAGATGCTTACCGGCGCTGAGGAAGAAAGGGGTGAATTCGGCCGAGGATATCCCAGAGCTCGAAATTAGGCAGCTCTTATGAAAGCAACCTAAAATTAAGTTAGGGGAAATGCTCAAGGTGATTAGAGGAACAAGTTGACACGCCAAGAGTTGTAATTAAACCATCGGAGCCCTGATGTCACTGAGGAGCTCCAAGATCCAGCAATGGCGAAAAGGGGATCTCGGGTGTTTGAGCTTAAGCAATAGAGATGAGAGCCAGGGTTGCAAGGTGTGTCTAAAAGAAGCTAAGGAGGAGCTCAAGGGTCCTTTATAGCCGAAGGAGCAAGGTTAAGCAACGGCAATGCTCCACGGTGCACCGAGTCAAAAGCTCCTGCCATGGGTGCACCTGAATTGACGGGGGCAGGTAGAAGGGGGACTTTGGGGGCAAAGTCACTGTCACGCATTTAATGTTTGGCAGTAAATAGCCATTGATAAGGACAAAGAAGTGACAAGGCTCTGCTCCTCCCCTGCCATGGCGCTCATGCGTGACTAGGCTCAGAGGGTCCCACCTACTAGTGAAAGAACCCAAGGTGGACTGGTCAAAAGAACAAAGCGGTTAGGTTAAGTCAAGAGATCGAGCTGGGGAGGTCTTGATGGTAGGATTAGAAACAGAGGGCCACGATTTAAGGTGAGGTTCAGAGGTCCCGAACGTTCAAGGAAATTTGAGACACAAATCAAGACATGGACGGCCCACGATCACCTATGCGCTACACATGCACACCCAAGGGTGGTCTGGAGAGTGGTCTTTGCGAAAGATCAACGGGGTGGTCTTTGCAAAAACGCAAGAGGTGGTCTAAGGGTGGTCTCAAGGGAGGTCTTTGAGGAGGTCTTTGCAACCGACCTAGGGCGGTCTTTGCAAAAATACAGAGGGTGGTCCAAGGAGAGGTCCAAGAGGGTGGTCTTGGCAAAAAGACCCGAGGTGGTCGTGACCAAGGGTGGTCTGGACGAGAGGGAAGTCTGAGCGCTCCCAAAGATCTTAGCGGTAGACAGGAGATCCAACGCTAACATTGATCGCGCCTAAAGAATTGAGCCCGAGTGCGCTAGGAGGTTGAGTTCGACCAAGAACTCAAGTCTGACTCAAACCCAAACTAAGAGTTTGACTTAGGGTTTGGAATTGGGCTGGAAATTTTGAGAAATTTTTAAATGGAGCAAACTAACTCCAAAAATTCCAAAATTTTTACAAGAGCTTTATGACTTTAAGATTGACCTTATGTAAAATTTTCAGAGGTTTTTATGTAAAGCATTTTTCTCTAGAATTTCTGCAAGGTTTATTCTAGGATTTGACCAAGAGTCACAATGGTTTGACTGCCTCTAAAATATTCAAACAATTTCTATAAATTGTTAAATTTTTCAAAGAGGTCACACAACCAAGGAAAATTATTTCCAGGGAGTTGAACCCAAGATTTTCAACAAGGAGTTTATGACTTTAGTCAAATGGGAGATTTAGGTTGTTGATTTCCCACAATTCCTTTATAAGAATTAATGAAAAGTTCAAAAACTTCAAGATGCAAGAAAAGTTTTAATTTCAACGTATTTTCTTACATTTGAAACACAAACCTAGATTTGGGATGTTACAGCTGGCTGGCTGTATGGATGGATGGATCTAGAGGTGGGGATCGAAATGGGGTTGTGTATGACCGCTAGCTGGTAGTGCTGCTAGTTGTGGATAGAAATGTTTGTATGCTCTGTGTGATTTGTCTGTGCCTAGCACTGGGAGGTATTTCAAATTGGTATTTGTATGATCTGTTGAACTGTTCAATGATGTTAATAGTACTGATCTTATGCTGAAATTGAATTGATAATTAGTTAATTCATATTTGAGCTCTAATGAATTGCTCTTTCTGTTATTTTAGTTTCATGCTTGAGCTTGTTTTGGTTTACTGATGTGAGTTGATTATTTACTGATGTGGGTTAATTTATTGATTAAGCATAGTAAATGAAATGGATGTGGGTTAATGCATAGTGGAGGTGTTGCCGCTGGTATTGTGTCGCACACATACAAATTTTTGTACATGTATCTAATCTTATGGTATGTTCCTATATGGTATATTCTGTGTAACCGTGTTCATGCTGGTCAAGTTCTCCTCCCTTGTGTCTCAAGTACACCTTACCATTCCATTTCTGATCTCTTCTCTATAAAGTCTCCAAGCAGTGGCTGCTTATGCCTTTACAACCGGCTTCATATATTATATATATATATATATATATATATATATATATATATATATATATATTGTTTAAGTAGTCCTCGCCACTTTAGGGTCGTGGGAGGATGAGACAAGAACCACGAGCAACCTCATCGAGCCTGCAAGTTCAAGAAGCATGGTTGCCAGGAGAGCGCGTGAACATCCACTTACCTAGATGTCGTCCATAAGTAATTGGACTTGACATCAAGGAATGGTTAGTTGCTGATACATGAATTGAACCACCTGATACCAGTCGAAGTACCTGCGCTTCCACACTATATTCGAAAAGTGGCATGGATGCACAGGTACTCCGATTGGGAAGTGGTTTCATGTATTAACAACCAACCATTCTTTGATGTCAAGTCCAATTACCTATCAATGACATCCAGGTAATTGTATATCCACACGCTCTCCTAGTAGCCATGTTTCTTGAACTTGCAGGTTCGATGAAGTTCCCATGGCTGTTATCTCATCCTCTCACGATCCCCAAAGTAGCTGAGGTACTACTGAACAATATATATATATATATATATATATATATATATATATATATATATATATATATATAACGGTTTTAAAGGCACGAGCGATCATTGCTTAGAGACTTTATAGAGAATATATATCATAGACGGTTGTATCTACAAACCGTCTGTGATACATCAGCCATCATAGACGGTTTTATCTATAAAGCGTTTGTGATACATTAGCCATCACAAACGGTTTTATCTACAAATCATCTGTAATAGGCAACTATCACAGACGGTTCTGAGTTAATAACCATTTGTGATAGTATGCATCACAGGCGGTTCAAAAACCATCTGTGATGACCTCATATCATCACTGACCCGAAAACTCAAACAGCTCACGAAATCGTATGTGATGACGTTTTTGAACCGTCTGTGAAGACTTTTTTTTGTAGTAGTGCTACCTAATGCATGCATGTGATGAATCTCGCTTACTTTACGTTCATAGTTCTTTTTTTTGCACCGAAAAATTGGCTATGTACTACATTGTCAAACTGTCAAATTTTGCGATTTTATAAATTTAGAAATACCTTGCCTACAAGAAGCTCTTCGTATTTTGGATTTGCTCTTGTGCAATCATTTAATCTGTTAAATTTCTTCTCTAGATTCCTACTTGCAATGGGGCGGTGGAGATATGTTATGTGGTCCAACTGACAAAACATGTCCTTATGGAGTTAGAACTGGACTACTCAATAAGTTACTCGATCAATACATGCCTATCGAGAACTTTAAGGGCTTGTTTGGATGCTAGGGGCAAAATCCTAGGGGAAAAAATTCCTGAGAGGGATTTTGAGGGCACATGAAATCCCCTCAACTCCAAGGGGAAATCTTCCTACCTGGGAATAAAATCCCTGTTGCCGTTTGGAAACAACAGGGATAAAAATCCCAGCCTTCAAAAAAATTCAGATTTTTTTTTTAAAAAAAATCGTAAATATCAGAAAAATCATAAAACCCATAATTACAAATAAGATAATAAAAAAGTAATTTTAAAATCATGAAAATGTTGAGAAAATGTTACTAAAATTTTGTACCAACATTCAGATCAGATCATACATCCAAACATGTCAATCACATTCATACATGGGTAAAACTTAAACTTGTTTAACTAGTACTACTTGTACCTATTATATTCATCATCTGTTACATACAACCAAATTAATCATCCATAACACGAGGCACGAGTCCAGTTCATGCAAAAGTTGAATTCAAACATCTGGTTGGCCATGTGCACCATGTTACAAATATAGCAATCTAACACTTCAAGCATCCACCCGGTCCAGATCCACCCACTTCCTTCCACATATGGAGACAAACAAGAATTTAGACACCTACCTGTTGTTAGTCGGTGGAGCATGGGCGACTGGGTCCGGCGACTCGACTTGCCAGGTTCCCATCTCGCCGCCGCTGCCCATCGACCGCAGCTCCCAGCCAGCGCCGCCCTTCCTCTCCCTTGGCGGGAAGCTGAAGCTCCTAGCTAGCTAACGACGGAGATGGAGGGGACGTGGATCTGGTCGGGTTGGTGTAGGCAGCTCGATGTGGTCGGAGATCGTCGCCCTCAGCAGCAGCTCCCAGTCGGTGCCGCCCTTCGTCTCCCTCGGCGGGAGCTGAAGCTCCACCTCGCCGACGACGGAGGTGGAGGCGACGTGGATCCGGGCCGACGTCGGGGAGGTGGAGGTGAGCTCAATGTGGCTGGCGGTAAGCTCCCTCTCCCTGTCGCCGTCCCTGTCGCCCTCCTCTGCTTCCACTCCCCGTCGCCCTCCTCTCCTCTACTCCTTCTCCCTGTCCCTGTGGTTGCGTGTGGTGGAGTGCGTGGTGTGTGTGGCTATGTGGGTGGGTGGGTGTGGCTGTGTGGGTGGGTGGGTGTGTGTGTGGCTGTGTGGTGTTGTGTGGTGTTTGGTGTTGTGTGGTGTGTGTGATTGTATGTGCTGGCTGTGTGTGTGCGCTTGTGTGTGCTAGTTGTGTGTGTTTTGTTGTATAGACCCTATGAATAGTACCTATCGACTAGTCGGCCGACTAGTCAGCAAGTTGGTCGGTAGCAGGGTAGTATCGACTTACCGACTTAATAATCTTGACCCACATAGATCACATGCAGGCAGTGCACAATACAATGATCGAAGGCCAGAATGAACAAAATATCAACCCTTGACAAAAGTTGTTGTAGCATTGCACAATTCACAACTTATGCAACTAATGGAATTTCAATTTAGGTTGTTTAAAAAAATTGAGAATGGTTCCTCATGGTAATTTATCAACCATCCCTTCGCTTCTCTGCCAAACAAATGAAAAGTTCAATTCGTTGCAGCTGAACACTGTAAATATCAGTGCAGAACATACAAAGATGGTAGTTGGAAATATGATGTAGCTCTGAATATCTCCGGCTCCATCCGGAACTCAACCCTACACCAACTCCCATGGCCTTCTAAGATCTCCTTAAATTTTTTAGCGCCGGTAAGAGCTGATGTGTGGTCTGGTCTTTTTTCATCATAAAGGCATGAAAGCAAAGTAGGAACCAGGACAAGAAACAACTCATTGTCCTCCTCTTCTTCCTCAAGCATAAATTTCCTAATGAGCTCCTTTTTAGTATCCATTTTCTAATACATGCAGATGTAATATATTAGTAGTAAGAAATGGTAAGCAGTCAGGAAGAGGCGCTACCCACATGTTTGAGATTTGATGTGGGGATATTTGAGATTAGATGCCAAAATAACATATTTGAGATTATTTTGGTATACCAACATATTTGAGAACTTTACAGATCATTTCATCCAGGTTTTGTTTCGATGATATGTTCAAGTGGATTTTGCATCATACATTATTACCGGTCTTAATCAACTAAACAACCTAATCCATGTTACATTACCAAAACAGTCAAACTTAAACTGGTAAACTTGATTCGGTCACCGAGCTTAACCCTCAAGAAAGCGAGTTGATAAACTAGAAGCAAAATTGTTCGACTAGTTCAATAGTTTGAATAATCAAATGCTACTGACATCCAAATTCCAAGCTCATGCATGATCGTAAATCATGGTAGTTTGCGCTAGAGTTTTCATGGTGGGAAGTGACTTACGATAAACAAGTGGTTTAGTTGGCGATCTTTGTTGCTCGGTGTGCCTGCAGTTAACGCTGATAGCCTCCTGCAAACAGACACACATGATGTTACACAAAGGTATTTGCATGATACTAGGCGATTGAATTTGATACAGGGAACGAACTGCACGGCCACGGGCTGGTATTCATAGTGATTTGACCCACTGATTTACCTCCAAACAAAACGAATGATGTAGCCGAATGAACTGAAAATCTGAATACAGAGAATGCAACCAACAAAAGGACCAAAATCTGTCACATGACAACTGAGATTGAGAAGACATCAGAGATCATCAATATGAAGTAATGAGATCATTTTCGCTGACCAATAAAGAGTTCTGTGAAGACATTCATGCAGTAATATGTCTGATATGAGCACAATATGTCTGAGATGCAAAAATTGTAGGCCATACTATCTCCATTTCAAATACTCCTTTCAATTGATGGCCATGGGTGAAATTCACGACACCACTGCAGGATCATGAACTTTCTTGGGTAGTGTGGAGAGGATTCAGGGAGTATTACTCGCAAAAAATGGCAATTTTCTTTGTCCCTATGAAATCTCCAAAAAAAGATGCTTCCACTATTTTCACCTGTTAGTTATTTATGCCCACCATGCCCCATCTAACGACCATCCCATTTGGTAGATTCTGTTGACTCTACTCCTTTGTTGCACATGAACCAATTAAACTATCATATATATGCTCCAACACCCAGACCCAAGCTTCTTTCTACATGCTCATCTTTAATTACCACATCACAGTCCGGACAAACATTTAGCAAACATGTATCAAACTATACTGAAAGTCTGAAACTACAAAAAGCCACCAATACTCCTGAATGCAGTGGAAGAAAAGATTTACTATCACGATACCTGTCTAACATGTATCAAACTAGCCAATGCCTTAAGTTGCAGCTTTTGTTACCTGACAAGTTAATATATATTTTTTTATCATCAAGTTACTATAATTTTTTATCAGCAACAAACTAAGTTGAAGAAAACAAAACCATTGCATAAATCTGAAATCTCTACAGACATCCGAACAAATAGACTGGTACTACAATCGAACTTGTGCACAAGAAACCGGGAACTATCATCATGCAGCACAAACTTGTGCACACAAAACCAAATCGGGTTGCATCAGGTCATCCTAAGCATCAGATCATCGGATCGGGTTGTAATGATACCAAATCTCATGCCAAAACTCAAAACTAAAAACCAAACAAAGAAGAGGAGGGGTACAATTCGAACCTGGTAGGAAGTTCTCAAACCCTATCCATGCCTTGTGTGTTCTTCCCACAAGTCACAACCCACCTCCACCTCCAGCCTTCCCTTTGGTCGTCGTCTCCCACCGAGATCTACGAGAAAAAGAAGATGAGGTGCAAAACCCTAGTGGGAGGAGGAGGAGAGGAAGCAGGGGACTTCATCGACGAGTTCCTGTCGTCGGAGTGGGAGGAGGAAGAAGGTGGTGGAGGCGACGGTCGAGAGGGAGGCGATCAGACTTGGGAGGAGTGGGAGAAACAAACAAATTCGGACTCGGGAGCGAGACCGAAGGCGACGAGGTGAAAGAACCCGACCTCAGGTGACGACGATTTTCTCCCCCGTGGATTCGCCTGGGTTGGGCCAAAATTTCCACGTCCCTGCGTCACCCAAATGCCCCTATAGGCCGGACCGGGAAATTTTAGCACGGGGTGATTTTTCCTTGGGAATCACTGGGGATCCCGACCGAGATCAACGTTCCCAAACAAAGCCTAAAATGCATTTCGTAACCAAAGTTTCTTTTTCATTAATATCAATGTCGACATGAATATTGGGATGCAAATACGCATTTTTGTAGTTTTCAAAGGGACATGTGTTCAACTATTTTGTTGGTCCCTACAGTAATTAGGCCCTGTTTGTTTAGGCTTTTTCTTTAGCTTAAAAGCAACAAAGCCTAAGTCTAAACAAATGAGTGGCTTTTTTATTCGGCTTATAAAAAGCTTAAGCCATTTTAAGCCTAAAAGCCATAAGCCATGAGATATGTGCTTTTTTTGGCTTTTGCGGAATGGAATACCCCTTTACCACTAAAGTTCGCGAAAATTACCCACGAAATGCAATCGCATATAAATCGAAACCCGTTCATTTTTCCCCTGGTTCCTCCTCCCCACCCCACCCCCCTCACTAGACGCGATTCATCCCCACTCCCCTTCGCCATCACGCCGCCGTCTCCCCTTACCCGCCGCCACCGCCCTTCACCCTCGGCCAGCTTCTTCCCCAACCGCCCTCCCCTCCGTCGGCTGCTCCCAACCGCCCTCCCCTCTGCCCAGTCCCCGCCACCCTTGTCCCTTGGCTCTGGCCGGCCCCTACCGCCCTTCTCCTGGTGCAGTTGGACCCGCCGCCTTCTTCCTCGGATCCGCCGCCCACCGCTCCTCCCAACCGCCTCCTCCTCCTCCGTCCACCGCTCACGCCTCCCCGCCTCCGTCCCGCCCCGCCGCCTTCTCCCTCGGTTCCAAACGATCTCTAGAAGAACAATGATTCCAAGGGCTTGATGGCAAGATGCTCCTCCCGATCGTTTGTCAAGTGACCCTCCACAGAGAAGTGCTTGACGGCAAGATGCTCCTCCCATCGCTTGTCAAGCTCTTGTAGAAGGCGTACTCCTCCTTGGTGATCTCCTCGGGCTTCCTCATCCGTATAGGCTTCGCTTGTATCAGTTTCTTGAATTATTGAACATGATGTAATCAATGTATGAGAGCATTTGTATCAATTTGTAACTCATTTGTATGAATTGAATTATGTATAGTTCTTTTGAACTTTCTCACTGAAACTTCTATTTGTCAAGGATGCAGAATCTCAGGCGAGCTTGGCTTGCTGGATGTTTTGTACGAATCGCTTACTCACCTTAAAATATTTTGTGCTCTTTTGGACCTTCTCTTAACAATTTTGTCGGATGCATCTATTTGTAACCATTGCTACAATTGCGCTTTAACATTTCAAATGTTGCAACTTGAATAGCTCCATGCAAGACTTGCTCGTTTTAGATTTAGGAATGCATTGTTCAATACACAATACTTGACTCGTTTTCTTTCCCATGATCGAGTCCGAAGCATGCGCGATCGAATGAAAGCGCACGTAAGTACATCGACATGCTCCTAGAGAAGGCTTTACGTGATGAACTTTTTGTACATGTTGTAGTGACAAGATAATTGCATCATGTATGATTGAATAATATTTTGTTACTGTATTATTTTGTTTGGTTGGTTAATATTTGCTTTTCTATATTAATTTCTTTCGTTACACAATGTCCAAAATAAATACATGCATGCACGTATGAGCGATATCTTGTTATGAATAGGTTGTCTGTTATACTCCGATCTTCTTAGATATACATCTCCGATAGATATCGAGATTTGCAATTTATTTGGATAAGACATGGTACACACACGTATGCACATACGAGCGAAATCTATTTTGTTTCATATGTACACTTGCACGTATCGTTATATTTTCAAATCCCATACAAAAATAAGTTTAAATACATACTTAACAAGGTCCTTTAAACCCTCAAGGGCAATTCATACTTTTTAACCTTCACACACAACTCAATAAGCCAACATCCTATAAAAAGCCAGATTATCAAACACCAAAGCTTAGCTTAAAAGCTAAGAGGCTTATAAGCCGATTAAACAAAAAAGCTAGCTTTAAACTATAAGCCAAAAAACCTAAACCTAAACAAACAAGGCCTTAGTGGTCCACCGTTGCATCAATTCGTGGAGGATTGTTGTCTCATAAACTTCACCTTTTTTTTTGCGGGGAACTTCACTTTAAATGTCTCTATGATATATCTTTAATATCGTATGATATGATCAATATGATTCTGTGGTTTTGATTGATTGAAATTCATTTTTTGTTTATTCAAAAAACAGAATTAGTAATTCGAAAAAAATAGTACAGAAACAAAATGCGTGGAACTGCATGAAAAGCTTGGGTTTTACCGTCGTACTCATGTATGTTGTTTCGCTGGATCTTTAAAATGATTGAATGAAATATCATATGGAATTTTTGTTAGTCCTGCAAATTCACCCAGCAGATTCTAATGAGGATCAATCCATCTACAATAGAGCTGTAAGTGGGGATCAATCCCTATTGTCATTTCTAGGTAGCAACTCTTGAGGAGTTTCCTTTCTTTTTTTAGAATATGTGAGTATTTCTTTCCCTACGATGTTCTGTAATAATTTGTATGTATTCTTGAGAGATGATCCGAAATCTTAATCAAACAGTTTGGGGATGTGTTTATATTAGGATGACACGATAATACAGAACTTTATGTGCCGCAATTTTCATACTGCCCCAGTTCCTTAGATATGAATTTCATGAGTCGCATTTCTAGACCATAGTGAAAACTGCATGAACTCCAAGTGGGATCTGTCTCTTTTTGAACCCTATTGTAGAGCATGGGTGATTTATTGGTTACTCCTACTTTGCATTTTTATGATAAGTGTCGGAGGAATTTATAAATTTGGGTCAGATTATATCACGATTAGGGGTGAAAACGGATCGGATAGTTTCCGACCGATCCGGACAAAAACGGATTCGAATGTCTCGGATCGGATTTTTCTGATAGTTTTGGATCGGAACGATTGGATTTTCTGCACGAAGCGAAACGAATACGGTGGCGTACTATCCGGCGGATCGAACGAAACGGATTATCCGGATAAGACGCGATCGGATATCCGGATTTCGCCCAAAAGAGGATTTCAGCCCAAAAGAGAAAAGGGATTTTAATTGATTTCGAATTTCAAAAATGCAACAAATCAAATAGTCTTTTAGAAAATATCAAATAGAGTTCAAAATCCTAGAAAAATCACGAAATTCGTTGAATTATTTTAACTTAATAAAATTAATTCCAACTTAAAGTTGGTTTTATTTTTGTATATAAATTATTTAAAATTTCTAAAATAGGAAAAACCTTTTAAAATTCAATAAATTAATTAAAATTTTCATTTTCACTTTAAATCAATAAAATCCTAAAAACTCAATAAATTTTATTTTTACATTAAAAACTAAGGAATTAAATAATTAACTTTATTTTATTTTTTTCTTTTAACCAGAAAACTCTTTTAAATCTCGAAAATCCAATAAAATAATAACTTTATTAATTTTATTTTTGTAACATACTTTGTGATATTACGTCATTTGTGTATAGATTAACCATCCAGTCTAATCGATGTTAGTGTGAACTAAATTTTATGTATATGATGAACTAAGTGTGAATACGTGATGACTTTGTGAGTCACGACTTATGAGCTAAATATGGTAAACTAAGTGTTATATTTGTGACGAACTAGTTAATGTAACTTGCTAGTGCCAATGTTATGTGTGGTTGCTGAAAATATAAACAATTCATGAATGTTTACATCAAATAAATTAGTTATATGTTTTCGTTAATTTCTGGTATACAATTTAAGGGGGTATTATGTTCCGAAAAATATCTGTGACCGTATTCGTTTCGATTCGTATTCGCTCCGTATTCGTATTCGATACTATTTGTATTCGTATTCGTATCCGGGGTATTCGTATTCGTATCCGGATCCGGAAAAAATATAAAAACAAATATGACAAAGCCATTATCCGTCCGTTTCCTATCCGTTTTCACCCCTAATTACGATAGATATGGATTCTAAATTTTGAACGTGGTTATATATTGCCATATATCGTGAAAAACTTCGTACGGGCAACAGCCCGACCCACGATGAGATGGAAACATTTCTTTGTTTACTTCAAACCGGGCCCACAACTGCGATATCGACTGACTTGTGTGTTCAAAGCTAGGTGGGGCCCAGAGCATCCCCAGTAATATTCCTCGCAGAAATAACCCAATCCGGCGATCCACCCGAGGCCGAGTCGTGACCCCATGAAGCCATCCAATCCCCCTCTCACTGCATTTCGGCCCCACTCACGGTCAAACCCCACATGATATGTGGGCCAGGAAGGTCCCGAGCCCACATGTCCGGGGTCTGCCCAAACAATCGCAAGGGAAGCGCGAGAAAGCTGATTGGGCCCTTCGAGACGACGCCTTCTCCTCCGTTTCCCCCTCCCTTCCCATCTATATCTTCTGTTGATCTCTGACAGGAGCTCTCGCAGACGCGCACACAGACGAGAGAGAGAGAGAGAGAGAGAGAGAGAGGGGAGAGCGAGATGAGGAAGTTGGTCTCGTCGTCCCTGTCGACGCTGCCGTCCCCGGAGATGACGGCGGCGGCGGCAGGAGGGCTCGCTGTGGCGCTGCGGGGCTGGTGGGATGAGGTGAACGAGTCGCCGGCGTGGCAGGACGGTGCCTTCTTCTCCCTCTCCGCCGCCTACGCGCTTGTCTCCACTGTCGCCCTGGTATACCACTCTTCAAACCCTGTAACCCTAACCTCGCCGAATCGCTAATCCCGATCGGAACCTGCGATGTATCAAATTGCGGGGTGGGGATGCTTAGTCTATGGGGATTGGTAGCGTTTCTGTCCCAAAAGTTCGTTTTCTGGGGGTATTTGTGACATGAATGTTTGAAGGGTGTTACTGTTTGAAATCGATTGTGGCTACATAATGTTGTTTGCGTACACTAAAGCTATGGTTAGCGTGTGGCCATTTATCTTGAGGCTTAGCATGTTATACCATGTATACCCAATTGCAAAAAGGAACCCGCCTGGATTTCCTTTTCGAATTATGGGTTGAATGGGAAATTGCAAGTATGGCGTATATTCGCACTGGTATCCTAGTTAGTGAATCATGGTAATTTGTAATGGGCAATGGTTCACTCTAAATTGTTACCCGTGACCAGGGACAGCACTAAAACTTTGCGTGAGGGGGGTGCTGACGGCTGACCGGTGGAGAAGGGTCGGCAGAATAAGTATATGCGCCATACAAAGTGAGAAAGGAAGAGGTGCCAAAACTGAAAAAAGACTAAAAAATATTGAACAAATACGGATGGTGGAGGATCCAACTTGCAATTACCAATTTCAGAATCTATCAGATTCACCATTTGACAGCTAGTATTCATGTTTATATAGCTGCAGACTCAACTGTACTAGACTGTTGTGCCAGAGGGAGGGGGGCCTGCATCCCTTTCTGCCTCAGGTGTGTTTCCACCGGCGCCCATGTGCTAGTGCGCTACACTAAACTATTTTGGACTGATATCTTGTCATGTCCAAATTAAGGATTAATATCATCGCTATTGTTAGTCAGTCAATATATTGCCGTCATACCAAAATCCAAGGCATTCTTTCCCTTTAGACTGTTAGAATATTGCAGGCTCAAAAAAAGGCCCAGTGCACCATAAACACAAGCTCTATAATCCATTTGATTCACAAATTACCTCAAATCCATTGCCACGTTGCCAATGCCATAACTGTTGGTTGTCCATCACATTGCTGTTCTCAGGGTCAGCCATGTCTTGAGGGCTGACCCTTTGTTGCGTGTAACTTCTACAAGCTACCACTGTCGAAGCATGCTCTAGCGCTAGCGTTGAGTGGTATAACAACAGTGGATGCAGCGAAACCGCCATGTAGTCTAGCACTGTGGCTTGAGCTTGTCCACTGCAACTACCTCAGATTGTTGGTCACCGTCAAATTGCGGATAAGCATTACTTATACTGCGTGAGCATCACCGCCATGGCACCATGAACACCCAGGCTCGAGTGTTGCCATTATCACAGCTAAGATTTTAAAAAGATTCTGTTCATACTGAACAGTGACAAGGGACTGTTGTTACTATTTTCCTATAATTTGATTTATTTTTTCTCCAGTATTTTCTTAAATTTTCCATTAACCTTGTTTTTCTAAAATGTTGATGTTCCTATTCAGCTATTGTTTGGAAGAATGTTGTTTTGTTGAGTATTAATTTAATGAAATGTCTGTTGAGTATTGATTAAATGTCTGTTGAGTATTGATTAATGAAATGAAGTGCTATCACTACAGCGCTACCCATATAAGATGCAAGTCATTGAGCTGAAACATGTGAGGACATTACTTTGGACTTCGATTTGGAGTTAAATGAAGTTTAGTTCCATCTGGTTTATGAATGTCATTCATGGGTGGTAATTGACATTAATGTTACTCCTTATTGGATAGTCAAACTTTATGATACCACAAAATGATTTTACCTTTCGTTTGACTCCACCTTTATAAGTTAGCTTAATTTATTTCCGCTTGCAGGTTCAATTGATCAGAATTCAGTTGCGGGTGCCTGAATTTGGTTGGACCACACAGAAGGTTTTCCATCTTATGAACTTCATAGTAAATGGGGGTAACGTGCTGTGCTGTTATTTTATTTGCTGTCTTCCTTGTGATCCATTGTCACTAACTATGGTGTTCCTCTTGCAGTTCGTGCTGTCGTATTTGGATTTCATGCACATGTGTTCCTTTCTCAAACAAAAGTAAGAACCATTCACCTAAGCTGACTGGTACAAAAATTATTGAGTTCTGTTTTTTCTATCTGAATTCTTGTTAGACTAATAATTATGAAAAAAATTTGCTTGCAGTTCACAATTGATAGTTTTATATATGGTCTTCTCGATGGATTTTTTTCCTTCTTTTGATGTTAGTCTTTTAGTTTGATTGCTCAACAAAACACCTATGCTTTAACAGGTGTATACCTTGGTGTTATTAGACCTTCCTGGTCTTCTATTTTTCTCAACCTATACGTTGCTTGTGCTGTTCTGGGCAGAAATATACCATCAGGTACTAACTACATCTTTTACTTTTCCTTTTGCCTTTTCAAAAATTTAATCCATGAACTGATGGAGGTATTTGTTTGTTAATTTATATATCTATCCAGGCTAAGAATCTTCCCACAGACAAGCTAAGGATTATATACGTCGCAGTTAATAGCACCATATATGTAATTCAGGTTGGTTTTTACCTAGCCATGTCATTCTATTACTTGTAAGCTTTTTCATGAGAATTGTTTATTCAATTAATTACAATTGTAACATGCATATGTCAATTGAATTATTCTTACTGTCTTTGACAAGTATTTCATGTATCTGTTAAGGATATTTGTGGTATTCCACTCTAGTCTAGGGTTTACTCTTGTGTGTATCCTTGTACTATATATTGCCTCCTTGGGCTATTGCAATACACCAACTATTCACATTTGCACTCGCCCTCTCCATCTAACATAGTATCAGAGCTCTAGGTTCTCTTCTAGCTTTCGCTCGTCCTCCGCTGCCCCCGAGAGGAGCAATCTCCACTCCCGGGGGTGGCCACCCTCTTAGTCGTAGTCTCTCCTCGCAGAAGCGGCAGCAAAGACTCCTTGTAGCCGCCTCCTCGTGTGCCGATCGCGCGTCTTCTCGGATCCGACCCATCACCGCCGGATCGCTGCCCCGAGCCTCTTCGTCGCCGGATCCGACGAGATCGAGCTCTTCCTCACCGGATCCGTTACCCATCTCCTCGCCGCTCGGCCAGAGGCGGGGCGCGCGGCCTCAGCGGCGACACTCCTCCGGACCAGATCTCCCTGGCCCGAGACACCACGCCGCTGGGTCTCCGCAAGGCCGCGCGCGTGGGCTATTGCGCCCACCACCGCCGCCAAAGTGCGCCCTTGGGCCCCTCCGCGCTGCCGAAGTCTCGTGTCGTCCTCCACGCGCGCTTTCCCCGCCTCGCGCGATCGCTTTTGGCCTTGGCGTCCACGCCCGACCATTCTTGCCGCCGCTGGCTGCCACGCCGCCAAGCCTCAACGCTATGCCCCCGGCCAAGGCTTTGCTCCTCGCGCCGCCATCTCCTCATCGCCCGCGTCACCAAACCGTCCAGAGGGAGAAGAGAGGAGGGAAGTTTGCGGGAAGGAAGAGGGAAGAAGAGAGGAAGAGTGGTCAATCTGGTTTATAACCAGATCTGGTCGGAGCCGCTCCGACTTCGTCGGCTCCAACTTCTCTAGGTACAGCTGGCTTTGGCTTCTCTGGCTCTGGCTTCTGGCATATTTCCCTGTTAAAGAGTTATGCTTCTAGTATCTGCTGCTCCTTTGAATACTTTTTCCCTTTGAGTCCATCCAAGTTCGTAACACTATCTTTGAGTTTATCTAAACCGTGCTAGTCCACAAATTCCTTGTCAGTCAGTTGATTGCTTTGCTAGCTATGGTCCGTCAGCTTGGATCGAGTGTGGCCCTCTTTTTCCCTTTCGCATGGCAGTAGTAGCCACTCTTCTCTTTGAGCCGCTATAGATCGTAGAAGTCGTTATGTGCCGCCGCTTCTCTCTGAGCTACCGTCCCGAGCTTCTAAGGCCGCCGTGTTGCTTCTGCACTGCGCATCCGCTGCGCTTCTTGTGCACTGCGTCGTCGCCGTCTCGGTCTTCGATCTGCACCGTCATGCTTCTATCCATTCATCTTCGGCTTGATTTGATAGCTTTCTCTATTCCTGTTGGTTTCATCATCTTCTTCGTCATGTTACCGCGGTTGACTTTGCTCCCACTTGCATGTACTTTCTTAGCCCCTGTACCTTGTGTTTTATGGGCTGTCGTATGACCCCAGATGGGAGATCTTTTGATACTCGACATATTTTGCAAGAGCTGCACGCTACGCCGACATTATCAAGATTCGGACTTTCCCAATTGTCCTCTTGGGCTATTGCAATACAACCAACTATTCACATTTGCACTCCCCCTCTCCATCTAACAGTGTCAACCCTTTCAAATGTGGGCATTTGTGGTATTCCACTCTAGTCTAGAGTTTACTCTTGTGTGTGTCCTTGTGCTATATATTATCCTCTTGGGCTATTGCAATACAACCAACTATTCATATTTGCACTCCCTTCTCCATCTAATAGTATCTACGGGTATCCAACTTGTTGCATAGTTGATCCTTCTGTACTGTGATTTATTACTAATAGAAGGTGTGTACAGGTTTTTATTTGGATATACCTTGGAATAAATGATAATCCTCTGGTTGAGCTTGTGACCAAAATATTTATATCAGGTATTTTTTTCTGTTCTTGCTGTTGCCAGAAAAAATGTCTGTTTATTTCAGCTTTGTAGCTCACTGATGGTTTTTTTCTTTATTTGCAGTTGTCTCCTTTATAGCCCTTCTGGGTTTCTTAATATATGGTGGAAGGTAGTTGTTTAATTTCTTTTGCACATATGTGGCTTTCAGTAAGTGACTTATTTGGAAGGTGTGTTTTTTCCTTTTGTTTAGGCTATTTTTAATGCTGAGACGCTTCCCAATTGAATCAAAGGGACGGAGAAAGAAGCTTTATGAGGTCATTACACTATTTTACATGTAGCTTCTACATATTTCCTCTTGTTTGTAACATTACATATTTCCTCTTGTTTGTAACATTAGGCTGTTGTGGAGAACAAATCCCATACTTTTGCTGGTCTGTCTTGCAAAACAACTTTCCGTTTCAACAAACATTAGTTCAACTTGAATGCTGAAACATCACAATAATTTTGATATCATAATGTTTATAGATGCATGACTGTACTTAATTTTTCTGTTTCTGTGTCTAGCTTAAGCTGCTCCGGTGCTCTAAACTAATGTGCTAACTGTGCATTTATTAAATGTCTTGTCAGGTTGGGACTGTGACAGCAATTTGCTTTACATGTTTCCTGATAAGATGCATTGTGGTGAGTAGATTCATTTGGTTGTTCTTGCCTAGCTCCCCTTCTTCTTTTAGAAGTACTTTCAAGAATTATGCTTATTTCTTTATTGGCACAAAACATAAACTCAGACAGAACATGAGATATAAAATCCCCAGATGCTTTCAACCAACGATAATAATCGGAACGGTTGAAATCCCGTCGTGCGGATCGATTCTGATCGATTACCGAAATCCGAAAAAAACAGACGAAATTCGTGAACTGAATTTTGAATTGCGAATTTTGAAAACCAGTTACCGGAAAAACCGGTCAGAAAAACCGGAAAATCGGACCCAAAACCGGAAAACTTAATTTAATTGATGAGAGTTAACTAGACTTAACACATTATTTGTATTCTCCTTCAAATTAAATATGACAAGTCTAATGCTAACTATAACTATTCCAGTATTGATGATAGTTATAAACAGTTTGTATTAAAAACCGTCTGTGATAAATATTTTCCGATTTTACCATGACTTGAGAGTTAGGCATTTCAAGTCATACTATGACTTGAAATGCCGATTTTACCACAGAGAGTTAGACATTTCAAGTCATGGTAAAATCAGAGAGTTAGACATTTCAAGTCATGGTAAAATCGGCATTTTAAGTTATGGTAGAATCAAAGAGTTAGGCATTTCAAGCATATTTAGCTCATACAATACGTAATCTAGCATAAAAAAGGCCTAAACCAACATAGGAAGTGCATTACGTAATTAAAAAATCCAAAATCAAATTTGAAATTTTCCAGCTGGTTACTGTTCACCCGGTCCTCACCGGTAAATCCAGTTATCGGCGGTTAACGGCCGGGATTTTGATCCCTGCTTTCAACTCTATGTTGAATGTGCACCCATGTCATTTTACCCTAGTGTATGTTGTATTTTCTGTTCGGTGTTGTGTATTTTTATAATTTTGCTAATGCGAATATCAAATTTACCAAGCTACAATTCAACACATTATTATCAATACCAAGTTGTCACTTTTTAAATTAGACGAGGCAACAGTTTAGAACACAAAGTTACAGTTGCAGTAGCATAAGATGATATAGATGGTTAACTCAAATTTACAATTTTAGACTACAGCTTAGATATTGCCTTGCTGCAGACTTGCTTTATGTGCTCCATAGCTCACAGGTTGCGGGAGCTTTGCACCTAGCACAATGGCCACTAAGGACTGCATGCCACTGCCGCACTGCAAGCCCATGAGGGATCAGTGGGCAGTGGGTTTCTGTGGGGTGTTGGGTTGCACAAAAGCGGGCTGGACTAAATAGTAGTTGGTTCTACAACTAGATTTTTTTTAAATAATCATTATTTTATTCCAAAATACAGAAATATACTTGTCTTTTTTTTTATTTCACAGAAATAATCCTGTCACCAAGTGGACTAGTCGCCGAACTGTTGAGCAACGTGGAATAGTCGCTTAATGGTTGGATGACTAGTCCACTTGTCGCTCCACTAATGGGCGATTTAAAATAACAACACTATTTTTTTAATAATCCGATAGAAATAATCGTGGGAGAAAAAATGGTAATTTTTGTAGGTAATACATTTAGCAAATCTTATTTGTATGTTGTTTATTTTTTTGGAAATAAAAGGGTGGCGATAGGGTTGGTTTGTCTGTTTGTGATTTTCGCATATTCTCAAGGGTACGAAATCTGTTAGACTCGCAATAACATTTTATAACCGTCGTATGTTGTTGTAGTGCGGTAAATTTCTGAAGAATATTGTGAGGACGATTGAGGTAGCAATGAGTCGTAAGTAGGAAGGTAAGTGATTCTTGCGATACGCCAGAGAATTCATACACGAGGCTAGCATAATAATAGTTGTACAAAAAAGAAAGATCGAAACTCGATGCTATCATAATAATCGTTGAGCTCTACCTACACAATGAAGACCTAGCCGCCCGCTACACTATCCGCAGCACCACCTCCGTCGTCGCCACGTCCCACCCCCTGCCCGTGTCCGCCCGTACGGCCCCGCTTGGGCCTCAGCGCGAGGTGTCGTGCCCCTGATGGCGCGAAGCGGTCAGGAGCCCTGCTGACCCGTGCTCCCAAGGAGTGGGGTTGACTCCACAGGTGCCTGTGTGCCCATTGGGGCACTGCTGAGCTGCGACCCGGAAAGAACCTCGACGAGTGAGGCTGAGGTGCTCCCATGACCTCCCCCGGGTCCTCCACGAAGAAGACGTCCACGTCCTGCGCGGGCTCCTCGTGCGGAGACAGATGAACTCTCAGCTAGGGCGCGAAACTTGCAGGACAAATTTTGTTTATTCGTGCAATATATCGGCGCGAAACAAACCTGAAGAGACGAAACGTACCTTCGGCGTGGGCCATGGTGCGCGCCCAATGGTCATACTCGTCGTACCTGCCCTGCCCAAACAGGTCGGGGAGGAACGAATACTGCCCTGGCGTTGTCGGGTAGGGCTCTAGGAACGACGGCGCTGGGTAGCCACATGCCCAGCCTAACCCTCCAGCCTAGTCGACATCGGCGAGCACGCGTGCGCGTTCTCCGAGCCTCTTGGTGGCGGGCCGCAGGACGTGGCGGTCTCGGCGTAGGCGTCGATGTGGCCACCTCTACAACCGTCCTGCACGACGTCAGGGTCACGGCACGCCTCGCCCCATTGTAGACCCGACGGGCAAACAGTAGCAGCTCGTTGCGCGTCACCTTCGCACCGTGGGTGACCCTATCCAGGATCGACCCGGAGTCCCTCGCCATCCCGATGTTGATGTCCGTCTGCAAAGATTACATGAAAGCGTCAAACTTGTAATTGAGGTAACTGTACTTAGACATTTAGAAACACGAGAATACGTACCGTGAGGTGCATGTTCTGTGAGAAGTGTACAGGTTATGCGTCGGTCCGTGCTGGTATGTGAGCGGGGGAAGTCGATGACATGCACCACCCTGGTGTGTGTCTGTGGAGCATACCAGTGTAGGTACTCGTTGTATGCGCTGGGGTCATACGGGGCGCCCTCCTGCACGTAGTCCTCGAGGGTGCCTGCCCACTCCGCCAGCCACGGCTCCATCTTCGCAGCCCAACTCGTTCTGCTTCCACCCCTCTTACTGTGCCTGCGAAACGTAGCACTGCAATTAGAAGCCATAGTAGCAGAACTGAAAAAAATATAGGAACACGTGTTGTGTAACTCAACGTGGACTGAGTCGGGCACCTGACTCTTGACAGGGATTGGAACAACCTGGCGGAGGCCCAACTGGCGCATCACCCTTTGCACCGCGTAGTCCTCGACGAACATGTCGATGACCAGCTTCTTTGCGTCAGCCAGTACGCCTGGTCGCACCAGCATAGTGAGGATAGCCCGTCGGGAGCGCGGTACTCCATCTCCCGGCAAAGTCGGCTCCAGCGCCGCCGTCGTTGACGAGGCGCCGAGCCGCTAACGGTACTCGACGCACGCGTGTGACTGCGACGTGCAAACTATGCTTGCGAGCCAGAACAGTGGTTACAAAGGATGACCCGTGGTACAACCAAAGTAAAGATCCAGGAGAATACGTACCCGCCTAAGGCACCAAAGGGACACTGCGGTCGGCCGGTCCACCGCGCACTCGTGGTACATGTCCTCGCGGTACGGACTGGAGTCAAGCAACATCGGCCGTCCGAGTGGAAAGCACTCGAACGACCACAACTGCAGCAGGAGGGGGCAACCTGTGAGGATATAGGTCGGCCTTGTCTTGCAGCACGCCTTGCACATGCCACGGTACGTCGCGGTAAGTACGGCTGATCCCCAGATGATCTGCACCTCCTCCCCGTCGGCGATGGCTCTAGCGTACCCTACGAGGCGGGCGTTGACGGATTCACCGTGGCTACTGGTAAATAGTACCCAGCTGAACAGCCACAGCAAGTACGCCTTGATGTGCTGTGACACCTGGTACTCGGTGGTCTTCGGGACCATCCGTTCGACATGTGCATAAGCGAATAATTAGTAAGTCCTTCATATGGCAAGAACAGTGCATCGCTTAACATGGAAAAGGATAGCATACGTATCCGGAACTACGAAAGCCACCGCAGGGGCGGGCCATGCTTTTGTCACGCTGGGAAGACGAAGTACGCTGCCATGGCGTCGGCCGGAAGAACCCCCTCAAACCTGCCAAGCAGGGCGTCGCGCTAGACGATGAACACGTTCGGTAGGGAGGCAGCGGCTCCCGTGATAGGTAGGCTGAGCAGCACCGCGACGTCCTGCAGAGTGGGGGCTATCTCCTTGTATGGGAGGTGGAAGGTGTAAGTCTCGGGCGCCACCAGTCCACCAGAGTTGTCAGCAGCGACCGGTCGAACGGGAAACGTCGTGATCGCTCCGGGCCAGCCTGGACCTCCCCGTCGTCCTTGACCAGAGCGCCATCCTTGTCGGTGGCCTCTACCATCCGCACGAGAGGTAGAAGGCCAGTATCGCTCAGCCTACAAAGCATGAAGAAGTATGTATATAGTGGGCATATGATACAAAGTGGCACAGTTTGCATGCAAACCTCTCCCTCCAGCATGGGTCTAGTCTCCAAGCCCGTTAGGGTGTCCGTGTACGAACCACCCGCGTCGACGCGTCGGTCTTGCAGGTCGAAGGGCCGGTCCGAACCACCAAGGTCTCGAGCCATACCTGCAATCAATTTTAAGTTAGCAATTACGACATAATTAGTGGTTCAATTATTTATAGTGCAGCTCCGGAAATTATGAAAATTTAGTTGCATTCTTGCATAAGTCACATATTCCTTAACATATATAGCCATAGCCGTATTTTGGTATTAGGGTTTCAGGATTTAGGGGTTAGGGCTAAGGGTTAGGGTATGGGGTTAAGATGTTAGAGTTAGGGTTAGGGTATAGCCATAGCCGCATTACAACTATTAACAACTAAATTGGCGTTAGTTTTACGACTATATTATTTACAACTATTAACAATATGCGACGCACCCGACACCTAATGATTTTATTTAGTAACCTACCATGGTTTCGAAAGTAATGATTTTACAACTATTAACTATATGGCATTATACATCTAATGATTTTAGTTGCTAACCCACTACACTATTTACAGCTATTAACAATATGCCACTACACACCTGCACATCAAATTATTTTAGTTCTTACGACTATACTATTTACAACTATTAACAATATACCACTACATATATACACATATAATGATTTTAGTTGCTAACCTACCATGATTTTAGTTGCTAACATACTACACTATTTACAACTATTAACAATATGCTACTACAAATGTAATGATGTTGGTTGCTAACCTACCATGGTTTCCAAGCTAAATCTACAAAGAAGTGCAAGAGACTTACCGTCGTCGACGCGCAGATCCTCTCTTTCCCCCCTCTCCCTCTCTCCTTCTCTCCCCCGCTTCTCCTTCCTCTCTTCTCTTCTTCCTCTCGGCTGTTCTGTCCCGAGTGAAATGAGAAACGGCGAGGGCTGGGCGAGTGCACGCGCAGGGGTTATAAGCCCTTAGTCGCTCAACCGTGGAGCGACTAGGTGCTATCATCCAACGGTCGAGCGGCAAGTGCCCCTAGTCGCACCACGGTTGGGCGACTAGTAGCCGAAAGGACTAATCGTTCAACGGTTGAGCGATTTGGACACTTGGCGTGCAACTGTTGGGCGACTAGCCTAAGTCATCCAACCGTGGAGCGACATAGGATTATTATTGTAACAAAAACGTAGTATTATTTTTGTATTTCGGAATAAAAAATAGATTATTTTAAAAAATTCCTACAACTAGAACATTAGTAATTCAGTATTTCAATTTTCATGGCCCAAATACAATACCAAATATTGGTTTCCATTGAACCTCATGCCATACTGAATACTAAATAAACCACAAATTTTGGTAAAACCAGTTAAGTATTTTTAGGTTCGGCTTGATTTTGCACACCTTTTACTGCCTATAATTAACAAATCCAGTGCGAGGTCTACATGTGTGCTTTTGCCTTTCATTGTTTTCATTATTTTTTTCTTCATAAGTTAATAAATTTACACTGTGCGTTAATGTTATGATAGGTGGCAATGTCATCATTTGATCCTGATATCTCTCTTGAGGTTTTGGATCATCCAATCCTGGATTTCTTCTACTATATGGTAAGTATCATCAGAAGTCCATTGCCTTCTTAGTGCTACCACTTATATTCTTATATGTTTATTTTCTATACAGTTGACAGAGATATTGCCCTCTGCCCTTGTCCTATTCATCCTTCGCAAACTTCCACCGAAACGAGTATCAGCGCAATACAACCCTATTCGTTAGCAGAGCTGGTTATGTCGTGGCAAGAATTCCACATAAACATGAAATTGCTGACTTACGTTTGACAGAGGCTGAATTGTGATATTTGAGCTGTGCTTTGAGAAGTACTTTCGATGGATCATCTTAATGTCATGCTCGTGATGTTCAAGGGTTTCGGTTTTTTGTTTGGCCCATTATTCAGGGCGTTATATTTATCAAGCTTAGAATATTAGCGGCTTATTTATACTTTATATTGTCTAACGAAACTAACAGTTGCAGAGTTGAATTGGATCTGTTTGAAATTTATCGGCACTGTCATTTCGGTGTACTTTGAATGAGAACTACTCCAGCAAGTCTTCCATTGCTTTCTGAAAGAAAACACCAGAGCCAGTCCCATCTTCTGAGCCTAGAAGACTGAGGAGAGCAAGTGAGGTACCGAGGAGTCTGCAACCCTGCAGTCCCATCTTCAAATCAGATTTTGTCTGTGCGTCAAGGCTTAATGCTACGGGGCGTTGACGGTAGCGGGTCGTCGCCGGCCAACGAGCTGGATTGGCGATTGGTGTGGTGACTGGTGGTGGGCTGGATCGGCAGGGTTCAGAGAAACGTGAGTGGCGAGTTAGGTGTTGCGGGAAGGCGAACTACAGATTGAACTTCATATCAATCATCTCACATGTCATGTCGAAATAGAATGAGCATGTGCAAGAATTTTTGGGTGTAGCACTGTTTGTGATCGTATTTGCGACAACCAATTTGCGAAAATGGTTGTCGTTGTACCGGATTTGCAAAAATAGCATGAATACCGCACGTATGACTCTGCATTTTTCCTATCTCATCTGCACGGTCACAGTATGTTTCTCTCTCGTCTGCAGTCTCCTTCGCATGGTCACATTGCGGACGTCATAAATTAATTAGTTGCGGACACCATCAATTAATTAGTTAATTAATTTTGTGGCCCTAGTAAGCCTTAATATTCTTTTTGTTATTAATTTGTGGTAACGAATTAGTCGCAATTATTTTAGTAGGGTTTAGTTCATCGTAATTAATTTAGTCGTGAATAATGTAATTGTCAGTATGTTACGGTAATCAGTTAGCCCTAATTAATTCAATCATAATTAATTTAGTTATGTTTAAATAGTCGTTTTTAATTTTGTACACCATCAGCCTTCGATAAAAGGCCGCCTCAGGTTGGGAGGCAATCTGCATGTACTGGCTTCATGTAGCGCTTTCATTCACCTTGATCAGCTCACATGGTATTCGTGCAGGTGATCCCCTCGATCGCATGTTTCTTCGTCATTGCCTCCGTGACGAATTCCCTCTAGATGTAGCTTTGAAGCTCGTGAATATTCCTCGCATCGAGCCCCTTCGCCCGGACCACCTTGTACGGACATCTCGATAGGTCTAACCTATCGGGTCCGGCCCGTACGAGACTATCGCCATAAAATAGTACTAAGTCAGCATATTCAAAATTACCTAAAGCCACGACAACCCGATCCGCGGTACGTGATATACCAAACATGGTACATAGTAGCCACAGATTTAATACGATTGAACTAATAGTACATAATTACAAGTAATCTAATCTTCACTAATTACCCACGACACAAATTGCATACAAGTGATCGATTACGTACGCGCAGTCATGTTTTAGTTGATTCGGATTTTACCGTGTTTGTTTAGGACCAAAACTATACATCTTTCTTTATCTATTTTAATTGGATGCTTCTCTAACTGTCCCCATATTAGTCGTATCCTAGGAGGTATAATTCTAGAAATTCTCACAATAATTATAGAAAAAGAAAAAAAATCTGGAAATTACTGCAGTAATCAGGAAAGTAAGAAGCATGCTGATCATCTAATTTTTTATTGCTAGTACAACTAACGACACGGATCAATTGTTGTATATATACATGCTATCTGTATGGTGTCGGACAAGGGATATAATCCCACACGACAATCGTACATCGGAAGAAAAATATGCCCGCACGGTGGCTGTGCGGCAGCAAATTAAATCGCACGGTGACCGTACGGTTTCCCTGCCCTCGCCGCACGGTAGCTGTGCGGTTTCCCTACTCTCGCCGCACATTGACCGTGCGGCAGCAGCCTCCACCATACGGTGATAGTGTGGTGGAGGGTACGTGTCGGCCCGATAGTTCTCCGCGCGGTGGCCGTGCGGTCCAGATGCTATTTTTGCAAATCCAGTGTGATAATAGCTATTTTCGTAAATACGACCGCAAACAGTGCCAATAAAAATTCCATATGCAAGACTTCCTAAGCAAGAATAAAGTGGTATACATGTAAAATAAATAACGGCTGCCTCTTGGTGTGGTAACTGGTGGTGAGCTGGGTCGGCAGGGTTCAAAGAAAGACGTAAGTGGCGAGTTTGGTGTTGTTGCGGGGAAGACGAACTTAAGATTGAACTCCTTACCAATCATCTCATCTAATATAGAAATAGAATGCACATGTGCAAGACCTCCAAAACAAAAACAAAGTGGTACAACAAACATACAAGAGTTGCAAAACAAAAATAAAGATTTTGTGTTTGGTTCTGTTCCCATGTTTCTTGGTCGTCGGTAATTTTCGGCGGGGAAGTAGTGGAGCTAGGTGGTACTGTACTTGAAGCTTGATAGTCTATTTGTGTGGTCACATACAGGGGCCGATTTGACAAAAAAAAGACCAACGAGCATCAAATTGAAACCCTACCTTACAAATTTAGTCCATGATGGCGGAGAGCCGACTAGGCGGCATGACATCAGCAACAAACCTCTCCTGCGAGGCCGATCGACAACTTCATTGTCTCATGCGGTCTGAGTTGAACCATCGAATTATCAAATGATAATAGGGCGTCTTGCATTGGCAAGGTGTTTTTTCTTTCTTTTTGACCAAAGGTCTAAACGGCCTGGCTTTTATATAAAGTAAAATAAACTGGAAACAAACTGGTTATTGTTGGGGACTCCAGCTTACAATAGACACGATACACACTAGCCAGATAACAACAAAAACTGGATAAAGTGCATACTAGACTGAGGACATATTAGTAGACCTACTAGCCAGCAAGCCCAAAGCTAAACCTAAAATTAAACTCTCTGGACTAGGTTTTTTCACCTCAACTAGTACTTGAAGTCTTTTAACAACTCAACTGATGTTTTTTAGGCACATGCCTTGCCTAATGTTGTTGCCTTGGCCTACCACTTGGGCCACATGCTGGTTTGGGCCGTGCATTGACCTGTTCAGCTGGTCGATTGGGAGGTGCAATGCTAGCCGCTTGCGCCGGTGTCATTGGGCTTTCAACACCGGAGTTACAACATTAATTATATGGATTGTACTAGTGAAAAATATAGCTGATCCGTAGTTCCGTGACACCTGCTGGCCCAACGTAGATTCACCCTTGGTCACATGTACAAATAGTTGATAAATAACGACTGCCTCTCGGTGTGGTGACGGGTGGTGGGCTGGGTCGGCAGGGTTCAAAGAAAAACGTGAGTGGCGAGTTAGGTGTAGTTGTGGGGAAGACGAACTTATGATTGAACTCCATATGCATCTCATCTATATAGATTATAGAAATAGAATGCACATGTGCAAGACTTCCAAAACAAAAACAAAGTGGTATAACAAATATACAAGAGTTACAAAACAAAAAAAAAAGTTGTATACATACACAAATATACAAGAGTCGCAAAACAAAAATAAAGAATTTGTGTTTGGTTTTCGTGGTCATCGGTAACATTTCCGGCGGGAAACTACTGGAGCTTGGTGGTACTGTACTTGAAGCTGGATGGCTTTTCCCCCTTTCACTTGAAATGGAAAAAGATTGTGCTTGTTAACAAAATATATTTGCAAACTAGCACAAGCATTGCAAATGCCATGCAAGATTCGGCAGTACTGCGGCAGCACACCAACAGACTACGGTATACAGATTTACTATTGCCCTGGAGGTAGAAACCACGTCGGCGGCGCCGAGCAGAGATTTGCGATCAACGCACACTGTGGTAGCGGCGTCGATCTCCCCTCGTCCATGCAGTACACGCCCTCCACGAGCTCCGCCCTCCACGCGTCGAACGACGAGTACCAACTACCAATCGTCGGCGAAGTAGATACGGTTGCCTCTCCACACCGTCGCGGCCGGAGACGTCCACAGCCGTCGAGCACCCTCTCCCCAGAGGCCAGGAAGATCGCGTGGTCGCCCAAGCTCTCCATCCGCGTCCATTTGTACGGCGTCGTTGACCGCGGTCCAGCTCGAAAACCCGGAAGCATGGGATGTCGAGGAGCCGGTTCAGCGGCGTGCTCCGAGCCTCCGACTTCTTGTCACCATCAGCAGCCAGTTGCCGTCCGGTGGTGCAACGAATACGAAATAAACTTTGATCTGCTAACAAAAAACCGTAACAAAACTGATAGCGAGCGCAACAATGATTGCTAAGCGTACAATGGCAACAAATTATAGCACCAAAGCTAAAACAAAATCACATCCCCAATTGCAACAAATATTTTTTTGGTACAACAAATCAACAAAACAATTGCAACAAGAATGCTCGCTATAACATTTTTGCGAGTACACACTGCAACAAAATGAAACACTAGTTTCAATAATTGAGAAAAGTTGCTACAACAAATCAGGAAAATGCATGCAACAAAATCCATCGAAGGAGATAGCGGTACCGAGGTGAGGAGATGAGATCGGATGAGGAGGAGGTAGTGGCCCGATGCCTCATTGTTGGCACCAGGATATGGCGGGGCGAGAAGGTAGTCGGGCCCAATGCCTATTCTTTCGATGAGCTTGGGATGTCGGCCGCGAAACCATCACCGGTGGCAACGAAAAATAAAGGCCGTGTGGTGCAAATAGTGTTTCACATGGAGAGAAAGAGGGAGGGGATAGATAGAAAGGCACAAAGGAGCATGGTGCAGGCGGCTAACAAGGATTAAAATCTCTAAACATTCTTTTATTTAGTTAAAGACCACACATCCTTCGTGGTCGTAACCCCTAAAGCTAACGATCCTCGTAGTCATAAGGATTCCAGAGGTTATATCGTGGGTACCCTGATGGGAGAGGTTCTGTACCTGCCGCCTCACCGTAATCGCCGTAAAGTAATGAATTATCACTTGGACCCGTTCCAAGTATATTCTTTCTATGTGATCAATGGAACATGCGCCTTATTCGTTCCAAACTACACGACGTTCCACAGCTTTGAGTCACTGACGCTAACCACCATGTAGTTATATCTTCCACTGGCATCAACTGCCGAACGGTTGATACATTGTCAATTGCCGTCCCCTCCGACCAGTCGCGATGCTTCTAACAAGTGCCTCTTCAAGGAGTAACTGCTACCACTTCATTAGTTATTTAAAGAAAGATCAAGGGAGGAGGAGAGGGTCAATCCAGTCGATCGCAATTCGACACTACACACAAGACCTAGTGATTCAAAGACAATTAAAGCATTAGAATAGCAACACATTCTGTGTACTTAGGACTAGTCCTCTGCCTTGTCAAGGGCACCCCCTGTATTAACCAGTTAATATCAATAAAGAGCAGTTCCATTCTCTCCCAAGAACTTTGTGCTATTTTTCTCTATTTTATTTCGTAAGATCGGCGACTCAATCGTCGACAGCTGGCGCAATCCGTAGGGAAGAAGGTGTCGAGTTCTTGAAGTTTTCTTTGTTCAAACAATCCTCATTCACTTTCCCTCGCTCCATCATCGCTCATACGAACATGGCAGGGACTTGGGATGAGGAGAACTGGTTCAACTTGGCGGACTACTCTGACATAGACATGGACGCATGTATTCGCGCCATGGAACATGACGCAATGTCGTCATCATCCTCTTCCGCTGCCGGCTCTCCGCTCGCTAAAACTAGCGAGATCGACCAGTGGTGCCTTCAGAGGGACCAACCGTTCTGACCAATTTGGAACGTCCAAAGGCCTCTGCAAGACCGGTCCTTCCGACTGACAAAAAGGGCGACAAAATATGTGAACCACAGCCCGAGGGTCAATGTACTCACAATATGGTCATGGGCGACCAGTATTCGCCAACGGCTCCTACGTATTCCGGGGGCCAATCGACATCTAGTAAGGGTGTCAATGAAGATGCAACTAGTCGTAGGCCAAGTGGGAATGATAAAACTCAACATACAATCGGCAATTCGCCGGATCAGGCTGAGTCCACCACAAAGCCTACCAGAGGTGATAATTTTTGACCGCTCACCGTCTTGGAGGCTCCTTGACGAAACGCTGGAAGGCTCTCCCTTAGCTACGATGGAAGTTCGTCGAAAGATCGTTGTTGGAGGCATGAGGTCAATGTGATCAGAGATACTGATCAAGGCGCCCTGCATGATCATTCTCTGCTTAACCCACCACCACGTACTAATGGAAATGGTACGTGCACTCAAGCACCAAATGTCAGAGGTATCAGAGCTGATGGATGTCCATCAGTTAATTTGTCTGCTTCTACCCCACTGCGCATAAGGGGTCGAACAGGGCAAGACGGAGGGCCTTCGAGTCATCGAACATCATCTACTAACAGAAATCCACCAAGACATCCGTTAACTATTTAAAGCCCGCAACAAGTTTGTGATATTCTGAATAATCTGGATCTTGCTATAGCAGAAAATCTAGGATATGCTCAACTTGCAGGAAGGGTATCGAATTTTTTTTAGCAAACCATGCAGCGTACAGAAACGTACCGGGAGAGGTGGACCTCGCAAAGTCAAACCTTGACTTCATCCCAACATTTCTCCTTCAGCAGAGAACAACATGGTCGGGCTGGAGACCGATCGGTACAAAGACCTCCTTGAAGATTCTGACCGGGGAGTCACGAGGGAAGACGACTTTTTCCTGAGGCCACTCCTCCCCCTCGTCATGAGGAGCAATTGCTTGTTCTAGGCGATCTTCGACATCACCTAAACCAGGCATCTGATTGAAGGCATCACACCAATGTCTACGACTGGTTCGGTACACCAAATCCTCGGTATAACAACTTGAGAAATCGATCTCCGACCGATTATAATCCGACACCTTTCCAGAGAAGATGCCATGACTCAATTACAGGTTGTCGAGCCTTCTCAACAGGGCTCCAAGCTATACACTGGTCGGATAGATTCCGATCAGCAAATGTAGAGAAGTTTAATGGGATTCAGAACCCATTAGAGTTTCTCCAAATCTATACCACCGCCATCAGAGCTGCTGGTGGTGATGACAACGTGATGGCCAACTATCTGCCCATGGTAATTGAAGGATCTGTCCGGTCATGGTTGCTCAACTTGCCTGTTGGATCGATCTACACTTAGGAGCAGCTCTGCGACCTCCTGATTATAAATTTTTAGGGTACGTACGACTGCCCTGGGAAGGAGGACGACCTCCACCGAATCCGGCAAAAGTCCAATAAAACTCTTCGGCAGTATATCAAAAGATTTAGCTAGGTTCGTAATTCTATACCAAAGGTGGCAGAGTCTTTGGTCATTCAAACTTTTAAAGCAGGGCTAAAGAACCGGCGGTTTACGAAGGATATTGCAATAAACTCTCCACGAACGACCGTCAAGTTTTTTTGACATGGTCGACAAATACGCAGCTGTTAGCGAAGCGATTGAAAGGTGTGAAGCTATTAATAAAAAAGATAAAATCCCTCAACCTGGCTTGGATAAGCTAGAAAATAAGCATAAGAAGGCTCTCAAGAATAAGAGGAATCGCAAGCCTGAAGTGGATCGGATGCCTAAGAGGGGGGGGGGGATGAATTAGGATTCTTTTTGCTAATGGACAATTTAAAATCTAATAAGTTCTAACCCAACCTATGTGTCTATGGATTCTAGTGTGGTCAAAACAACTCCTACACAATTCTAGAGAAGATTATAAAGAGCAAGAAAGTAAATACGTAAATGTAAAAGAGACAAGAGACACAACCAATTTTTTACCGAGTTCTCGGAGATTCAGTGATCTCCCCTACTCCTCGTTGGAGCACGCCTAGACCATCACTTGAACTTAGAAAGATAAAGCAACTAGAGTGATGCACACAAAGCCTATGCTACTTCTCAAATCTCTCAAAATATGCTCTTGAATCCTCTTAAGTTCTCTTCATCTTCCCTTGGTGTTAGATGAACCTGTAGAGTGGCCAAGACAGCTAACAAAGACGTCCATGAACAATATTTATAGCCTTCTTGAAGAAACTAGCCGTTACACCTAATTTCCTGAGAAAACAGCACATTCCGGATCATCCGAAGCACTTCCGGATCATCCTGAAGCTTGATATCCAACGGTCAAAAAACTAGCCATTGCAGGCTTAAAGTATCATTTGATAGCTTTCGGATCAACCTTACATCCGGATGATCCTTTCCATTCGGATCATTCGGAATGTACATGAGTTTCAGCCTATTCCAAAAACAACTCTCTGTCTCAATGATCCGCTTGATTATCCGATAGCTTTCGGATCATCCGGAATGCATTGAGTTTCTAACATATTGAAAAAACACCCTTCTGGTCCAACGATCCGCTTGATTGTCCAATAGCTTCTGGATCATCCAAAATGCATTGAGTTTCCAACATATTGAAAAAACACCATTCTGGTCCAATGACCCGCTTGATTCTCCGATAGCTTCTTGATCATCCGGAATGCATTGAGTTTCCAACATATTGAAAAACACCTTTCTGATCCAATGATTTGCTTGCTTGTCCATTAGCTTCTCAATCATCCGGAATGCATTGACATTTCTCAAACTTATCCAATAAAGCTCCAACTTTGATTTCGTTGCAACTTCAACTCTTTCAAGGGCTTCCTTTGACTAGAGATGAGCTAAATAAGTCTAGCGTGCATCACTACTAGCTACTCAACCTAACTAAGCTCAAGCTACTAGTCTAGACCCCCTTTAATAGTACGGCTAAAACAAAAACAAAGGACCTATTACTGCAATGATCCATCCTCGACTCCTTGGATCATTTCTAAAACACAAAGTCCTTAATCTTCAACACATTTTGTGCTTTGCCTTCAATGTCCATTTAGGGTCAATACTTGGCCCACATATCCAAACCACCATCGAGACCTAATTTAAACTTATGCTACACAAAAGAGTTAGTCCCGATGATTAAGTAATCATTAATCACCAAAACACAAATTATGGGCCTAGATGCTTACAAAGCCTGACAATAAGGAAATCCTTGTGGTTCCTAAAAAGTTTACTAAGGTCAAGAGAGATTATTTCGGTCGAAACAAGTCAAAGGCTCCGACCGACAACTACAAGAAGAACAAGAAGTGGTGTCCACTACACCAAGCAGCAGGGCATGATCTGCGTACCTGCCGAGCCTGGCAAAAGGAACTGAAGGATTACTACTCAGGTGAAGGTCCGTTCGCCTCCATAAGAGAAATTGGAGAACCAAACTCCAAGAAGGAAAAACATGGCGACGAAGAAATAGAGTACCAGGAGCCTCAGCACACCGTCGACATGATCTTCGGCGGATCTTCCTTGTACGAATCAAGACGTCATCTAAAGGCTGTGGAGCGGGAGGTCAACCTCACTGAAGCTCCGATCACTATCAAGCCATCTAGGTGGTCGGAGACCGTAATCTCCTTTGGCAAAGAAGACTGCCCCATCCCGTCAACTCGACCAGGTAGGTTCCTTATTGTCGTTGAACCAACTATTGATAATTGTAAAGTTAATCGAATTTTGATATATGGAGGTAGTTCTTTAAACATTTTATTTATGGGAGCATAGGAAGAAATGCAAATTCCCAGATCTAAAGTAAAACCTATAAAATATACTTTCCACGACATAGTTCCTGATTCTACTGCAAAACCTATAGGGCAACTATCCCTACTAGTTACATTCAGAAGACTTGACAACTTCTAAACAGAAAAGATCCCGTTTGAAGTGGTGGACTTCGAAACCGCATACAATGGAATCCTTGGTCGTTCGACATTGGCGAAATTATTGATATCTACGCATTACGGCTATCAGAGTCTAAAAATGTCAGGACCAAAAGGGGTTATTACGGTTCAATGAGATAGAAAGATGGCATATGCATGCGATCGAAAATCCTTAGAACTAATCGATGAACTTCCGACCAGGGAAACTAATCCACCTTCAACGCAGGTCATGCACTCAAGATCGAAGATGGCCCCAAAACCATCCAACCAGACCAAGGAGGTTCCACTCGACAAAAGCGCTTCTCCAAAAAGCGTCAAAACACCATTTGGGTTAGGAATGCTAATGCCTCTATCCAAAAGGTACTGGTCGGGGCAGGACTCGATCCTAAATAGGAAGAGTCGCTCGTCTCCTCCCTATGAGCAAACATGGATGTATTCGCCTGGCAAGCATCCGATATGCCCAGAGTTCCCAAGAAGGTGATCGAGCATAGGCTAGCTCTCCAACGTGCTAAGAAATCGATCAAGCAGAAGCTAAGGCGTTTTGCAACTAAACGGAAGGAGGCAAACCAGTCGGAGATCGACAAGCTCCTCAAGGCTGGGTTCATTCGTGAAGTCAAACACCCAGAGTGGCTCGCTAATCCTGTAATGGTTAGAAAAAGCAATAGAAAATAACGAATGTGTATTGACTTTACAGATCTTAATAAAGCTCGCCCGAAGGATTACTTTCCCTTTCCACGCATTGATCAACTTGTAGACTCCACTTCCAGGTGTGAGTTGTTAAGTTTTTTGTATGCATATTCGGGGTATCACCAGATCAATATGAGTAAAGATAATGAAGAGAAAACGTCCTTCATCATGCCCTACGACACTTATTGCTATATTAAGATGCCCTTTGGTCTAAAAAATACTAGTGCGACTTCAGAGGCTGATGCAAAAAACCTTTAATCCTCAAATAGGTCAAAATTTGGAAGTCGTTGATGACTTGGTCGTGAAAAGCATCAATGCTGGCGATCATATTCCCACCTACAAGAGACTTTCAATAACTTAAGAAGACATAACCTTAAGTTAAATCCGGAAAAGTGAGTGTTTGGAGTTTCCTCTGGAAAGCTTCTTAGGTCCCTAGTTTTGGCTAGAGGAATTGAAGCAAATCTAGTAAAGATATCGACCATCGAGTAGATGCACCCTCCGACCACAAAGAAAGAGGTTCAAAAACTAATCGGCTGTATGGCAACGCTAAGTCATTTCATAGCACGGTTAGGAGAAAAAGGATTACCTTTCTTTAAGCTTCTCCGAAAATATGGAAGTTTCAAATGGACCAAAGAAACAAATGATGCCTTTGAGGAGCTCAAGAAGTACCTTAGAGTGCCCGATCTTAGTATCTCTAAGATCGGAGAAACATTAGTGATATACGTGGTCGCAACGCCATAAGTTGTCGATCAAGATCGGGTCATTGATCGTGATAACATCTAACGACTAGTATATTACATAAGCGAAGTCATACATGGACCAAAGGAACAATATCTACAGGTACAAAAGTTGCTCTATGGTCTCCTTATGGCTTCAAGGAAACTAAGGCATTACTTTCAGGGCCACAGAGTGGTCGTACCAACTGGATATCCTCTTGGTCAAGTTCTCAAAAACAGGGAATCATCCGGACGAATAGCAAAATGGGCGGTCGAACTTGGGGCGTTCGACCTCCATTTCATTTCACGAACAACAATCAACCTTGAACCCACCCAAGGGCCTGAGTAAACCCACCCAAGGGCCCGGGTACGAACACCATGATGAGTGGACAATGTACTTTAACGGTTCCTTGATGCTCAAGGGCTCAGGGGCTAGAGTTGTATTGATATCCCTTATGGGAGAACAAATCAAATAAGCTATTCAGTTAAACTTTCCTACTACAAATAATGTGGCAGAATATGAAGGTTTACTGGCAGGACTTCGAGCAGCCAGAGCGCTCGGGATTCGTAGATTTCTAGTGAAAGGCGATTCTCAACTAGTAGTGAATCAAGTCGAAAAAAAGTATCAATGCTCAAGTACCAAGATATCATCTTATTTGGCGGAAGTATGAAAACTCAAAAAGTACTTCTTTGGTTTCCAAATCCAACATATTCGTAGAAAGTAAAACTTTCTGGCAGACCAGTTGGCACGAATGGCCTCCACAAGGTCACCCATCTCGCTCGAAGTTTTCCTTGAGCAACTCGATTCACCCTCGGTGGTCGAGCCTTTCGAGGACTTAGATGCTCCTTTGGAGGTCGTGCAAATCGATGTCTATAGCAATTCGATGATGTCGATCTACAATTATCTTCAGCATGGTATTATTCCTGAAGACGATGTAGAGGCTGATCGTATAGCTCGAAAAGTCAAATCACACACTTTGATTGAAAGTACCCTTTATAAACGGGGATCTCACGGTGTGTTGATGAGATATCTCAAAAGGATGGCATTCAGTTGCTATCTGACATTCATGGAGGAGTCTGTGGAGCACATCATTCCTACAGAACACTAGTCGGTAAAGCCTTTAGGCGAGGATACTACTATCCAACTATTCTCTATGATGCAAAAGAGCTCGTGACGAAGTACGTATAATGTCAATTCTATAGTTGACAAGTACATCGGCCGGCACAAGCTTTGCAAACAATACATCTTTCTTAGTCTTTTGCAACTTGGGGACTGGACATTCTGGGATCTTTTCCAAGAGCACTCGGGGACTTCAAATTCCTTTTCGTCATGATTGACACGTTCACAAAGTGGATAGAAGCCGAGCTAGTTGTTAAAACAACAACTGAGGCTGCCAAGAGGTTTCTCATAGAAAACATGATCACACGATTCGGTATACCCAGTCGTATAATCACAGATAACGGTACCTAGTTCTCAAGCGATAATTTCCAAGAATTCTACTAGGATCTAGGTATTAAGATGCATTTCGCTTCTGTTGCTCATCCATAGAGTAATGAAGCAGTCGAGTGATCTAATGGTATAATAATGCAAGGAGTGAAACATCGAGTATTCGACCAGTTAGCAAAATGGTCAAGAGCTTGGGTACAAGAACTTCCTTCTGTGTTATGGGCCATTCGAACCCTGACCAGTTGTGCGACCTATGAAACACTATTTTTTCTGGTTTATCTTGTTGAAGCCATGCTTCCTCTAGAACTAAAAATTGGTTCCGCTCGAACTGATCATTTTACTGAAAGCGATTAAGAAGAACGACGACTCGACGACATCAATTTCCTTGTAGAACGACGAAACCAAGCCCTGATACGATTGGCAATCTACCAACAAGCCATGAGAAGGTACGACAGTCGTAAGGTGCAACCTTGCAGCCTTACTGTAGGTGATCTGGTTCTCAGGAAAATTCAGAACCAGGCGAATCGCAATAAACTTTCTCCCAAATGGGAAGGTCCATACACTGTGGTCGAAGTCACCCGACCAAGTTCGGTACGACTAGCTATGTCAAATGGGTGTGTGTTGACTAATTTTTAGAACATTGACTAATTGCGTAAGTTTTATGTATAGTTGTTATTTTATTTTCTTTAATTCAATAAAGATGCATCATTCCTTTACTTTCCGATGAGTGCTGTTGTTTATATATCTGTTATCCATTCTCTGGTCACATACTATTGTTGTTTAAACTAATAGGAGAAGATGCATTTCTCTCCGATATCCTTCCAAAAGGGATCTCTTTTACTTTGGCCTTGACATAGTTGTCAAAAGCTATCGAGGTCCTAGTCATGACCATCACCGCAATGGCTCTCACGCGTGACCATTCACTCTTTTCTCAAAGAAGCAAACGAGTAAAGGAGCATTACATAAACAACTTGGTATAGTTACTTACATGCTTAGAATTTAGAGACTAACCTTCTTCATTTCAACATTCTATTATACTCTTATTTTGGCTATTGGCCGGGACATGGAAAGCCTCCCAGTCGAAATCTCTCCTCTCTACATATGGTCCTACCCACTGGAAGGAGTTTCCTAGCGACAGTCCTTTTCTTACAATTTTTGCTGCCAGTCAGGACTTAAGCATGAATACGTTTCGCGAAGGGTTTGTCATGTCTTTGGTCCTTAGCAACCTTCACAACTGGTTTGGATAATCTATATAAATAAAACCACTGAATGTTTTTTCATACAGTCTTGCATGATTTCTTATCATCAAGCTAAGTCTAATAACATCTTCCGACCACTAAACGTACTATATAGTATTTCGATTATGGAAATAGATCTAAAGCTATTTGAAATCATACACTGGTTCTGACCAAATTGATTTCCTAGTGCTTAACTAGATCATTTTATAACATAATCAGCACATACTTTGTACCATGGTCGTAGCTTTTGCTCTTTTCTTAGTCTACTGGTTCTTTAGTAAGATCTTCTACTAACACAAGCAGTCGGGGCCTAGGAAACATATGAGTAAACAAAGACTTTATTGATGATAAAAGGTAGTTTTTATATTCATAATTCTAATTTTACAATCATCTACTTCTTGGGGCCACCAAATTGGTCGCTGCGAGACGGAGACCCGACCTCCATTTCCTCTGTGACCTTTTTCCCGAGAGGCCCTGTTTCCTCAAACAACTTGGTCGCCTCTTCACCCGAACAGTTCAAGTCTTCTTCAACGGCTTAGAGATGAATAGAGAGGGGTTGGAAGCTTTAAGCTTTGCCAAAGCAAAGCTGACTCCGTTCGCGGCAGCTTCCTTCATAGTTTGGGCATAGTTTTCCCGAGTAGTTTTGTGTAACAGCCCAAATTTCAAATTTTAGTAAAAATTAAAATTTATTTACTTTGGTGGATTTTTCTGGAATTTTTAAAAAGCTTTTATAATGATTTTAAAGTCAAAACAAATTTATTTGCAAAATTAAAAGCCAACATTGAGTTGGAAATAATTTTATTAAGTCCAAAATAAGTATGAGAATTTCTGTGAATTTTTTTCAAAATTTTTGGAGTTATTTTACTATTTTCTAAAGCCTAAATGAATTATCAGGATTAAAAAAAAAGAAAAGCAAAAGAAAAGTAAAAAATAGCTTTGGGCCGAAACCCAAAGGCTCATTGCAGTAGATATACCTGTAGTCCGAGAATATTCTGATGTCTTTCCTGATGATCTACCTGGCATGCCACCGGATAGGGACGTAATATTCTTAATTGACTTAGTCCCAGGGACAGCTCCAATATCGAAGCGACCCTATAGAATGCCCAGCCAATGAGTTAGCAGAATTGAGGAAACAAATTGAAGAATTGCGAAGCAAAGGGTACATCCGACCCAGCTCATCACCTTGGGGAGCACCAGTATTGTTCGTCAAGAAAAAGGACAATAGCATGAGGATGTGTGTTGATTACAGATCACTCAATGAGGTGACGATCAAGAACAAGTACCCGTTACCCAGGATAGATGATCTGTTTGATTAGCTGAAAGGAGCAAGTGTCTTCTCGAAGATTGATTTGAGATCCGCTATCACTAATCAAGATCGAATGTAAGATATTCGAAGACACCCTTCACCACCAGATATGGACTGTACGAGTTTACAGTGATGTTTTTCGGTTTGACGAACGCCCCTGCTTACTTCATGAATATGATGAACAAAGTGTTCATGGAATTCTTGGATAAGTTTGTGGTTGTTTTCATCGACGACATTCTCATCTACTCGAAGGATGAAGAAGAACATGAGAAGCATCTCAGAATGATTCTAGACAAGCTTAAAGAGCACCAGCTTTATGCCAAATTCAGCAAAAGTGAATTTTGGCTAAGTCAAGTGGCATTCCTTGGACATATTGTATCAGCAGGAGGAATTGCAGTAGATCCTGCCAAGGTTGAAGCGGTATCAGATTGGAAGCAACCCAGGACAGTCACCGAGGTGAGAAGTTTCCTTGGACTAGCGGGTTATTATCGCAGGTTCATTGAAAATTTCTCTAAAATTGCAAGATCCATGACCCAACTTCTGAAGAAGGAAAAGAAGTTTGAATGGACAGATGCCTGTGAAGAAAGTTTCCAAGACCTGAAGAGGAGATTAGTCTCAGCACCTGTGCTAGTCTTACCTGATATCCGTAAGGATTTCGAGATTTTCTACGACGCATCCCGGCAAGGTCTCGGATGTGTGTTAATGCAGGAAGGCAAAGTAGTGGCTTATGCATCCAGGCAGTTGAGGCCACATGAAGGGAATTATCCGACACATGATCTGGAGTTAGCAGCTATTGTGCATGCTTTGAAGATCTGGCGGCATTATCTCATTGGTAACTGCTGTGAGATTTTCACGGATCACAAGAGTCTGAAATATATCTTCACGCAGACAGAATTAAACCTTCGGCAGAGAAGATGGCTAGAGTTGATAAAAGATTATGATCTTGGGATTCATTATCATCCGGACAAAGCAAATGTAGTTGCAGATGTCTTGAGCAGAAAGACCTATTGTAATACCATGATGGTGCAGAAAGATCAGCCAGAACTACATGAAGAATTGAAGCGTCTAAACTTGGAGATTGTCAGTCAAGGTTGTGTGAATGCCTTGGAAATACAGCCAACTCTTCCAAGTCAGATAAGAGAAAAACAGCTAGAGGATGAAGACATTAAGGAGATCAAGAAGAATATGCGAAGAGGCAAGGCTCCAGGATTCGCTGAAGATGAACAAGGAACTGTATGGTTTGGGAACCGCATTTGTGTACCTGACCAACAGGAGTTAAAACAGTTAATTCTGAAGGAGGCTCATGAATCGCCTTACTCCATTCACCCTGGAAGCACCAAGATGTACCAGGATCTGAAGGAAAATATCGTGGGTCAAGATGAAGCGAGAAATTGCTGAGTTCGCCGCCTACCGTGATGCGTGTCAGCGAGTTAAGGTAGAACATCAGAGACCAGCTGGATTGTTGTAGCCACTACCAATTCCAGAATGGAAGTGGGAAGAAATTGGCATAGATTTCATCACCGGACTTCCTAGGACCCAATCAGGATATAATTCTATCTGGGTGATAATTGATCGGTTGACTAAGGTAGCACACTTCATCCCCGTCAAGACTACGTACAGAAGCAGTCAGTTGGCAGAATTATATGTGGTCAGGATTGTTTGTCTACACGGAGTGCCCAAGAAGATCGTGTCCGACAGAGGTTCCCAATTTACATCAAGATTCGCAGAGTCTGCATGAAGCCTTAGGACCAAACTCACTTCGGATAGCCTATCATCCTCAGACGCATGGCCGCATTGTAACGCACCAATCAAGTCCTCGAAGATATGCTCCGAGCCTATGCCCTAGAATTTGGACAAAGTTGGGACAAGAATTTGCCGTATGCAGAATTCTCGTATAACAATAGCTATCAAGCTAGTTTACAAATGGCTCCATTTGAAGCTTTGTATGGCAGAAAATGCAGAACTCCACTCCTATGGGATGAAGTAGGAGAACATCAGCTCCTTGGACCTGAGTTAATCAAAGATGCTGAAAGTAAGGTAAAAGCCATAAGAGAGCATCTGAGAGTGGCACAAACCCGACAAAAGAGTTATGCTGATAAACGTCGGAGGGATTTGAACTTTGAGGTAGGAGACTTTGTCTATCTCAGAGTCACTCCACTCAGAGGAGTAAGAAGATTCCGGACAAAAGGAAAACTCGCACCCAGATTTGTGGGACCATTGTAACATCCCAAATTCTGTACTTGTGTTTCAAATGTAAGAAAATGAGTAGAATTTAAAACTTTTTCTTACATCATGTATTTCCTGTGTACTAAACAATTATTGTACAAGAGTATGGAAATACAAAGTCACAAGTCTTTTGATCCAATCTTGTGATCCTTCTGGGAAATATTTTTCCTAAGTCCTAGGGTTGATATGTGACCCTCGAAAAATTTCACAATTTTTAGAAATTGTTCGAATATTTTTAAGGGTCAATCAAACTTGTTTGACTCAAGTCAAACCCTAGCTCAAAGCATTGTATAATTTCGGAGAAAATACTCAGATAAAAACCTCTGGAAATTTTATACAAGGTCCATCTCAAGGTTAGCAAGCTACTGTAAAATTTCATAAAATTGGAGTTAGTTTGCTACCTCAAATAAATCCCAAGTCTCAGCTTTTAATTTCAAACTAAAGCGATTCACTGTTTCTCAAAGTAACTGCAGTCCTGCTCGTGCCAACCGGCTCAGTCAAACCAATTACAAGCACCACCCGCAGCCCTTGGATCTCAATCCAACCACAAAGACCTCCTCTCGGTCTTTGTAAAGACCCCACCCGCACGACCTCCTCCTGTTCTATTTGCAAAGACAACCCTCGAGGACCTCCCCTAGGACCTCCTTTGCACCTTTTGCAAAGACCACCCTGGGGCGACCTCCTCAGCCCTCCACGACCACCCCTAGCACTTGGGTGATCGTGGGCCGTCCATCTTGAGATCTGTGGCTCAGACCTCCCCTAAGTGTTAGGACCTCTAACACATAGTTCTAAATCTGAGCCCTTAGATTTTAATCCAACAGCTCACGACCTCCCTAGTGGAGCTCTGTGCTGATTTTAACCGTTGAGCTCTTTGACCGGTCCTCCCTGGTTCTCTCACTGACTATGGGGCCTGGTCATTATCAAATTTTGTGCATGGCAGTAGAGAGCAGTGCCTTGTCAACTCTAGAGCTGACAAACGGCTATGTGCTGCCAACATTAAATGTCTGGCAGTCCCTTTTTGCTCAAAAGTCTCTCTGACAACCTACTCCCATCATGTCGAGTGTCCTAGCTTGTTGAAACTGTGGACACTGCCTTGTTCTTCCTCTCCGGCTATATCTTGAGCCCGAGCTTCTCCCTTAAGCTTCTTTGGATCCATTCTTGCACCTCTAACTTCTTTCTCTGCTCTTGTGCTCAAAACACCCGAAAGTCTTTGCCACCATTGTTTGGACCTTGAGCTCCCAGCGACCTCCGAGCTCCAGTGGTTCAATATTGCAATATTGGCTGTCTCTTTGTCATCTTGGTCACCTCAAGTCTCCCTAACTTGTTTTGTTTAAACCTTCACAGAGGTTGATAATTTGGGGAGCCTGTTTTCGGGGCCGAGTTAGTCGTCTTCCTCATCTCCAGCGAGCACCACTGTCACCGGAGCTCCTGCGACCACTCCCAGTTCTCCTTCACTCCCTAGTGAGTACTTGATTCCAAAACCCGATCCTCTTAGACCTCTTCGGTTTCGTTTTCGCCGCATTTGGTCTCCGACGATTATCTCCGTTAGCGCTGGTAGGTGCGCTTTAGCCTAGCTGTTGGCACCTTTAGGTTCTTCTCACTATTTGGAACCCACCGAGCCTTTGGTTCTCGCCGGTGAGGTCCCCATCGCCGGCGGTGAGCTAAAAACCGAGTTCATATTTTTGTCGTGCCTTACTCGGACAAGTGCTGTAGCCCAATGATTAGCATTTAAGTTGTCCGAGAGCCTAATCATTTGGGTTAAATGTTGTTCTTGTCGGCAAGCCGTGGGTATAGTTTTTGTCCCCGACCTCTTAGTTTCAATCGTGGACGTTAAAGACCTCCGTAGGTTAAAATCCCAGCCATTAGGATCACCCTCCTCCTTGGGGTCCTCTTTGCAAAAGACCTCCTTGAGGTCCTCTGTGTAAAAGACCTCCTTAGTCGCTTAATAAAACCACCCTGAGCCACCGCATCGAGGTCCTCTTTGCAAAAGACCACCCCCGGTCTTTTGTAAATAGAACCTTGAAACTACTTTGGGGTCCTCTTTACAAAAGACCACCTCGGTCCTTTGTGAAGAAGGCCGCAAGACCTCTCTCTATTAAACACTGTCTCATAGGACCTCCCGCGTAGATCATGGCCATCCATGACCTCCCCGTGAGATCTTAGCCGCCACGACCTCCCCAGAGATCTTGACCGTCTAGGACCTCCTCGCTTCATCTTAGCCGCTCAGACCTCCTCTTGGAGATCTTGACCGTCTAGGACCTCCTCCTTTAGATTCGTGGCTTTAGGACCTCCCCGCCTCCGATCTGGACCGCTTATGACCTCCCCGGGAGATATAAGCCGCCCGCACTCTCTCTGCTAAAAACCCGCTTAGGACCTCCCCATTGAGATCGTGACCGCTTAGGACCTCCTCGGTGAGATTCTAGCCGCCAAGACCTCTCGTTGTTAAGCTCACCGCTTAGGTCCTCTCTCCGCTCAGATCTAGACCGTTAAGACCTCCTGGAGATCTTAACCGCCCGCACCTCCCCTTAGTGAGATAGCCGTAGGACCTCCTCGTGGAGCTCGGGACCGCCAGATCTCGATCGACGGCCACGACCTCCCTAGTGCGCGAGAGATCCTTCGCGCGTCTTTGTGCCTCCAGTGGTCGGGACCGTTGGATTCGATATCCACGGTCAGGACCTCCCCAGCGCGCCGTCTTTGTGCGTGCGTGCATCGTGCTCTGTGTGACCGTTGGATCCCGCATCGGCGGTCCGGACCTTCTCCTTTTCGCTAGCTCCTCAGACCTCCCGGGAGCTCCAAGTTTTCAAAGTGTTTAAGTGTTCTAATTTTCAAATGTGCATACCTTTTTTCATTTTAACTCCTTTTTGAGTGAATCCAATTCTGTTAGCTTCCTCTAGTAATAAACTTGTTAATAAAACTGACTTTAGGCATGTTACCGTTTCCAACAAGATTTCGCATGCAAATTAGTTTTATTCATTTTCATAACTTGAAAAATCATAACTAAATCATTTTAACTCCAAATGAGGTGAGACCACTTGTGTTAACCTTAAAATGTCAGTAGCCACCTATCATAAAAATTTCAGCTGCACCACCTTTCTAGAAATTTTTGCCAAACAATTTAATTATGTTGAGCGAATGATTGCAATTTTTCCAGCTGAGCAAAATTGTTTTGATCATAACTTTTGCTGTGAGAGTCCAAATCAGTTGGTTCTTGTTTCTAAATTTTTTATAAATCATTCTCTTGCTGCTGTAAAATTTTCAGAGCATTTGTCGCATTTTGGTTTTAGAGTCTTTTTCATTTTCTTTGTTCTTATCGGTTCTTTTTCGCTCTTTCGGTAGGTTCCGACGATTGTGCCATCCTTGAGAGTGATCCTCTGCAGCATAGTGAGCAACAGCAGCCAGGCAAGCAGTTTGATCATTTCCCATTTGGTCCCATTACTTTTAAAGTCTAATATTTTGTTTAACTTCTATGTATGCATTGCTATTTTATTGATTAAATTGATTAGTTAATCCTCTAGTTGCATAATCTGTAGGTAAATAATTATCCTTTACTACCTGAGCCTAGTTTTTTTGCTGTGATTAGAGTTCGTTGGATGAGCTCTTGTCACTTAGTAGATTTCGAATAAATATTGCTTAGCCATGCCTAGTTATCGGTAGTATTGGGCGATCATCGACTTAGTCGATGATCTTGATCACACAAATCCTTATATTATTCCATTATGTCCAATCCTTGTGTTTTATTGATTTACAAATCAAAACTGAAAAAAAACTATATCTTGACTTGGGCACAATGGTATGTTGGTATGATCTGTTGGGTGTGAATGGAATGGTGCCTAAGTCCCTAAGGACCGAGTTACTTGTGCCATTGATCCAAGCAATTGTTGCGTGCTAACCATACGAGGGGGATATGGAACCTCTCTTGACTAAGTACTTTGGGAGGTGTTAATTATGAGCTGGTCGGTGGGTGTGTTGAAACCGTGTGTGTGTGTGGTGTTGGAGGAGCATTAGCGCACCGGTTAGGTCATCTAATGTGTCCTTCTCCCGTGGGTTGCGGCTCTTAATTAGCATCGTCTATTGGAAAGTGTCTTGTTAGACTTAGCCGTGCCTGCATACCAAAGGAAGTATGCTAACCGTGGCTGGTGGAAAGGCGGTCTATCGTGTGGGTACATTGGTGCACCCCTGTAGGGTTAAAACTATTCGAATAGCCTCGTCCTAGGTTATGGACACGCTTGGTTATTTCCCACAAGAACTAGACTACAACCTTTTTAAGAAAACTTAAACTTGACATGGGTGGTATGAAGGGGTACTTCATGCTATTGTTGTGGTGGCTATTGGGTTAGTCACTTCCAGGATGTTGTCATCTACCTATTGTTATAGTTGTTTCTCTTTTATTTGAACAATAAGAATTAATTGCAAACTTGCTTTTAAGTGTACTACATTATTGCAAATAAAACTTGCTTTATGCTGAAAATAAGTCCAGAGCCTCATCCACTTAAATAAAGCTTGCATGTAGCTAATTATAGTTCGTTATCTCACACGTCACGTCTTGCAGTACAAAAATAATTTTGTACTCGGATGCTATGCTTAATTGTTTTGTTGCAGAGGAAGAAGGTGAGCCCCAAGGGCCTTACTTTTGTGAGACGTGCGGGTTCTGGGACGACTAGCTTGGCGGTCCGGTTGGTTGCCTTGTGGGTAAAGGCACACTGATTGGCTTTTGTTTATCGCCATCTTATGGCACTTTTGCTTCCGCTGTGTACTTATCTAGTTGTATGTCTTTTGGCCGGTCGGCCTCGCTTTTGTAATAACTCTTTATATTAAGTATGTCTTTCAGCTCGTTGCTTGTTCGGTTCTATGTGAATGAATGGAATTGATGCATGATTTTCTAGCGGGGTGTGTATACTGCAATTCTGGGAAGTATAAATATCTCGAGACTTGGTTTATCTGATTTGTGATGCTAGGACCAATGGATGGTTAAGCATTACAAGCCAAATAAACCGGGCTCCTCACAACCATACAAAATTCTAGCCAAAAGAGGTGAAGTGGCATATCAGCTTGAGCTGCCAGAAGCCTTGTCAGTAGTGCACAATATCTTCCATGTATCCCAGTTGAGGAAATGCCTGCAAGCGCCAGAAGACCATACCTTCCTGGAAAGCTTTGACCTTCGAGAAGATCTCACATATGTGGAGCGACCAATTAAAATTCTGGATGTCGCAGAACGTGTTACCAGAAGCAGAATCATCAGATCATACAAGGTGTTATGGAGCCATCACCCAGAGAGTGAAGCCACATGGGAGAAGGAAGAAGACCTCAAGACCAACTATCCCGACCTGTTTGCTGACCAAACCTGAATCTCGGGGTCGAGATTCCCTTAAGGGAGGTAGGTTTGTAACAGTCCAAATTTCAAATTTCAGCAAAAATTAAAATTTATTTACTTTGGTGGATTTTTCTGGAATTTTTAAAAAGCTTTTATAATGATTTTAAAGTCAAAACAAATTATTTGCAAAATTAAAAGCCAACATTGAGTTGAAAATAATTTTATTAAGTCCAAAATAAGTATCGGAATTTCTGTGAATTTTTTCATAATTTTTGGAGTTATTTTACTATTTTCTAAAGCCTAAATGAATTATCAGGATTAAAACAAATAGAAAAGCAAAAGAAAAGTCAAAAATAGCTTTGGGCCGAAACCCAAAGGCTCCGGCCCAAACCTCCTTCCGCACCGGCCCATTCAGCCCGCCCCGCGCCTTCTATCTCTCTCTCTCTCTCTCTCTCCCACCGTCCGATTTAAATCGGACGGCTGCCAATCACCAACGCATCTCTCTTTCTCAATCTCTCTCTCGATCGTTGGATCTTACATCAACGGCTAGATCTCGCCCGTACCTCTCCACGTCACTGCTAATAATCGTGACCGTTGGATTAAGATCCAACGGCCCGTGTTCCTTCCTCCTCCTCCCCTTCTTCCTCGCGCAGCAACCGTCGCCCCCGCAATTTTCGGCCGCAACCGAGCTTCACAACTGCCGCCCACGGCCTCCGCCTGCCCAGCGCACGTGCGCACGCGACTCGGCGCCTCCAACCGCCCCACTCCCCACCTTCTTCCTCCTTCCCCGCGTCGGTTTTACCCACGAACGCCGAAAACGCCGCCGCACGCCCCCACCTCCTCCACGCCGCTCCAGACCCTCCCGACCCCTATAAAAGGGAGCACCGGGAGCCTCTCTTCACTCCGAACTCGAAGCCACCACCCAGTCTCCCTCTCTCGCCGTAAGCTCGCGGACCGAGTTTTCGTCGCCGCCGCTGCTTTAAGCTTCGCGCCGATTGCCGCGCCGCCGACGCCCGTCGTCGCCACCACCTCCATCGGCCGCCACCTGCCGCGATCTCGGTGCGCGCACCATTCCACCGAGGATCGCCGAACCCTACATCGTCGACGATCGTATTCTTCGCCGCGCCTTCCGTCCACGCCGCCACCACCTCACTCTTCCCAGTCACCGTGGTGAGCATCATGATCGCCGACCTCTCTCTCTTACGGTGCACTCGCCGGACTCGCTGCAAGAAGACAACGGTACGGTGACCTTTCGGTCCTCGCGGCGGCGCGCGTCACGACGTGGCTCAGCCACCTCATCGCCACCTGACCCCCTTGCACACGTGTCCTCCGACGTGGTGCCGTGTCTGCGCCCACGCACACGCCCGCATGGCATGGTCCACCGCAACCAAATCCCAGAGCTCGGTGGGCTTGGTCCACCGTGAGCCGTGTCCATGACATGTGGGGCCCACGTGTCAGAAATTCTTTAATTCTTTTAAATTCTGAAATTCTGTTGCTGGCGTCAGCATTGCGCAATAAATAGCTTTTTCAGTATAAAAATAATTCGGGAAATCCAATTAAATTTCAGATTTAGGTTTAAAACTTCTAAAATTCATAACTTTTGCATATGAACTCCAAATTGGGTGATTCAAATTGCAAAATTTATATAAAATTATAATCTAGCTAACTAAACCAAAATATTTCAATTTGGAGTTATTTTGATCTATGTGTTTGAATTTAATTGAATTTAAATATTGAATTTGTCGTATTTTCACGTTTAGACTTCGACAACTCTGGAGAGTTTGACCAATCTGAGGATTTAGAATTCCAAGACATCAACGAAGGCAAGTTACACCATTGACCATATTGCCCCCAGTATTTTAAGTTATTTTCAGTTTGTAAATTCTTTATTGCATGCATATGTTTGTATAAATACTTTAATATCCTGTTTTATGTATAGTTACCCCTATGTTTTATTGTATGGCCAATTTGGATATTGTATCTGACTACCTTGACACCATAGGTAAAATATTATCAAAATTAAACATATGCTTAGCTAAGCTTAGTTCACACTTACAGAATTTGGGATGGTTTTCACCAAATTTCTTACAAATTTGTTTCAAACTTGATATTGTGGTATTGTCTTACCACATGGATTTATAAATAGAGTTTTATTCAAAATAAAATCAAAAATGGGTTTGGACATGGGCGAAATGGTCGGAATGGTGGGTGCAGGTTTATGCACGGGATTGATCTGGTTAAGATTAAGGCCCATGGTTTGTAGGAATGACGCCCAAGTCAATTGAGGACCGGTCTTTGAGCCGCTTATTGCTATGCCATATCGTACTACCATATGTTTCCGCTGTGTTTATCATTTGTTATTTGATATTGTTGTTCAGACTCATTTGTATTAAACAATTATTTACTTAATGTCATTTACGATTTCGTGATATGAATGTGATATCCATTTTGTGAGACTGTGTACACTGAAAATCCTGGACCGGTGTTTGAACACAGAGAATTCGGGATCCTTCGCTCCCGGGTTCGACATTTTGAGAAGATCTTTGAGGTCTTCAAGTTGCTGGCCAAAGTATTTATCTTCACGGGATTTTCTAAAGTGGGCAGTTGCGCTCTTGATCCCATGTCAAAGAGCATCTTGTTGAGATTTTTGACTTTATCATCAAGACTCCACTCAAGATCTGCCCTCTTGCCAAGCTTGAACTTCAAAGCTTTCTCTGCTTTGGTCATTCTTTGAGTTTGCTCTGCACAAGTATACTAAGGATAAATACATATACTTAGAAAAGATAGACACTGGTCAAGTGTATGACCGGTTACCTTGATTCCTTTTCTCGAAAGTCACAATGACTTCCTTGTGTTTGGTCATCAAATATTCGATCGACCGGTCTTTTGCTTAGCATTCTTCTTCGAGCTTGGTTATTACGGCTTCCTTAGCCATGACCTTTTTTTTTTAATTTTTTTCCAAATATATCAAATATGATAAGGAAAGAAGTTAATTAACAAAAGAGAAGCAAAATAGGCAAAGAAGAACGAGAGGAGAAGTCAAGAAGAAAGTACTTACTTTCTAGCTCGAAGTTTTTCTTTTACATGAGTTTTATTCACCCAGTCAGTCCTCTGACCACTACGAAATTCTCCACCATATGCTACAAAAATAGCAAACTCCTTTTAAGTTTTTCATAAACTTTAAAGGAAAGGCTATGAAAGCGGTCATGTATACTTACCCGTATCACCACATCATTATATTTGGCAAAAATGGTATCAGGACTCGTCTCTGCTTGATGATCTGATATCCTCCCCCAAGTCTCATTAAGTTCTTTATCGTTGATAAATCGAGAGCAATGAGGGAACTTGCTAGCCTGAGGAGACTCCCTAGCAGAGGTTAGAACTCTTGGGATTCTCAGAACCTCTGCCTCCTTTGGTGGAGTCGGAGCAGTCATAGGTTCCTGAGCAGGTCTGGCGCAGACACCTGCTCAAGGGCTGGCACGACCACTTCTACCTTAGGAGTTTTCTCCTGAGGGGTGCTTTGATCGACCAAGACCGGAACACCAGAAGATTTATCAAAACAAAAGAAAGGAGAGTCAAGATTTCATAATATCAGAGACATTGAAGGTAAGTAGTTACATAAGTTTCTTTTCATGTGCACTTACTTAGTCTTCTTGGTCTTGATCTTGAAACGCACTTAAGCAAAACCGTGGTGCTCGCTTTCTTCTTCTCAACTCGATTTTACGGTCCCGAGCCCAGGTAGGGCTGGTCAAACCCTCACATCCATCAACATGATGTCAGAAGAAATGTCCTTGAGTATCTGGTCAAGAACAAGATTCCTCACCATCTGGTCGGAGGGTGTGGTCTCTTCGACCTCTAGAATAGTCGCTTCGATAGCGACTGTGAACGACTGTTCTTGGGGCAACGACCTCATGACTCTGCGCTACGGGTTCACCTTCTCTTCCACCTAAATCATAAATTAAATTAATTAGGTGATGAAATTCTCCATCTGAAATATAAGCTACTTTTCAATATTCTTCTTACCTCAGGCAAACCATCATCTTGAGTGTTCACCGAACAGGAGTCGGTTGGCACAATGGTTGGAGTTGAGCCCTCGCCAGACTCTTTTTCCCTCAACCCGACCACCTGCATATAAGAGTGGAGTTACATACTGATCGGAGAATATATAAAAGATGAAGAAAAAAGGATTTTTTTTATATACCTTGAGTCTTGTTATTCTCTCTTGTGTGGACATAACAACCAAAATGTGGGGAAACACACCTTAACATCGGCTCCAGTACAGATCATTTTGATCCGCTCCCGAGTTCATCGAGGAAAGGACTTCAAAAGAAGAGATTTCAAGGTTAGAAAATATTCAACTAAATAAACCATACTGGTCGGGATTTTCCAAGTCTTACCTTCCCTAGAGTCCCTGGTCGCATCGTCACGACCGATGTACCAGAGCAGGGAACGTGACCAGAGCCTTAAGGGGCTTATCCGACGCAAGGAAAAGTCCCTCACGACTTGCTAGGAAGTCAATCCCTTGGTGCTGAGGTATTTGATGGCTTCAATGCACCTTCTGACCCTCCTTCTTTCTTCACTATCGACCTCCACCTCAGATTCTCATTGGCCACCTTGCCGGCGAAGTACAGTTGTCCTATTTTGTGACCGTCATATAGAATCAGCTCTTCTTGCATGACAACCATGAGGACTTGGAGTACATTCGGATGTACTTGTTTGCTCTCCCATCTTGGAGGCGTAGCGAGCACTCCCTAGGTCTGGCTGCAGACTTCCCCGACCTTGCCATCTTGTAGAAGTTAATGAGGACATCACTTCCATGCATACAATCAACACTCCTCACAATAGATCTGAACCTATACACTTGCAAGGTCCAATCACAAGAGCTCGTGCACGTCAATTGAACCATCAAATAACTTCGTTTCTAGGAGTGCAATTTGTTTCGAATAAGAATATGTTGCTACCTAATGCATGTGATGTTCTTTTAATCAGGAACTTAGGAGCTGATCATGAAGAGAAGCTTGTGCAATCCAATTCGGACACTAGAGATAGCACCAACTTCAAACGTGCATAACTTCCACATACGGACTCCGTTTGAGGCGCACGAGTACTTGACTGAAAGTTTATTTCGTCCTCTTTCCAACGAATCTAGCTTCATCTCCAAATTCCTTCTAAGCGCATTGCAATCGCCAAAAGAGTCAGAAGCTATTTTTGAGTTGAACTTGGGCCCATGGGCCTTGTAACCCTAGGCAGCCTGCACTGTTCACGTGGTCACTATTCACATGTGAACAGTACCACCACCCCCTTGTTTCCCCTCTCCCTCCTATATATAGTGGCCGCCGCCCTTAGGGTTTGACGGATTTCGTTTGCTTAGTTTTTCCATTGTGAAAACTCTTGTTCTTCGCTTGTGTCGACTAGACCAACCGTAAAGAACCTCTGCGGAATCCCACCTTTTGAACTCAATTATATATTTGCAATTCAGATTGCTTGTTACTTCGTTCTTGCTTGTTTTTCGATTGCTTGTAGGAATTGATCCTCGTGATCAGGTCAATCGGGTCTTTGGCATGGTTGATAACAACTTGGTGATTAGTGCAGCGATTGCTTGGTTCGTACGTGCTGCGTTCGTAGCCTGGATCGTGAGAGTTAATCATCACCCAATCGAAAGACCAGGACAACTACAGTTAATCAAGTGGTATCATAGGTACAGTTCATCTGTGAGAAATGTTTTTTCCTACAGTCCAAAAGCCACGAAAAAAGGGTTAGTTCTTATAGTCCAAACCAATCTGAGCCTTTTGTAATATTTCTTTTCGGTTTGTGCTTGTTGAATTATTGATTGCATCGTCGTGTCTAGTTGCTGATTTCTAGTTTAGTTGGAGTCTAGTTCATCATTGTCTAGTTTGCATCTTGTTCGTTGTGTATCCTTTGCGTAGCTTTATCTTTGTTCTACCACCACCATCATCATCCCTGCCTCGCCACCACATCTCCCTGCCGCCGCGCCACCACATCTCCCTGCCGCGGCAACCACCAAAACCACCCTGCCACCGTTCACCACTCCTTGGCGTCCTCCTTGCCGCGTCCACCAGAGCCGCTGCCGCCGCTTCCTCAAGCGCTACCGTGGCAATCACCACCTCCACCGTTATAGCAATTTCAATTCGAGGCGAGTCCGTTTCTGACACACCTTCAGTAAAACGGGCATAACTTTTGCATACCGAATTTGACGTTCTTGTGCTCATTTCGAAGCTAACAACGACGTGCATCTGAAAAATCCAACATGCATGGTGCTTGTCGCCCTCCAAGACCCTCAAAATTGGCCATCTTTAGCCCTGAAATCGCGTCGTAAGTTTTTGGTTTTCTGTTTTTGGCGATTCTTTCGGTCTTCCTTTCGGAATTTGGGGTTCGTCCAATTGAGAAAGTTCTAGATCTCGTCGAAACCTTTCAAACGAGTATATATAAGCCATATAAAACTTTGCTTGTTCATCATTTGAGACTAGCTGTTGTTTCTGCTCAATCTAGAGGGCTGTTTGTGTTGCACCGATATTGTTGTTTTGTGCTCTACATCGCGCGAATAATCTTGTGCCCTTAGAAAGAAGTTTGAGTAGTTGGCTAGTGTTTCTTCTAGCATTTGTTGTGAGGCTTTCCATTGCTTACATCAAGTCACATTAATCCTTGCGCGTGTGTTCCTACAATTTGCTTCATAGGGCGTTGATTCGCTAGTTCTGATTAGGCTAGGATCAGCAACATTTGACTTGTACTTTGAACAATTTTTCAACTTGCATTACTGATTTGATTGTTGCTAATCCTTGCTACATATATTACGCCTGTCCAAGCTCCACTAACTGAACATGTACTGCACCCTTGCAATCGCTTTGCTCATCACTTGTGTCACGCTTATCACGAACTAGCCACCGGTTGCACCACCTGTTTGTTTTGGTAAGAATTTACAAGAGCTTGGTAAGAGCTTGAGCGTGTGTGACTTGTAATCACCAGAACCTAGTAGTTCATATAGAATTTTATACACTCGTGTATTTTCCTTGTTGATACTAACAATGGCAGGTTCAGAGTCACATGGGAGTAGGACTAACATTGAGGATGATGCACCTCTCACGCCTCGCACGGAAGACATCATGCAACGCTTTTCACGCTTGCTGAATCAACATTCGGAGCGTATTGAGGGGGTTCTGGATCACACCAATAACGACCTTGCTGCAATTGCTACACGTGTGGAGCAGCTCGAGAGAGCTCCACCTCCTGCTGCTATCGGCATTGCACAACCGCGCCGTAACCCATCCGTTGCTAGCTCATTGACCGATGAGATAGAAGATGAAGCAAACACATATGTTGCTGATACGGAGTCTGATGGTGGTTTCAATCCCAACAATGATCGTGACCATCGGTAACGATGCTTCAATCGACAAGGTATGAGAAGAGACCCATTACGTGAGGTACGTGATCGTAATGATGCACTTGGAAAAATTTAATTCACTATGCCTCCTTTTGTTGGCAAATATGATCCTGATACTTACCTCACATGGGAGTTAGCCGTAGACCAAAAATTTGCATGCCATGAATTTCCTAAAAATAAAAGGGTTAGGGCTGCTACTAGTGAGTTCACTGATTTTGCATCTATTTGGTGGAATGAATTGTGTCGTAATGAACAAAACATACCTAGAACTTGGGATGCTATGAAGAGAGCTATGAGAGCTAGATTTGTGTCTTCATATCATTCTCATGATTTGCTGAATAAATTACAACGTTTAAGACAAGGTAGTAACACCGTAGAAGATTACTATCAAGAATTGTAAACTAGTTTGTTACGTTGTAGTTTAGAAGAAACTGAAGATGCTAAATTGGCTAGATTTTTAGGAGGGCTTAACCGGGACATTCAGGATATTTTAGATTATAAAGAGTATAATTCTATCACCCGTTTGTTCTATCTTGGTTGCAAAGCTGAACGTGAAGTACAAGGAAGATAGTCTCACACTCGAGGCTCTTTTGGAGTTTCTTTTGTAGGTAGGCAGAATTAGGCGTAGTCTTCGGGCCGGGCACCACCCCCTGCTGTCCCTGCCACTCCTAACTGTCCCTCACCACCCTCTGGCTGTGGGCGACCAGCGAGCACCACTCCCACTCCCCGAGCCTCCGACGCAAGCAAATCAACTTCAGTTCAGCAAGCTAAGAGTTCTACTTCAGTTTTTTGCATTGGGAGAACGCGAGACATACAATGCCAACGCTGCAAAGGCTTCGGGCACATGATGAGAGATTATCCAAATCAGCAAGCACTTCTTATTCAAGATGATGGTGAGCATACTTCAGCTAGTGATATTGATGAAGAATATGCATTGCTTGTAACTGACCCCGTAGGCGAGCAATATGGATCTGAACACGACGAAGAATGTTTTGGGGCTGAAACAAGTGATAAGTTTCCGAGCGTAATTGTGAGGCATGTCCTGAGTGCTTAAATGGAGAGTGCGGAACAAAATCAACGCCACAATCTGTTTCAAACAACATTTGTGATCAATGAGCGTTCTTGTCATGTGATTATTGATGGAGGAAGTTACAACAATTTGACTAGCATTGATATGGTTGAGAAGCTTGCCTTAACCACACAACAACACCCTCATCCTTACTACATTCAATGGTTTAATTCATGTGGTAAGCTGAAGGTAACTCGCATTGTGAGAGTACACTTTTCTATTGGTTCATATCATGCTTATGCTGATTGCGATGTCATACCTATGCAAGCCTGTTCATTACTGTTAGGTAGACCATGTCAATATGATAAAGATACTGTGCATCATGGTAGGACTAATCAATATACTCTCATGTCAAAAGAAAAGCGAATCACTTTGCTGCCTGTGAGGACCCGGGGTATTTAACTAGTAATACTTAACCTCCATATGGTTCTAGCATTACTAATCAAATATCCTAAGCCTCGATGGACATGTGCTTCCTGTGCAAAGACACGCTCATCATCACAAAATCATACATCATTTCCATACAATATTTAACACTAAGTTCAACAACGACATACATAAAGTAAGTTATCACAAAAGAGCCGACCGACCAAATGACACAATAAACTAGAATGACAGCGGAAGCAAAAGCGCCATAAGATGGCTAAGAACAAAAGTCGACCAGTTAGCCCACACAACCCACAAGGCAACCGATCAAGCCGCCAAATTAGTCGCCTGAATCAGTAACACCCGGGAACCACATTACCCTGGAATGCTACTAAACCACTCAGCTAGCCAGAAATTTTCAAGATAAATTAATCTGGCAACAATTTCTAGACATGAAGCAATAAGCGGAAGCATAAACAACTAAGAGAACAAAGAAAACGGTAACAAGTTCAATAATTAAAACAACCTCTAGCAGATTAATCAAAGAAATAGTTCACAAGTCCATCATTATTAAATAAAATATTCATCCTCGAATAGCTAAGCATTTGACCAGAATTTCATCGACTTTATTACAGCATGAGTTGATGAACCAAGTGCATTATTGTGGTGCCGCTCTACCCAACCCATGAATGCTCAACAATCACCTGTAGGGGAAACAAGGGTGAGATAAAAATCTCAGCAAGCAAACTGTTTAACAGGCTATTCAGACTACAAACAAATATACAACATCATTACAGTGTCCACAAGTCCACATCCATAAAGTGCATCCACATTCATTACAAGTTAATTAAACTACAAAGATATTGAGCAACATTATCCATTTCCCATAATGATCACAATTATAGCCTCAACCATATTTACTACCATCAATAGTAAAATATTAGCAAATGAGTCTTGATTAACTTCTTCATATTATTCACCACTACCACTACCAATGACAATAAAGTATTAACAAGTTTTACCTCATCTCTTTACTATTTCTGCATCCACAATCTGCTATCAACAATTACCACAAGAGAGTAGAATCTCAAGCCACAATCACAACCACTACCATTCCACAAGGGATGAACCCCAATCCACGACCATAGCCACCTTCCTCACACCACAAGTGACTCTCATGAGCCAATTCCACATTACAACTATAAAGTTGCAGTTGTTTGTAATATAACTTCACCACAATATCTTGCATAAGTATGCAAATGATCTTTCCACAATGTAATGCATATGTATGCTATGCTCCACTGCACTCCTACTCATCAAGGTAAGAGTGTGCATCGTACTACGACAATGTACGATGTCAGACTGCATTCTGATCGCGCCATAAGCGGCGACATCCACAATGCAATGTCATGATATGTTATGAATGATATGATACTCATAAACCACATAAGTGTCATCCTCATAAGGGCACCAACAAGATTAACTTTTATTATTACCACATAGCCACTATGGAAAATATATTCATGATCCACATTCAAAGACATAAAGCAACCACCTCATGACTTCACGCAAGATATCCAAAGTAAAACATTCAATTATTAATTGCTGTTATCACCTCATTTGTAAGTCAACCAACCATGGCATAATACTTCAAAATACGAGAATCATATAGATTGCAAGTAGTAAGAACAACCAATTAAACGGTAGTAACACTGCTACAATTACTTGCCTTCCACGATGCGACGCGTTAGCCGGCAAAGGTGATACTCCTAAACCTGAGGCTTCACCTCCTAAACAAGTAAAATAATTTCAATAAGGACATAATATACCTAGCACTACTAATCAGCGTTCTACACCGCTTCCCAGATGACTCAAGTCGAGATTACAAAGCTGAAACTGAAAAACAACGTTTCCTGCCATATACCGTTACTGGACAGCAGCACGGTAATTGACATAACTCATGAACTGGAAGTCGAAAAGAGGTAAACCCAATTTCTGTAGATTCTTAACTGACTAATCTACAATACTCTAGTTGACACGATAATCCAATTCGGCCAATAAAATAGGCTAACCATTGTTTGAACTTTCAGTACAGAAACTGCCTACACGTTCGAACAGCAATACTAAGATGACCATAACTTTTAATAGGTAACTCCGAATTGATCGTTCTTTATCAATATGAAAAGGTTATCGAATTTTCTACAATAACCTAGTTGTGTGAACTTTCAGATTCTACAAATTTCCCTTTCATATTTTAGGAAAAATCCAGACAGATTATTCTCGTCAGATTTCTGGCAGCAGATACTAAATCGACCATAACTTTTGACTCAGACATCGGAATTGAGTGATCTTCGTGGCTACTGAAAGATAACGACAGATCCCACATAACTCTAGGAGATGGAATCTTAAAATTCAGCTTCTAAATACACGAAATTACCCACGCAAGGTACTGGACAGAATTGAATCTTCTGCAGCCAAACTTTTATCCAACAATTCTAATCGGTTTCGCATCTACTACGGATCAAACAGCGGGGAAGGCATCTCGTTACCCTTGAAGCGCCGCTAGAGCTTGCTGAACCAATCCCCACGCAAGTTCTTCTTCTCCTTTCTCCCTTTCTCTTCTTTCTTGGACGTTGCAACCCGGGCTCATCCTCCTTGTTGTTTCGGGTGGCAGCAGCAAGGGAGGAGAAGATGGCTGCCAAGAGGTGGAGGGGGTGGAGGTGGAGACGCAAGGAAGGGGAGGGGTGCTTGTGGCGCCACAAGGGGAGAAGGGGAAGGGATGGGGCTGCCCTAGGGTTAGGAGGAGGTGTGGGGCGCATGGGCTTGGGCCTGGTGCGCCCCCCCTCTTCGGCCACTCATGACCGGCCACCGTGCTGGTTTAGCTCGCCTAAAACCCTAGGTTCTGAATTTTTTTTCCAAAAAATTTTCTCTCTAAACTATAATCGGGGTATTACATTCTACCTCTTAGCAAATCGACCTCGAATTCTAACCATCGAAAAGAACACGAACAAAGCGGGCATTGCGTGCGTCGCGTATGGACTGAAGCGGTCAACGCGATACGCCAACTTACTAATTACCACAATTGTCAAAACGAACCAAAATATCTTAACCAAGCTCCCTTCAAGACTAAAACACACCACAACAACGGAACCACCCTCGGTACACGTTAAATGCGTCGGTCTTGCACACATGCCATGTCAGTATGTCCACTTCAGACCACACGCGCCATGCGCCATATGCCCACGCCCGGTCCCGCACGTGCTCAAGCAGCGATGGTGGATGCTCAACAACTAACTCTTCATCTAATGAGGGTCGCCTCCTTTAAACAATAATACACAACAGAAATGGTTCTTAAACCACTGATCCACAAGGAGAATCCAACAGGAAATAGAGAGTTCTCATCACAACCACGCAATACTAACTCTCCACCAAAAGGGCAGTTTACAATTGAATACCACGAAAGCCAAAGGAGGAACCACTCGAATGCCCAAATTAAATACTCCTTTTTTTCTTGTCTGAATTGCAAGGAGTCAAACATGCCAGCACAGCGCCAACTCACATTGCAGAAGACACCAGTGTAACACCCCAACTCAGCACGAGCCTGGAATGCAACTACCCTAAGCTGAAATACTAAATTTCGGCAGAACCTCCTTTGTATACGAGGATACTGGAGGTTCCACACAACAAAAAAAAACACACAAGTAATCAAAAACTAGTCATGAAAACCAATTCTAAGATCTAAACATGAATCAAAGATAATGAGCTAAGTTAATAAATAACCATATGACTTAAAGTTCTCATCTATGTTCTCATTGATCATAAAGATACCATCCATGACTAAATTTATTTATTACAAACCAAAAGATGACAAAAGAGAATCATTATTTCTTATAACAATGAGTCTAATGTGAAGTGCATTAATCGAGTAGTGCTCATCTACTCCCTCCCAAGTGAACTTCATCAACGATCACCTAGAAATAAACAAACAAAGCAAGAGTGAGTCCATGACTCAGCAAGTACGATGATTAAGAAAAACATTCATTCATTGAAGATCAAACATAACATCATTGGGTTCGATCATAACACATTGGATTACTTATGAATACATGATATGAATGCTCAAATCAAGGAAAATGGACTGCACACACGCGTATACCGGTATAGCCAGTGAACACCCGTCGGTGATCACTCAAGCCCGCATCTTAACAAAAATGCGGGATCCACTTCCGTATGAAGAACGTTTCATACGGGTGTCCAACATTGCCCATATTGGAATTAATGGGTCTTATCCAACCATCTTGGAATCGATGGTGGTTCTCATCCACTCCCGTGGACGTCAAATGTCAATGAATGCATGCAACAATTAAATGAAATATACCATAACATCACTTCTATTCATGAACTCAATGTATTGAACAAGGCATGAATAATTCATTTCACATGTCTCACAAGTTACCAAAACAACTCATGCTAATAACCACAATGCACAAACATCCAAATAAACATGGTACTTGCCTTCCGCGTTGCGAAGCGTTATCTGGCAACGAAGGCGCTCTTATACACGAAGTTTCGCCGCCTAAACCAACGAAATAACTTAATAAGTATACATGATACCCAGCTCAACTAGTCGGTGTTCTATTTTACTTCTCTTAGGAGTCAATTAAATCCTATATCGCATAGACTGAAAAACAGCGGAGTCTGTCCAATAAGAAAATCCTGGACAGCAACACGGGGACTAACATAACTCACAGCCTGGAAGTCGAAAAATAGCAAACCCAATTTCTGTAGATTCTTAACTGGTCTAACTACAAAACTCTAGTTGACGCGACAAACCAATCTGGTCAAATTAATAGGCTAATAATTGTTTGAACATTCAGCACAGATTCAGCCTACCAAAATTCAGCAGAAATATTCAGTTGATCATAACTTCTATGTTACAACTCCGAATTGAGCGTTCTTTACCAATCTGAAAAGGTTATCGAATTACCTACAATAACCTAGTTGGGTGAACTTTCAGATTCTTCCAACTTCTCTATCATAATATAGAAAATATACAGACAGATTAATCACGTCAGGTTTCTGGCAGCAACTGTTAAAACAGACATATCTTGTGACCCATAACTCGGAATCAAGTAAACTCAGTGGCCATCTAAACCTGACAGGGATACTTCAACTTTCTAGGAGACACCAAGTTCAAAATCTGTGATTAACAATTTCTTATACAATTTACAAATTGACTGCAGTATCTCGTCAGGATCCTGGACAGTCAAGACTAATTCTATCATAACTTTTGACTCGGACCTCGGATTTGAGTGAACTCGGCGCCACTGAAACGTAAGAACAAGACCTAGATATCTCTAGGAGACCAAGCCTTCAGATTCTGCCTAAAAATAACCGAAACACCCTCTACAACGTACTGACAGAAACAGCTTCTAATTTTCAGCAGGTTTGCCTAATCAAAAGCGTAACCAAAACACTTCTAACAACAATCAAACCACGAGGATCGGCATCGTTACCCTTGCTGCAACCAGGAGTAGGGGAAGGATTCCTGGCGATGAAGCTCTTCCTCCTTTTCCCCTCCTTTGGCGAAACAACCAGCAGCCCGCCTCGAATCTTTGCGAACACCAACCGCGGGAAACTCCGAGACCGGTTGGGCAGCACCACAGCAGGAGGAGCAGCCACAAGGGAGATGGGGCGGCTCCAAGGCAGGCGCAAGGGAGGAGAGGAGAGGAGGGGAGGGTGGCGGCCAAGGGGGAAAAGAAGGGGAGGGGTGGCCGGCCAAAGAATAAAAGGGGGAGGGCTAGGGTTTGCACCAAGGGGAAGGGGAGAGGGGCGCATGGGCCTAGGCCCATGGCCGGCCAAGGCCTGGAAAGGCTACCGGAGGCCCAAAAACCCTCATCCTCTACGAAAAACGAAAATTTAACGCTAGCCGAAGTTCCCCGATTAAACCTTTCTTTCCCGAACAAAAACAGGGTATTACATTCTACCCCTTAACGGAATTGACCCGAATTCTACTCACGCCACGGACACAAGAGCGAAGTCTAAGGAATTGAAAACAAAATTAATACGCACTCAAAGAACAAATAGGTTCGGATAATGCTCGCATGCAGATTCCGCCCAAGTGGCTTCTTTCTCCGATTGATGAGACCAAAGAATCTTGACATACTTGAGGTTTTATTCTCAAAACCCGCTCTGATTTGTCCGAATTTTCTGGTCTGGGACTCAAAAGTAAGGTCTGTTCAATGCTCAACGACTCCATTGGAATTGCATGCTCGTGGTCAAATAAGAACTTCTCAACATGGACACATGAAACACATTATGAATCCTCTCATAGACTCGGAAGATCCAAACGGTAAGCCAAATTTCCAACTCTTGCCATGGCTGAAACGGTCCGATGTACCTTGGGCTAAGCTTTCCTTTAGTACCGAACGCATACTCGCCTTTGGTAGGCGATACTCTCGAATGACCTCGTCACCCACATTGAACTCCACTCGCCTCGACATCTGCGTAGCTTTTCCGCCGCCTCGAGCGACTAACAAGTTCCTTCTAACCGTCCACTCTAGCCACGCTTGTGAACCCATTCTCGACCCAAAACGCCCTCTCTCCCACGCATCCCAACACAACGGAGATCTGCATTTCCGCCCATAAAGGACTTCAAATGGTGCTGCTTTCGAATCGGCGTGATAACTATTATTATAGGCGAACTCGCCAAAGCCGGTGATCTTCCCAACCACCCTTCCAGGATAAAACACAACACCCGAGCATATCTTCTAAGGTTTGAATTGTGCGCTCATCGACCATCCGTCTGAGGTGGAATGCAGACTAAGACGGAGTTGCGTGCCCAAAGCACTCTGCAAACTCTCCCAAAACTTGGAAACAAATTTGGCATCTCGGTCGGAAACAATAGTCTTTGGCACCCGTGCAATCGAACTATCTCTGCACATAAAGTGGAGCCAAATCGCTCATGAACTGGTGGTTCGAATAGGAATGAAATGTGCGGACTTCTCAACCGATCCACTATCACCCATATAGCATCCTTCCTCGCTGAGTGCGAGGTAAACCAACCACAAAATCCATGGAAATGTCATCCCATGGCCACACCGAACCTCTAAAGGTTGCAACAATCCTGCTGGCCGCTTATGTTCACCCTTAACTACCGGCGATCCCACACGAGGCCACATACTCGCGCAATATCGACTTTCATTCTCTTCCACCGAAATTCTTCTTCAAGTCTTTGTACATTTTGGTCTCACTGGATGTACAGATACGAGTGTGCAGTGGGCTTCCTTTAGAATCTCATCTTTAACTGTGCCTCCAAAGGCACACAAAGCGACCTTTAAATCGCAGTACCGTAATCATCTATACCAAAATGGCCTTGCTTGCCTTCATCTAGGCGCTTCCTCACACGCTGGAGCATTTGATCATGCTGTTGTGCTTCCCGTACTCGTTCTGGAATGGCTGACTCAAGAAGCAAACGGGTCTCGGTCTCGGCGGTACCCGCAAAGCAAAAAGATATATCCATACGCTCAAAATCAGCGATGAGACAACTGAGGGTAGGAGGTGTCGCCTTGCGACTCAGGGCATCGGCTACAACATTTGCCTTGCCGGATGATACCAATGGTGAGATCATAGTCCTTTATCAACTCCAACCATCTCCTCTGCCTCAGGTTTAAATCTTTCTGGGTAAAGATGTATTTCAGACTCTTGTGATCAGTGAAAATGTCACAAGATTCGCCATACAAATAATGGCGCCAGATCTTTAAAGCCAGTACTACTGCTGCAAGCTCTAGGTCATGAGTAGGATAGTTCTGTTCATGTTTCTTCAGCTGCCGAGACGCATAGGCAATCACCTTACCATCCTGCATAAGTACACAACCAGCCCAACTCTAGACGATCTGAATAAATAGTGAACCGCTTCCAGTTACGGAAGGGTGAGAATTGGGGCGGTCACCAATCTATCCTTCAAAGTACAGAAGCTTCGTTCACACGCATCCGTCCACTGAAACTTGACACCTTTCTGTGTCAACTGAGACATTGGTCTAGCAATGGTAGAGAAACCCTCCACGAAACGCCGGTAGTAACCAGCCAAACCCAGAAAACTCCTCACTTCTTTTACATTGGTTGGTCTCTTCCATTCCACCATCGTTGAAATCTTACTTGGATCGTGTAAATGCCTCTTGATTGATTACATGGCCCGAAACCCAACTTCGTAAATCCGTAATTCACATTTCTTCAATTTGGCATAGAATTGGTTCACTCTCAAGGTCTCCATTACCAACCTCAAATGTTGAGCATGATCCTCTTCCGCTTTGGAATAAATCAAGATGTCAATCAATAAATACTACGACGAAATCATCAAGATAAGGGTGCAACATACTATTCATGGCTTCCATGAAAATCGCAGAGCATTAGTTAGTCCAAATGACATAACCTTATACTCATAATGACCATACCTTGTAGAGAAAGTCGTCTTCTCAATATCTTGCTCGCGAACTCGAATCGATTATAACTCGATCAAGGTCAATCTTGGAAAATATCTTAGCTCCCTTCAACTGATCAAAGAGATCTTCAATACGGGGCAACGGATATTTATTCTTTACCGTTGCTTGATTAAGAGCCCGGTAGTCCACACACATACGCCAACTACCGTCCTTCTTCTTAGTGAGCAGCAGGAGCTCCCACGGCGAAACACTACGCGAATCATACCTTTGGATAGCAAATCATCCGATTGCCTTTTCAACTCCTCCCGAATGGTCGTGCCAAACGATGCGGAGACATCGAAATAGGTCGGGTTCGGAACAAGATCTATCCGAATTCCACTTCACGCTCGAGGCATTCCAGAAGCTCCACAGAAACACGTCAGAAATTCATTCACCACCGAATATCTTCAATACGGTGGAGATTCGGACTTCTCGCTAAGAGACCAAAGCAACCCAATGTTCGAGGCTCGACGACTAGGAAACAGACTAGCCAACACACACAGGAAACAAACGGCGACCGCCTCAAACACTAGTTCCTCTCCGACGGAGCTGCAAAGTCACCGTCTTCCAAAACAACAAATCTTGGCACGGTAAAAGAATAGCCAATCCATACCCAAGATAACATCAAAGGTGATAATCTGAATCACCATGAGATTGGCAATGAAATTCTCATCTTCTATAGTGATAGTACAACCAGGACAAACTGTAGAGCTAGAAATAAGACCTCCTGAGGAACCACCACCACGGATTGAAATAGATTGCACACTCAAACCCGCCCTTTTAACAAAATCTAAGGACACAAAAGAATAAGTAGCCCCGAATCAAAGGCAACTAAAGCCTCATGTGAATCAACTAATAAAGTACTGTCACCACATCAGGCGCCCACACGGTGTCGGGGTGGGCATGGCGTAGACTCCCAAAGGTGCCGGAGCGGAGGACGCACCAACACTCGAGAGGAGGCGGGAACTACAGCAGTGAGAACGAGGCGAGCGGATGGGGCGGGGTTCCGGAAGAACCCGGTCGGAGGCGCAGAGCTGAAATCGCCGGTGGAACCCATCTCGTGAGAATCGAGGCACAAAGGTGCAACCAGAGTCCAACTGAGCTCGAGGAGTACTAGAGGACGACGCTGCTGGAATCGCTTCCACTTGATGATACTTGCTGGATTCGCACAAACAAAGCTTGTGGCCCTCTCGACCACACCGACGACAAGTCCCTCTCGAAAGAACATTCGACGCACGATGCCCCTCCACACTTAAAACATTTCATACCTTGACTGGAATCGCGATTCGAGGTGTGGAAGAAGAAAACGTGGCGCCAAGAAAAGATCGCCTCGCTGAGCCGGACGAGATGGGCGGCTCCTGAAACCTCTTGAAGTAGGCGTGAGAGGACCCACCTCCACCACCAAAACTCCTCTTCCGCCACCACAGAACCACCAGTAGTAGTGCCCCACCGCTTGTGCCTGAAGGAGAATTCCTCTCTGCTCTATCCTCTAGCTGCTCAACCACAAGTCTTGAAATCACGCAAAACCGAGGCTCCCAAGATCGTGATACTCCTGAAGGAGACCCCGCGAAACCTCTTGGCCTTCTCCAAGTCATCATCGCCACACCGGTACAAAGCGTACTGTTGTTGAACTCCATCTCGTACTCGATATCGACCTATTGCCTTGAGTCAACACTAGCAATGATCGCTCCATCTTCTCAATAAAAGAATCCGATAGTATTTGGCTCAATCTGCCACAAAACTTCCCAAGTAATCGTCCTCGTGATGGGGTCCTAGCATGATGAACCCTTCCCACGGATATCGGCTTGACCTTCGCTTGAAAGGCCACAAACGAACCCTTTGCGCCGAGTTCATCTCAATGCCTCGAATCGACGCTCCATGTACCGGAGCCAATCTGCCGCTCGAATCGGTACCGCCCCATCAAGCGGTCGGTAGGCGCCATCCACTCACGAAGACTCATCCTAGTCTCGGTGGAATCTGCGGCAACAACCGGACCTGCCATGGCGATAAGAAGCAAGATCGGCGATCGCGCAGAGCAACAGAGCAGCAGATAAGCCGCTGCACTGCCGCCGGAGCTGCTCGTTCTCCCTTTGAAGATTCGAATAATCGCCGACACCGCCGAGCATCGCGGCCGCCGCAGCTTGAGCTTCCACGGTGGTTGAGCGGTGAGGCAACCTCCTCATTAACCCCACCAAGCCTCTTCTTCGGACGTTGCGAAACAACCGGACCACGCCCACGCATCACGACCACGGATCGCGGGCGCCACGGCCTCTACCTCGCCATCTAAGGACAACACAACATGTAAAGACTAAATCGAACAACAGTTTGCACAACAAATAAATCATAACAACAAGAAAAATTTGCGAAACAACGAATTGCCCAACCCATCCCTCATCGGCACGTGTGTCAATTTAATAATTTTATTTTAACCACGCACCTAAAGCCCGCTCGATACCAATCAGAACACCCCAACTCAAAGACGAGCCTGGAATGCAACTACCCTAAGCCGAAATACTAAATTTAGCGAACCTCCTTTGTATACGAGGATACTGGAGGTTCCACACAACAAAAAAACACACAAGTAATCAAAACTAGTCATGAAAACCAATTCTAAGATCTAAACATGAATCAAAGATAATGAGCTAAGTTAATAAATAACCATATGACTTAAAGTTCTCATCTATGTTCTCATTGATCATAAAGATACCATCCATGACTAAATTTATTTATTACAAACCAAAAGATGACAAAAGAGAATCATTATTTCTTATAACAATGAGTCTAATGTGAAGTGCATTAATCGAGTAGTGCTCATCTACTCCTCCCAAGTGAACTTCATCAACGATCACCTAGAAATAAACAAACAAAGCAAGAGTGAGTCCATGACTCAGCAAGTACGATGATTAAGAAAAACATTCATTCATTGAAGATCAAACATAACATCATTGGGTTCGATCATAACACATTGGATTACTTATGAATACATGATATGAATGCTCAAATCAAGGAAAATGGATCGCACACGCGTATATCGCGGTATAGCCAGTGAACACCGTCGGTGATCACTCAAGCCCGCATCTTAACAAAATGCGGGATCCACTTCCCGTATGAAGAACGTTTTATACGGTGTCCAACATTGCCCATATTGGAATTAATGGGTCTTATCCAACCATCTTGGAATCGATGGTGGTTCTCATCCACTCCCGTGGACGCCAAATGTCAATGAATGCATGCAACAATTAAATGAAATATACCATAACATCACTTCTATTCATGAACTCAATGTATTGAACAAGGCATGAATAATTCATTTCACATGTCTCACAAGTTACCAAAACAACTCATGCTAATAACCACAATGCACAAACATCCAAATAAACATGGTACTTGCCTTCGCGTTGCGGCGTTATCCGCAACGAAGGCGCTTATATACAAGTTTCGCGCCTAAACCAACGAAATAAATTAATAAGTATACATGATACCCAGCTCAACTAGTCGGTGTTCTATTTTACTTCTTTAGAGTCAATTAAATCCTATATCGCATAGACTAAAAACAGCGAGTCTGTCCAATAAGAAAATCCTGGACAGCAACACGGGACTAACATAACTCACAGCCTGGAAGTCGAAAAATAGCAAACCCAATTTCTGTAGATTCTTAACTGGTCTAACTACAAAACTCTAGTTGACGCGACAAACCAATCTGGTCAAATTAATAGGCTAATAATTGTTTGAACATTCAGCACAGATTCAGCCTACCAAAATTCAGCAGAAATATTCAGTTGATCATAACTTCTATGTTACAACTCCGAATTGAGCGTTCTTTACCAATCTGAAAAAGGTTATCGAATTACCTACAATAACCTAGTTGGGTGAACTTTCAGATTCTTCCAACTTCTCTATCATAATATAGAAAATATACAGACAGATTAATCACGTCAGGTTTCTGGCAGCAACTGTTAAAACAGACATATCTTGTGACCCATAACTCGGAATCAAGTAAACTCAGTGGCCATCTAAACCTGACAGGGGATACTTCAACTTTCTAGGAGACACCAAGTTCAAAATCTGTGATTAACAATTTCTTATACAATTTACAAATTGACTGCAGTATCTCGTCAGGATCCTGGACAGTCAAGACTAATTTATCATAACTTTTGACTCGGACCTCGGATTTGAGTGAACTCGCGCCACTGAAACGTAAGAACAAGACCTAGATATCTCTAGGAGACCAAGCCTTCAGATTCTGCCTAAAAATAACCGAAACACCTCTACAACGTACTGGACAGAAACAGCTTCTAATTTTCAGCAGGTTTGCCTAATCAAAAACGTAACCAAAACACTTCTAACAACAATCAAACCACGAGGATCGGCATCGTTACCCTTGCTGCAACCAGGGAGTAGGGGGAAGGATTCCTTGGCGATGAAGCTCTTCCTCCTTTTCCCTCCTTTGGCCGAAACAACCAGCAGCCCGCCTCGAATCTTTGCGAACACCAACCGCGGGGAAACTCCGGAGACCGGTTGGGGCAGCACCACAGCAGGAGGAGCAGCCACAAGGGGAGATGGGGGCGGCTCCAAGGCAGGGCGCAAGGGAGGAGAGGAGAGAGGGGAGGGGTGGCGCCAAGGGGGAAAAGAAGGGAGGGTGGCGGCCAAAGAATAAAAGGGGAGGGCTAGGGTTTGCACCAAGGGGAGGGAGAGGCGCATGGGCCTAGGCCCATGGCGGCCAAGGCCTGGAAAGGCTACCGAGGCCCAAAACCTCATCCTCTACGAAAAACGAAAATTTAACGCTAGCCGAAGTTCCCCGATTAAACCTTTCTTTCCCGAACAAAAACAGGGTATTACAACCAGTCAACAGCACAAAACTCAAACGAGAATGAAGAAAATGATTCAGTACCCGAGGAAACATCATTTTTCTTAGTTTCCCCCTTAGGAAATTAAACTTCTGTCAAAACTTGTATTTCGAGTTCATCACATACTGCACAAGCTCAAACCTCTTCACTAAACATCCTCAAGTTATGCTCAAACTGAAATACATCATCCACACCATGGTGGAGAGACTCTATTGAATCCATCGAGTACTCTAGGCAACTCGTCCTACTGACGAAATTAATTTGATAGAAGGCATTCAAAGCTTCACAAATATAGGTCCCACGCAATCACATTACCTCCAATTTTCCAGAATAACAACTCAGAATCTCCAGTACACATGCTCATATACTACACCCGAAGGGTTCTATCAATGATCATTCCACTTCTTAGGAACCGTCATTATCAAATTTCCGTACACGAAATCATTGTGTGACTAAAAAAATGCAAATACCAGATTTAACCTCCAAGACCCCTACAACAATTTCTTTTATAACAGATAATGAAGTCATCGGATATAATCTCTAGCCTTTCCACAATTCTAACATACTTACTCATTGACATTGTCAGAAATCACCCACAGAATCTTGCAACTCTGTCTAATTGTGTTACTCTATACAATTAATCAAGGTTTCCATACCTTCGATAATCCCCAACCTTTCAACATGAACAGAAGTTCCGGAATTTCACTATATCATAGGTTCTACTTAATCATAACACTACTCAAATTTACTTCAAAGCCAATCATTCCATGTGAATCAAATTTCTCCAAGAGGTACAGATCAAAACCAATTCATCTTCTCACACTCCCCATAGCTTGGTAGCAAAATCTCACCACTACCATTAAATAACCACCACCAAACAGTTTGCCAAATTACGCTTTGTAAAACTTTGCAACACAAAACGATGAACATTTCTCAAAGAAAGAGACGAACCGTGACAAGTTTCACACACAAGAAAATGTTTGCTCCTCACAATGAGCATGAAACTCAAAAGAAATAATCGACAACAAAGATCTTAGAAAATGAAAGTTAAGTTCACGATTGAGGGCACAGACCACTCACAAAAGAAATAGCAAATATCAACCAATAAGAAAGATATTGCGATTGAAATTGACATCTCTTGTGCATAAAACGCACAAAGATCTAGGAATGATTCAAATAACCCCAAGAACCGATTAAGATCCAAAACACTTCTTCAACACATCATAATTACTCGGAACAGTTCAACTATTCAAGAAACATGATATCCAAATGATCCCAACCACAAAAACTCAAAACAATTTTTTTTTTACGAGATTTCAAGTAAAACAAGCAGATTAATCTCCTCTTAAACGAACCAACATAGTTTTCAATGAGTGCAACCTCACGTTGCCAACTCAAACTAAAGAGCCATTAAGACTAAATCACACGAATCTCTTAAGAAACAATAGGACATTCCAATATCTCATTTTATTTAAAATACTTTCACTTTTAGCTACCAGAGCATTTGCAAGCTCCAAAAGATCACAAGAGCTAAACTTGAAATACTCCAAGTAAGCGATATCACCAGGCGACCAATTTACTGCAAGTACTAACATCAATCTCGCCACAACCATTAGAAAACCCTTTTAAACCCTTCGAAAGACCCGTGTGAAATGAAGAGTTGATTCTTTCTCAAAAGGAGAGGCAAATAGAAACGATTTTTCACTAACCAGAATATCATTTACCACTCGCAATGAACATAGAACCAAAAGAAATAATCAATTAGACAAAAACTCAGAAAACATAAGACGATACCACACTTGAGGACATAGGCCTCAAAGGAAGAGATTGTCAAACCTTAACAGATAAGAACAAACGGACAATCAAGATCAAATCGTGTGAATCACCTAAGAACCAATAGAACTTTGCGACCGTCGCTTTATTCGACGACTCCCAATTACCACATCAATCTTGAACACCAAAAGATCATGAAAGCAAAACTTAAAATACTCGTTTAAGTAATATCACCATAGGTAATCAAATTACTATGAGAACTATCATCAATCTCACATTCGACGACTTAATAACAACGACAATATACACTAGTACCAAGAATCATCAAACTTTATTACTCCATCCCAAACTTCCTAAAGGAAACACAAACCACATGGTTGAAACAAATTTATTATATCAAGATTATGCTAAGCAATATCAATATCACAAGGCACGCTATCAAGACTACTTACGAAGATTCGTCTATTCGACTATTGGTGTTGCTCAACACCACCATCAGCTCATTAACAATTGATGATTGCACTAATCATAGGGTACATACGGCATCGATTCCAATTGCAATCACATAACCGCTTATAAACATAGATTCAACATTTACCCTTGTTCGTAAATCATTTCAAAACATGATTAACGATTCCTAACCTAATTTTCTATAAACAAGATTTCACGAATCGATACACCGCACCCATCCGGTCCTTTGTACAAGTTTCATAATTTTAGCATATCGGAAAAAGGTAAATCTAGCACCTATGTAAGATCCATAGGTTACGAATGATATAGACAATCTCTTATTTAACATACACCATGTATCAAATACAAGGACAACCCAAATTCATCAATTTCACTTTCATGGATGGTAGTTAAGAACCATTAATTTGCACCATGCTAATGACCTAACTTGGTAACTCATCTCATAACAATCTATTCGTTTAGTTATAACTTCGCATTTTTTAAGCATGATAAGACATCGCAAAAAAAAGATTCTGACACCTTCATTCAATAAGAGAGACTTTAAACAGCAGACTCGAAGTAATCCAAAAGATACATACAAAGCCAAAGCTTTCACATGATAAAAATCTGGCAATAGAAAACCTTCATTAACCAAACTATCGAACGAATAAATGAGTCATTCTCTTCCAATGAAAAAAAAGGAGCAACCATGAAAACATCAACCTTGCCAATTGACAACTATCACAAGTAGTAAGAACAACTAAACAGTCGAAAAGCAATAATTGTTTCAGAGAACCAATAGGGATCTATTGAAAAGCATAAACTTTCATGTTCCACGAACCCAGGAGAAATTCATCAACCACCACAGGGCAAGAATCGCCAAATTCAGAAATCAAGGAAGAGAACAACTCTCTAAAGCACTTCACGCTTAACACCGACCCTATGATACTGGGTAACTACTCCCTACCCACGCATCTGCGAAATGTGGTGTAACTCCGTGAATCCCGAGTAACAACCACGATCTCCTTCTTAACATCAATTATCGACACGCAGAAACGATATAATCAATTATGAATATACATAATCATCTCATGACAATCATAGAATAAATTTATAAATATAATACATCACATCATATCATAGATTAACAGCAAGAAGGATAGTACAGAAGCAATTTAACAATTGCTCAACTGATGAAACATAACAATAGAAATACGGAAACAATGAATTACCCAACCCCACCTACTGTGCACAGTGTGTCATTTTAATAACTTAATTACCACGGACCTGAAGCCCGCTCTGATACCAACTGTAACACCCCAGGACCCACATTACCCTGGAATGCTACTAAACCACTTAGCTAGCCAGAAATTTTCAAGATAAATTAATCTGGCAACAATTTCTAGACATGAAGCAATAAGCGGAAGCATAAACAACTAAGAGAACAAAGAAAACGGTAACAAGTTCAATAATTAAAACAACCTCTAGTAGATTAATCAAAGAAATAGTTCACAAGTCCATCATTATTAAATAAAATATTCATCCTCGAATAGCTAAGCATTTGACCAGAATTTCATCGACTTTATTACAACATGAGTTGATGAACCAAGTGCATTATTGTGGTGCCGCTCTACCCAACCCATGAATGCTCAACAATCACCACAGGGGAAACAAGGGTGAGATAAAATCTCAGCAAGCAAACTGCTTAATGTGCTATTCGGACTACAAACAAATATACAACATCATTACAAGATCCACAAGTCCACATCCATAAAGTGCATCCACATTCATTACAAGTTAATTAAACTACAAAGATATTGAGCAACATTATCCATTTCCCATAATGATCACAATTATAGCCTCAACCATATTTACTACCATCAATAGTAAAATATTAGCAAATGAGTCTTGATTAACTTCTTCATATTATTCACCACTACCACTACCAATGACAATAAAGTATTAACAAGTTTTACCTCATCTCTTTACTATTTCTCGCATCCACAATCTGCTATCAACAATTACCACAAGAGAGTAGAATCTCAAGCCACAATCACAACCACTACCATTCCACAAGGGATGAACCCCAATCCACGACCATAGCCACCTTCCTCACACCACAAGTGACTCTCATGAGCCAATTCCACATTACAACTATAAAGTTGCAGTTGTTTGTAATATAACTTCACCACAATATCTTGCATAAGTATGCAAATGATCTTTCCACAATGTAATGCATATGTATGTTATGCTCCACCGCACTCCTACCCATCAAGGTAAGAGTGTGCATCGTTACTACGACAATGTACGATGTCAGACTGCCGTCTGATCGCGGCCATAAGCGGCGACATCCACAATGCAATGTCATGATATGTTATGAATGATATGATACTCATAAACCACATAAGTCTCATCCTCATAAGGGCACCAACAAGATTAATGTAACACCCTGGCTATTCGGAAGCCAAGATGTCACCTAAATAATCTAACAATCTACACAAAGCGGAAGAATATGAAATAAGTATATCAACTAATGACAGCATAAAAAAAAATAACAGGACATGGTAAAGGTATCCTTCCTTCACCTTCTAAGTTATTTAATACTGATCATCAATAAAGGAGTTTCACATGCAGTAATAAATCAACATCATTGTGGAGAAGGTATCCTTCCTTCACCAATTATAATTTAAATATTTCAGTTCATCATTAACGAATGAAAGATAGAACTAAAATTAAATCTTGAACATGAATTTGATGATGTGAACAAGTAGTGCGTGTCTACTCCCTCCCAAGTGAGCCAACATCAGGGGTTACCTAAAATAAACAAACAACGCAAGAGTGAGTCCACGACTCAAAGTCAAAGAAGGAAACAGAACACATATGCAAACAGACACCACCATTTAAGAATGCGAACATTTCATCGAATGAGCACTTAAGAAAAACATGAAATGAATGAATGTAATCAAGGATGGACTGCACACATGCTTATACCGGTATAGCGAGTGACACACCCGTCGGTGTTCACTTAAGCCCGCATCTTAACAAAAATGCGGGGATCCAATTCCCGTATGAAGAACGTTTCATACGAGGTGTCCAAAGTTGCCCATTCTGGAATTAACGGGTCTTACATGCCCATCCCGGAATTGATGGGTCTTTCAAATCCACTCCCGTGGACGGGACATGACAATGTCCAACACTGCCCACATTGGAATGGTGGGACTTGAAATCCACTCTCGTGGATGAAACATGCAAAATGAATGTATAACATGGATTGAGAATACTGAAAGACATGATATCTAAACATGGATATAACACATATATCAAAACATAAACAATCCACCTTCTCATGTATTATATGGAATCACCACAAGATCATAAAAACATTCACCAATCACAATCAATAAAGGTGGCAATGTACTTGCCTTCCACGATGCACGACGCTAGCCGGCAAAGATGGTACTCCTAGATCTGAAACTCCACCTCCTAAATAAATAAAATAGCTACCATAAGGACATGATATACCCAATTCTACTAATCGGTGTTCTACCCGCTACCTCGACAACTCAGTCTAAAACAAAAGCTGAAACTGAAAACAACAATTTCTGTCATAACTTAATTCTGGACAGCAGCACGGTAATTGACATATCTTAAGATCTGGAAGTCGAAAAGAGGTAAACCCAATTTCTGTATATTCTTAACTGACTAAACTACAATACTCTAGTTGACATGATAATCCAACTCGGCCAATTTAAAAGGCTAACAGTTGTTTGAAATAGCAGTACAGAATCTGTCCGAACATAATAAACAGCAGTACTAAAACGTCCATAACTTTTAAACTACAACTCCGAATTGAGTGTTATTTATCAATCTGAAAAGTTTATGAAATTATCTACATTAACCTAGTTGGGATGAAACCCTGATTCGTCCATTAACATACACCTATTTTAAAAGACAACTTAAAAGGTAATTCTCGTCAGAATTCTGGACAGCAGATATTAAATCTATCATAACTTTTGACTCGAAAGTCGGAATGAGGTGATCTTGGCGGACACCGAGAGCTAAGAGCATCCTCTAAATATCTCTAGGAGAACAGAATCCCTAATTCTGTCTCTAAGAACACGAAACAGGCCACGCAAAGCACTGGACAGAACTAACTTTTTAATCGCAGCAAATCGATCTAATCAATTATGATCCAAATCACCTCTACCACTAATCAAACGATGAGGATTGGCATTCGTTACCCTTGCAGCAACCAGGACGCCGATGGTTGATCCACGAAGATGTTCCCTCCTTCTTGATCAGCCAATTCCACGAAACACCGCTCCTACCTTCGCGAAGCCGGCAACGGGAAGATCGGCACCAAGGGACGACTCCGGAGGTGGGGTGCTGCACTAGGCGCTTGGGCGGCAACAATGGAGGTGGAGAAGGGCTGCAACCAGCGGGAGGCGCAAGATGGAGAGGAAGGGAGAGGAGGAGGTGGCGGCCAAGGTGGGGAGGAGAGGGGGAAAAGGCGGCTAGGGTTTTGGGGAGGTGGCACCTCCCCAATGGCTGGCCAGGCCTCATGGGCCAAGGCCTGTGCCCAGTTGCCAGAAAAACGCAGAAAACCCCTCTATCCTCCCGACAAACGTTTTTCCAAAAGAAACCTTCTACCGATTAATTATTTCCTCCCGAAAATTATTTCTAGCACTAACAGAGAATTACACTAATTCTCCCTCAATTTGAATTGTATTCTCAAATGAAAGTCGGGATATTACAATTAACTTTTATTATTACCACATAGCCACTATGGAAAATATATTCATGATCCACATTCAGCACATAAAGCAACCACCTCATGACTTCACGCAAGATATCCAAAGTAAAACATTCAATTATTAATTGCTGTTATCACCTCATTTGTAAGTCAACCAACCATGGCATAATACTTCAAAATACGAGAATCATATAGATTGCAAGTAGTAAGAACAACCAATTAAACGGTAGTAACACTGCTACAATTACTTGCCTTCCACGATGCGACGCGTTAGCCGGCAAAGGTGATACTCCTAAACCTGAGGCTTCACCTCCTAAACAAGTAAAATAATTTCAATAAGGACATAATATACCTAGCACTACTAATCAGCGTTCTACACCGCTTCCCAGATGACTCAAGTCGAGATTACAAAGCTGAAACTGAAAAACAACGTTTCCTGCCATATACCGTTACTGGACAGCAGCACGGTAATTGACATAACTCATGAACTGGAAGTCGAAAAGAGGTAAACCCAATTTCTGTAGATTCTTAACTGACTAATCTACAATACTCTAGTTGACACGATAATCCAATTCGGCCAATAAAATAGGCTAACCATTGTTTGAACTTTCAGTACAGAAACTGCCTACACGTTCGAACAGCAATACTAAGATGACCATAACTTTTAATAGGTAACTCCGAATTGATCGTTCTTTATCAATCTGAAAAGGTTATCGAATTATCTACAATAACCTAGTTGTGTGAACTTTCAGATTCTACCAATTTCCCTTTCATCTTTTAGGAAAAATCCAGACAGATTATTCTCGTCAGATTTCTAGCAGCAGATACTAAATCGACCATAACTTTTGACTCAGACATCGGAATTGAGTGATCTTTGTGGCTACTGAAAGATAACGACAGATCCCACATAACTCTAGGAGATGGAATCTTAAAATTCAGCCTCTAAATACACGAAATTACCCACGTAAGGTACTGGACAGAATTGAATCTTCTGCAGCCAAACTTTTATCCAACAATTCTAATCGGTTTCGCATCTACTACGGATCAAACAGCGGGGAAGGCATTTCGTTACCCTTGAAGAGCCGCTAGAGCTTGCTGAACCAATCCCCACGCAAGTTCTTCTTCTCCTTTCTCCTTTCTCTTCTTTCTTGGGCGTTGCAACCGGGCTCATCCTCCTTGTTGTTTGGTGGCAGCAGCAAGGAGGAGAAGATGGCTGCCAAGAGGTGGAGGGTGGAGGTGGAGACGCAAGGAAGGGGAGGGGTGCTTGTGGCGACCACAAGGGGGAGAAGGGGAAGGGATGGGGCTGCCCTAGGGTTAGGAGGAGGTGTGGGGCGCATGGGCTTGGGCACAGTGCGCCTCTTGGGCCACTCATGACCGACCACCAGCTGGTTTAGCCTGGCCTAAAACCCTAGGTTCTGAATTTTTTTTTCCAAAAAATTTTCTCTCTAAACTATAATCGGGGTATTACAAATACTGCCACAACACAGCTCACAAAAGTGAGGCCCCTCAAGCTCACCTTCTTCCTCTGCAACAATTAACATTTAAACAAGATAAATTAGTACATTAATGTACGCGCAAGACTGACGTGTGGAATAGCAGACCTATTCATATGCTACATGCAGGCTTATTTAAGTGGAGGTTGTATGTCTCATTTGCACAAAGCCAACTTTAGTTGCAATAAGGTAGTACATTTGAAAGCAAGTTTGCAGATTTGTTTTCTTGTGGAAATAACAACGAAATAAGGATAAATACAAGTAACCACCTAGAAGTGACTAACCCAATAGCCACCACAACATAGCACGAATCCCTGATTCGTACCACCCATCAAGTTTTAATTAAAAGGTTGTAGTCTAACTCTTGAAAAGCTGTAACATCCCAAATTCTGTACTTGTGTTTCAAATATAAGAAAATGAGTAGAATTTAAAACTTTTTCTTACATCATGTATTTCCTGTGTGTACTAAACAATTATTGTACAAGAGTATGGAAATACAAAGTCACAAGTCTTTTGATCCAATCTTGTGATCCTTCTTAGGGAAATATTTTTCCTAAGTCCTAGGGTTGATATGCGACCCCTCTGAAAAATTTCACAATTTTTAGAAATTGTTCGAATATTTTTAAGGGTCAGTCAAACTTGTTTGACCTGCCGTCAAACCCTAGCTCAAAGCATTGTATAATTTCTGGAGAAAAATACTCAACATAAAAACCTCTGGAAATTTTATTCAAGGTCCATCTCAAGGTTAGCAAGCTACTGGCAAAATTTTATAAAATTTGGAGTTAGTTTGCTACCTCAAATAAATCCCAAGTCTCGACTTTTAATTTCAAACTAAAACTGGATTCACTGTTCTCTGTGCGCACTGAGTGCAGCTCGCGCCAACCGCTCAGTCAAACCAATTACAAGCACCACCCGCAGCCCTGGATCTCAATCCAACCACAAAGACCTCCTCTGGTCTTTGTAAAAGACCCCCACCCGCACGACCTCCTCCCCTGTTCTATTTGCAAAGACAACCCTCGAGGACCTCCCCTAGGACCTCCTTTGCACCTTTGCAAAGACCACCAGGCGACCTCCTCACCCTCCACGACTACCCCTAGCACTTGGGTGATCGTGGGCCGTCCATCTTGAGATCTGTGGCTCGGACCTCCCTAAGTGTTAGGACCTCTAACACATAGTTCTAAACTGAGCCCTTAGATTTTAATCCAATGACTCACGACCTCCTAGTGGAGCTCTGTGCTGATTTTAACCGCTGAGCTCTTTGACCGGTCCTCCCGGTTCTCTCACCGATCAGTGGGCCTGGTCATTATCAAATTTTGTGCATGGCAAGAGAGAGCGGTGCCTTGTCAACTATAGGGTGACAACGGCTATGTGCTGCCAACATTAAATGTCTGGCATCCTTTGCTCAAAAGTCTCTCTCGACAACCTACTCCCATTATGTCGAGTGTCCTAGCTTGTTGAAACCGTGGACACTTTGCCTTGTTCTTCCTCTCCGGCTATATCTTGAGCCCGAGCTTCTCCTTAAGCTTCTTTGGATCCATTCTTGCACCTCTAACTTCTTTCTCTGCTCTTGTGCTCAAAACACCGAAAGTCTTTGCCACCATTCTTGGACCTTGGAGCTCCCAGCACCTCCGAGCTCCAAAGTGGTTCAATATTGCAATATTGGCATCTCTTTGTCATCTTGGTCACCTCAAGTCTCCCTAACTTGTTTTGTTTAAACCTTCACAGAGGTTGACAATTTGGGAAGCCTGTTTTCGGGGCCGAGTTGGTCGTCTTCCTCATCTCCGGCGAGCACCACTATCACCGGAGCTCCTGCGACCACTCCCAGTTCTCCTTCACTCCCTGGTGAGTACTTCAGTTCCAAAAACCCGATCCTCTTAGACCTCTTCGGTTTTCGTTTTCGGCCGCATTTGGTCTCCGGCGGTTATCTCCGGCTCGCCGCCGGTAGGGTGCGCTTTAGCCCTAGCTGTTGGCACCTTTAGGTTCTTCTCACTATTTGGAACCCAACCGAGCCTTTGGTTCTCGCCGACGAGGTCCCCATCGCCATGTGAGCTAAAACCGAGTTCATGTTTTTGTCGTGCCTTACTCGGACAAGTCTTTGTAGCCCAATGATTAGCATTTAAGTTGTCCGAGAGCCTAATCATTTGGGTTAAATGTTGTTCTTGTCGGCAAGCCGTGGGTATAGTTTTGTCCCGACCTCTTAGTTTCAATCGTGGCCATTAAAGACCTCCGTAGGTTAAAATCCCACCATTAGGATCACCCTCCTCCTTGGGGTCCTCTTTGCAAAGACCTCCTTGAGGTCCTCTGTGCGAAAAGACCTCCCTTAGTCGTTTAATAAAACCACCCCGAGCCACCGTGACTGAGGTCCTCTTTGCAAAAGACCACCAGTGGTCTTTTGTAAAGAGAACCTTCAAACTACCTTTGGGGTCCTCTTTACAAAAGACCACCTCGGTCCTTTGTGAAGAAGGCAAGACCTCTCTCTATTAAACACTGTCTCATAGGACCTCCCGCGTAGATCATGGCCATCCATGACCTCCCCATGAGATCTTAGCCGTCACGACCCCCGGAGATCTTGGCCGCCTAGGACCTCCTCGCTTCATCTTAGCCGCTTCGGGACCTCCTCCGGAGATCTTGACCGTCTAGGACCTCCTCCTTTAGATCCGTGGCTTTAGGACCTCCCGCCTCGAGATCGGGACCGTTTATGACCTCCCTGGAGATCTTAACCGTCCGCACTCTCCCCTTAGTGAGATAGCCGTAGGACCTCCTCGTGGAGCTCGGGCCGCGAGATCTCGATCGACGGCCACGACCTCCCCTAGTGCGTGAGGAGATCCTTCGCGCGTGCTGTGCCTCCAGTGGTCGGGACCGTTGGATTCGATATCCACGGTCAGGACCTCCCCTGTGCGCGCCGTGCTGGTGCGCTGTGCATCGGTGCTCTGTGACCGTTGGATCCCGCATCGACGGTCCAGACCTTCTCCTTTTCGCTAGCTCCCCGGACCTCCCGAGCTCCAAGTTTTCAAAGTGTTTAAGTGTTCTAATTTTCAAATGTGCATACCTTTTTCATTTTAACTCCTTTTTGAGTGAATCCAATTCTGTTAGCTTCCTCTAGTAATAAACTTGTTAATAAAACTGACTTTAGGCATGTTACTGTTTCCAACAAGATTTCGCATGCAAATTAGTTTTGTTCATTTTCATAACTTAAAAAATCATAACTAAATCATTTTAACTCCAAATGAGGTGAGACCACTTGTGTTAACCTTAAAATGTCAGTAGCCACCTATCATAAAAATTTCAGCTGCACCACCTTTCTAGAAATTTTTGCCAAACAATTTAATTATGTTGAGCAGTAATAGATTGCAATTTTTCCAGCTGAGCAAAATTGTTTTGATCATAACTTTTGCTGTGAGAGTCCAAATCAGTTGGTTCTTGTTTCTAAATTTGTTATAAATCATTCTCTTGCTGCTGTAAAATTTTCGAGCATTTGTCGCATTTTGGTTTTAGAGTCTTTTCATTTTCTTTGTTCTTATCTTCTTTTTCGCTCTTTGGTAGGTTCCACGATTGTGCCATCCTTGAGAGTGATCCTCTGCGCATAGTGAGCAACAGAGCAACAAGCAGTTTGATCATTTCCCATTTGGTCCCATTACTTTTAAAGTCTAATATTTTGTTTAACTTCTATGTATGCATTGCTATTTTATTGATTAAATTGATTAGTTAATCCTCTAGTTGCATAATCTGTAGGTAAATAATTATCTTTTACTACCTGAGCCTAGTTTTTTTGCTGTGATTAGAGTTCGTTGGATGAGCTCTTGTCACTTAGTAGATTTCGAATAAATATTGCTTAGCCATGCCTAGTTATCGGTAGTATTGGGCGATCATCGACTTAGTCGATGATCTTGATCACACAAATACTTATATTATTCCATTATGTCCAATCCTTGTGTTTTATTGATTTACAAATCAAAACTGAAAAAAAACTATATCTTGACTTGGGCACAATGGTATGTTGGTATGATCTGTTGGGTGTGAATGGAATGGTGCCTAAGTCCCTAAGGACCGAGTTACTTGTGCCATTGATCCAAGCAATTGTTGCGTGCTAACCATACGAGGGGGATATGGAACCTCTCTTGACTAAGTACTTTGGGAGGTGTTAATTATGAGCTGGTCGGTGGGTGTGTTGAAACTGTGTGTGTGTGTGTGGTGTTGGAGGGGAGCATTAGCAGACCGGTTAGGCTGTCTAATGTGTTCTTCTCCCGTGGGTTGCGGCTCTTAATTAGCATCGTCTATTGGAAAGTGTCTTGTTAGACTTAGCCGTGCTCGCATACCAAAGGAAGTATGCTAACCGTGGTGGTGGAAAGGCGGTCTATCGTGTGGGTACATTGGTGCACCCCTGCAGGGTTAAAACTATTCGAATAGCCTCGTCCTAGGTTATGGACACGCTTGGTTATTTCCCACAAGAACTAGACTACAACCTTTTTAAGAAAACTTAAACTTGACATGGGTGGTATGAAGGGGTACTTCATGCTATTGTTGTGGTGGCTATTGGGTTAGTCACTTCCAGGATGTTGTCATCTACCTATTGTTATAGTTGTTTCTCTTTTATTTGAACAATAAGAATTAATTGCAAACTTGCTTTTAAGTGTACTACATTATTGCAAATAAAACTTGTTTTATGCTGAAAATAAGTCCAGAGCCTCATCCACTTAAATAAAGCTTGCATGTAGCTAATTATAGTTCTGTTATCTCACACGTCAGTCTTACGAGTACAAAAATAATTTTTGTACTCAGATGCTATGCTTAATTGTTTTGTTGCAGAGGAAGAAGGTGAGCCCCAAGGGCCTTACTTTTGCGAGATGTGTGGGTTCTGGGACGACTAGCTTGGCGGTCCGGTTGGTTGCCTTGTGGGTAAAGGCACACTGATTGACTTTTGTTTATCGCCATCTTATGGCACTTTTGCTTCCGCTGTGTACTTATCTAGTTGTATGTCTTTTGGCCGGTCGGCCTCGCTTTTGTAATAACTCTTTATATTAAGTATGTCTTTCAGCTCGTTGCTTGTTCGGTTCTATGTGAATGAATGGAATTGATGCATGATTTTGTAGCGGGGTGTGTATACTGCAATTCTGGGAAGTATACATATCTCGAGGCTTGGTTTATCTGATTTGTGATGCTAGGACCAATGGATGGTTAAGCATTACAAGCCAAATAAACCGGGCTCCTCACAACCATACAAAATTCTAGCCAAAAGAGGTGAAGTGGCATATCAGCTTGAGCTGCCAGAAGCCTTGTCAGCAGTGCACAATATCTTCCATGTATCCCAGTTGAGGAAATGCCTGCAAGCGCCAGAAGACCATACCTTCCTGGAAAGCTTTGACCTTCGAGAAGATCTCACCTATGTGGAGCGACCAATTAAAATTCTGGATGTCGCAGAACGTGTTACGTGGCGAATCATCAGATCATACAAGGTGTTGTGGAGCCATCACCCAGAGAGTGAAGCCACATGGGAGAAGGAAGAAGACCTCAAGACCAACTATCCCGACCTGTTTGCTGACCAAGCCTGAATCTCGGGGTTGAGATTCCCTTAAGGGAGGTAGGTTTGTAACAACCCAAATTTCAAATTTCAGTAAAAATTAAAATTTATTTACTTTGGTGGATTTTTCTGGAATTTTTAAAAAGCTTTTATAATGATTTTAAAGTCAAAACAAATTATTTGCAAAATTAAAAGCCAACATTGAGTTGAAAATAATTTTATTAAGTCCAAAATAAGTATCGGAATTTCTGTGAATTTTTTCATAATTTTTGGAGTTATTTTACTATTTTCTAAAGCCTAAATGAATTATCAGGATTAAAACAAATAGAAAAGCAAAAGAAAAGTCAAAAATAGCTTTGGGCCGAAACCCAAAGGCTCCGGCCCAAACCTCATTCCGCACCGGCCCATTCAGCCCGCCCCGCGCCTTCTATCTCTCTCTCTCTCTCCCACCGTCCGATTTAAATCGGACGGCTGCCAATCACCAACGCATCTCTCTTTCTCAATCTCTCTCTCTCGATCGTTGGATCTTACATCAACGGCTAGATCTCGCCCGTACCTCTCCACGTCACTGCTAATAATCGTGACCGTTGGATTAAGATCCAACGGCCCGTGTTCCTTCTTCCTCCTCCCCTTCTTCCTCGCGCAGCAACCGTCGCTCCCGCAATTTTCGCCGCAACCGAAGCTTCTGGCCGCCCACGGCCTCCGCCCAGCCTGCCGACGCGACTCGGCGCCTCCAACCGCCCCACTCCCCACCTTCTTCCTCCTTCCCCGCGTCGGTTTTACCCACGAACGCCGAAAACGCCGCCGCACGCCCCCACCTCCTCCACGCCGCTCCGGACCTCCCACCCTATAAAGGGAGCAGGAGCCTCTCTTCCTCGAACTCGAAGCCACCACCCGCCTCTCTCTCGCCGTAAGCTCGCCGGAATCGAGTTTCGTCGCGCCAAGCTTCAAGCTTCCGCCGATTTACGTAATGCCGCCGTCGCCGACGCTCGTCTCGCCACCACCTCCATCGGCCGCCATCTCGTCGCGATCACGGTGCATCAAGGCAATTGAGACCTCATGAACTCAACTATCCTACCCATGACTTGGAGCTAGCGCGGTGATCCATGCACTTAAGATCTGGTGGCATTACCTAATCGTGTCGTTGTGAAGTGTATTCGGATCACAAAAGCTTGAAGTATTTGTTTACCCAACCGATCCGAACCTCGGGCAAAGGAGATGGTTGGAGTTGATCAGGACTATGACATGGGTATTCACTACCATCCGGCAAGGCCAATGTCGCTTGCGGATGCGCTTAGTCGCAAAGCGCATTGCAATGCATTGTTTCTCCAAGAGCCCACCACCCTTTTGGAGGAGTTTCAGCGTCTCAACTTGGGTTTGGTTGATCATGGTTCCCTCGCCGCCTTGGTTGTACGCCCCACCTTGGTGGATCGGATCAAGTCCGCTCAACGATCGGATGTTGGAGTGAACGCATCAAGGAAAATGTCAAGAATAGGACAGCCAAGTGCTTCTCCGTAGATGAGCTTGGTGTTGTGAGGTTCGCAACACCTTACGGTTCCAAAGGACATGGAGTTGCGGAGTTGATCCTCCACGGCCCACGATTCCCATTATCCATTCATCCGGGCCACTAAGATGTATCATGATCTCCGCGAGATTTTGGTGGACCGAATGAAGAGGAAGTTGCCAAGTTCGTTGCCGAGTGCGGCGTGTGCCGCCGTGTCAAGGCCGAACATCGTCCCGGCAGGATCGCTTCACTTGCCTGTTCCGTATGGAAGTGGGATTCGGTCGGGATGGATTTTATCACCACCTACCCGAGTCACCCGAGGGCAATGATGCCATTTGGGTTGTTGTTGATCGATTGACTAAAGTGGCACACTTCCTCCCGATCAAGACCAAGATTCGTCACTTGGTCACCTTGCGAGCTCTATATCGCGAGGATCGTGAGCTTGCATGGGGTGCGAAGACGATCATTTCGATCGTGGTTCCATCTTCACTTCTCGATTCGCACGACTTGCAAGAAGCTATGGGAACTCGTCTTTCTTTCACCAGATCACCCCCAAGCGATGGTCGGACCAAAGGGTCAACCAAGTTTTAGAGGACATGCTTGAGCTTGTGTCTGTCCTATGGGAAGCATTGGGAGAAGTGCTTACCATTCGCGGGTTTTCTTACAACAACGACTTCCAAGCCGCTCTCGGCATGGCACCATTCGAGGCCTTATACGGGAGAAAGTGTAGAACCCGTTGTATTGGTGCGAGACCGTGAAAGACCTTTCTTTGGAACGGACTCAATCAATGAGGCCGAGAGTCAAGTCCAGCTTGTTCGTGATCGGTTGCGCATGGCTCAATCCAGGCAAAAGAGCTATGCAGATCGCCGTCGTCGCGAGTTAAGTTTTGAGCCCAATGACTTTGTTTATCTCATGGTCTCCCCTTTGAAGGGCCATCAACGTTTGGCGTCGAGGCAAGTTAGCTCCTCGATATGTCGGTCCATACCGTGTTATCGAAAGAAGGAGCTGTCGCCTACAAGTTGGAATTGCTTTGCCTTTGGCGGGGTACATGATGTGTTCCATGTGTCCCAGCTAAAGAAGTGCCTCCGTGTTCCAACCGAGGAAGCTCCGTTGGAAACTCTTGATGTCCAGAAGGATTTGACCTACTGCGAGCATCCTGCTCGCATCCTTGAAGAAGCTGAACGAAGAACGAGGAATAAGACCATCAAGTTCCTCAAGGTTCAGTGGTCGAATCATTCTGAGGATGAAGCTTCATGGGAGCGAGAAGATCGTCTCCGCGCAGACTACCCCTCTTTCTTTTCCGAGTGAGACAAATCTCGGGACGAGATTTTTGTAAGGGGGGGGGAGGTTTGTAACATCCCAAATTATGTACTTGTGTTTCAAATGTAAGAAAATGAGTAGAATTTAAAACTTTTTCTTACATCATGTATTTCCTGTGTGTACTAAACAATTATTGTACAAGAGTATGGAAATACAAAGTCACAAGTCTTTTGATCCAATCTTGTGATCCTTCTCGGGGAAATATTTTTCCTAAGTCCTAGGGTTGATATGCGACCCCTCTGAAAAATTTCACAATTTTTAGAAATTGTTCGAATATTTTTAAGGGTCAGTCAAACTTGTTTGACCTGCCGTCAAACCCTAGCTCAAAACATTGTATAATTTCTGGAGAAAAATACTCAACATAAAAACCTCTGGAAATTTTATTCAAGGTCCATCTCAAGGTTAGCAAGCTACTGGCAAAATTTTATAAAATTTGGAGTTAGTTTGCTACCTCAAATAAATCCCCAAGTCTCAGCTTTTAATTTCAAACTAAAACTGGGATTCACTGTTCCTCGGGTGCGCACCAGAGTCTGGCTCGATGATCTTGATCACACAAATACTTATATTATTCCATTATGTCCAATCCTTGTGTTTTATTGATTTACAAATCAAAAGCGAAAACAAAACTATATCTTGACTTGGGCATAATGGTATGTTGGTGTGATCTGTTGGGTGTGAATGGAATGGTGCCTAAGTCCCTAAGGACCGAGTTACTTGTGCCATTGATCCAAGCAATTGTTGCGTGCTAACCATACGAGGGGGATATGGAACCTCTCTTGACTAAGTACTTTGGGAGGTGTTAATTATGAGCTGGTCGGTGGGTGTGTTGAAACTGTGTGTGTGTGTGTGGTGTTGGAGGGGAGCATTAGCAGACCGGTTAGGCTGTCTAATGTGTTCTTCTCCCGTGGGTTGCGGCTCTTAATTAGCATCGTCTATTGGAAAGTGTCTTGTTAGACTTAGCCGTGCCTGCATACCAAAGGAAGTATGCTAACCGTGGCTGGTGGAAAGGCGGTCTATCGTGTGGGTACATTGGTGCACCCCTGCAGGGTTAAAACTATTCGAATAGCCTCGTCCTAGGTTATGGACACGCTTGGTTATTTCCCACAAGAACTAGACTACAACCTTTTTAAGAAAACTTAAACTTGACATGGGTGGTATGAAGGGGTACTTCATGCTATTGTTGTGGTGGCTATTGGGTTAGTCACTTCCAGGATGTTGTCATCTACCTATTGTTATAGTTGTTTCTCTTTTATTTGAACAATAAGAATTAATTGCAAACTTGCTTTTAAGTGTACTACATTAGTGCAAATAAAACTTGCTTTATCTTGAAAATAAGTCGAGCCTCATCCACTTAAATAAAGCTTGCATGTAGCTAATTATAGTTCTGTTATCTCACACGTCGGTCTTGCAGTACAAAAATAATTTTTGTACTCAGATGCTATGCTTAATTGTTTTGTTGCAGAGGAAGAAGGTGAGCCCCAAGGACCTTACTTTTGCGAGATGTGCGGGTTCTGGGACGACTAGCTTGGCGGTCCGGTTGGTTGCCTTGTGGGTAAAGGCACACTGATTGGCTTTTGTTTATCACCATCTTATGGCACTTTTGCTTCCGCTGTGTACTTATCTAGTTGTATGTCTTTTGGCCGGTCGACCTCTCTTTTGTAATAACTCTTTATATTAAGTATGTCTTTCAGCTCGTTGCTTGTTCGGTTCTATGTGAATGAATGGAATTGATGCATGATTTTGTAGCGGGGTGTGTATACTGCAATTCTGGGAAGTATACATATCTCGAAGCTTGGTTTATCTGATTTGTGATGCTAGGACCAATGGATGGTTAAGCATTACAAGCCAAATAAACCGGGGTCCTCACAAAAGCTTACCCAAGCGTGTCCATAACCTAGGACGAGGCTATTCGAATAGTTTTAACCCTGCAGGGGTGTACCAATGTACCCACACTTCAGACCGCCTTTAAGCCACAAAGCACACTTCCGAAGGTATGCCGGCACGGCTAAGTCCTACGAGACATTTCCAATCTTGTGCATTAACTACGAGCCGCTCGTATGGATAGAAACCCATACGCTTACATTGCAAGCCGAAAGACAACAAACCCCATCACGGGTGAAGTCTTTCGGACACTACAATGCTCCCAACACCATCCCTCCTGCGACTCCTTGCGACCCGAAGCCAATACACGCCAAAGTACTAAGTCAAGAGAGGTCCCATACCATCTAGTGTGGTTAGCACGCACAAATTGCCTGGATAACAGGTACTCACAAGATGTTCGATCCTTAATTGACTTGGGCACCATTCCAGTCACACCCAAAAATCACACCGTCTTACCATTGTGCCCAAGTCCAAATCCTTTTGCTTTTAGTTTTGGTTTTTGCAATTGAACATAGCATCAAGCCGAAATATAGATACATAGTAAGCATTTGTGTGATCAAGGTTATCGACAAGTCGATAACCGCCAATTTCTACCGGAAGCTAAGCCTGACTAAGCAATTAATCCGCAAAACTACTAAGTGACAAGAGTTCATCCACGAACTCTAATATCATAGCAATAACCTAGGCTCATGGTAGTAAAGGATAATCATTTGCCTAAGGACATGCATCTACTAGGTCAACTAACGACAATAGTTAAACACAAACTAGCAATGCATACATAGAATTTGTAAAGCAACATAAATACTTGAAAATACAGGGATTAACATGATCAAACTGCTTGCCTTACTGGAATTGTTCTTGCTGCAGAGGAGGATTCTCAGATTCAATATAATCTTCGGAACCTAACGCGAAAATGCGATAAAACCAATAAGAACGAAGAACACCAAACAAAACTCAACAACAAAAGACGTCCAATTCCCATGAAATTTATACAGCAGCAAGAGGTTGATTTTAGACAATTTTAGGAACAAGAATTACTTCATTTGGACTTAGCATGAAAAAGTTATGACCTAAACAATTTCTCGAGCTCTAAAAATTCTAATTAAATTAATTACGGCTACTGTTCATGGCAAAAATTTCTAGAATGATCTGGAACCTGAAATTTTTATGGTAGGTAGATAAGGTCATCCTAAGAACAGCAAAGTTGAGTTTACTTCATTTGGAGTTGAAATGAATTACTTATGATTTTTCTAAGTTGCAAAACTAGGGTATCATTTTTTTTTCAGTAGCAAGGCCATAATAAATCCTGCACTACAATAAAGTACAACACAAGAGGATTTAACAAAGTTTAGTTTGTCCAGATTGGAATTACAGAGGAAAAGTTATGCATTTTACAAATTTGAATTAATCTCTAAACATGATTTTCCTATTGAACATTTTAACACATCCAAAACCAATTTCCAGAACAACATTTGGCTTAAGATTAAACCCAGATTGAAGTTCAGCTTATTACAAAGCTAGCGCAATTGGAATCATTCAAAAAGGAGCTAAAACGACAAAGTTATGCATTTTTGAAATTTGAACAATCCAAATACTTTGAAAATTTGAGCTCTCGGGAGGTCTAATAGACTTAACGAAACGGGAGGTCGTGGCCGTTGAGATGAGATCCAACGACACGGCAGTGTATGCACAAGACGCGAAAGATCTCCAAGCGCATCGAGGAGGTCGTGGACCGTTAAGATTGGATCTAACGGCCCTAACGAGTTGATGCACTGCGCACGCGCTACGCGAGCTCCTCGCGCTAACGGAGGTCGTGACCATCGATCAAGATCCGCGCCCGAGCTCCAAGGGAGGTCTTAAGGTCAACTTTTGAACAAACGAGATCTTAACGGCTCAGATCTCCCCTAGGAGGTCCTGAACGGTCAAGATCTACCCGGGGTGGTCCTGGACGGTTGGGATTTAAACGAGGGAGGTCCTGGGTGGCTAAGATCTCATGGGGGAGGTCTTAAGCGGTCCAGATTTAAAGCGGAGGGAGATCCTGAGACTAAGGATTTTACAGCGAAGATCTAACGCTTAGATCTAAACCTGGGGAGGTCGTCTACGACCAGGATCAACTCGAGGAGGAGGTCTGGGGTTTTCTTCATAAAAGACCAGGGGTGGTTTTTTTTTTACAAAGAGGACCCCGAGGGTGGTCTTTAGAGGTGGTCTTTACAAAAAGACCACGAGGAGGTCTTTTGCGCCCGGGGAAGGTCTGAACGGCTAGGATTTAACCAGGGTGGTCCTAGACGGTTAGGATCGACTCAAGGGGGAGGTCCTAGCACATAAAGTTTTCGCAGACAAGGATCTAACGGCCTAGAGCTAACCTAGGAGGTCTTTAACGGCCGAGATTGATCCAGGGAGGTCCTACGGCTTAGAGTTTTTACTGACAAAGGCTCTAGGGTCCAGATCTAATCTCGAAGAGGTCCTGGACGGCTACGATTAACCCGAGGAGGTCTGGTGACTTGACAAAATCGCGACAAAGGACAGAGCTCAACGTTGAGCTTGTCGGCACGTCGCCGTCGACCAAGACCACGACCGCGCACAACTAAAGTACCAAAATGGTCCTAATACTATTGCGAACCTAACGGTACCACTCTCGACGGCGGAGCTGGCCTGTACCGCCGGTGAGCCGGAGCGAGGCGGAGGACAAGTTTTCGACAAAAATCGAAAACGGCGAAAACGAGGGCTACGAGCTAAACTATTTAGACCTTGAGCTCTAAGGGAACAATATGAACTCACCCGAGTGTAGGGGAGGTCCAGAGGAACTCGGAGGAGCGCTGGCGACGAAGCAGGCCACTGGAGATGAAGACGATGATGACAACAGAGCGCTTGGAGCTGCGACGGAAACGAGAGGGCTGCCGCGGCCGCGAAAATCCCAAAACTTGAAGTCAAGCCGTTCCTGAGAAACAGCCAAAAGTCAAGTCGGGATATTAGCTCCAGACGACCAGGAGGTCCCAGCAACAAGAAAAGAAACTTAAAGAACCCCTGGAGCTTCTAGGCCACCGGCGGAGCTTCCCGACAACAATGGCGGATTTGCAATATCTCGGGAGTTTTGAGCTCCACGCACTGGAGGTGAGCTGGGAGGGTGGCTGTGAGTGTAAGGAGGTCAAAGGAGGACCTCGAAGGCGCTCATGTAGCTCGGAGGCCAACTGAGCACGAGGACAGAGGTCTTAATGGCGACGGGACAAAAGGGGGGTTGCTGCGCGAGAAAACGAGGCGAGGAGGCAGGTAAAGTCAGAGCAAAGCTGACAAGGTTGCCAACCGGGGCTCCGGAGCCGCTGCGGGCCCACGGCGGCTCGAGCTGCACCGCTCGCATGCGCACGCTTGCGTACGGCGCGAAGAGGAAGAAGAAGAACAGGGGAGGAGCTCAGGGAGGTCGTGTGCCCTCCGATCAAAATCGGACGGTCTAGAGCTCCCGAGATCGCCCGAGAGTAAGAAACGGTGGGGAGGTCGTGGGCGTTGGATTTTAATCCAACGGCCAGAACACACGCACCCAAAGCCACTTAAGGACTTGGCTCGACCGAGTCGGGTGATTGGGCTCGGGTTTTGACTCGAGCCCGGGTCTGGTTCGCACCCGAGGGACAGTGAACCCAAGTTTCGGGTTTTAATTCGAGCTGAGACTTTGGGGATTTATTTAAGGTAGCAAAATAACTCCACAAATTCTGAAATTTTTACAGGAGCTTGCTAACTATGATATTAACCTTGTGTAGAATTTTCAGAGGTTTTTATGTAGTACACTTTTCTCCAAAAATTCAGCAAGGTGCTGGACCAAGGGTTGACTAGGGTTTGAATTGGTTTGACCTGCCTCCAAAAGTATTCAAACAACTTCCAAAACTTGTGAAATTTTTCAAAGGTGTCTCACCACAACCCTAGAACTTGGAGAAGGATTTCCAGGAGAGGATCATAAGGTCTGACATGAAAGGTTTTTAGAGGAACACAAATTGGGGCAAAATGACTTGTGACTTTGTATTTCCAGAACTTCTTTACAACAGTGGTGCAAGTCATACAGGAAATACAAGATGTAAGAAATTTTTTTAATTTCTACTTATTTTCTTACATTTGAAACACAAGTCTAAAACTTGGGATGTTACACTGCCTATGTCTCCAAAAGCAATTTTAAAAGATGAATTAGAGAGAGCTAATAGAGAAAAATAGAGTAGCAAAAGTGAAAATCAGATTGTAGCTAAAAAACTTGCACTGCACAAGAAAAAGGAACCTAGTTATAAGAAAGATGAAATTAAATTGAAAGGTTCTGTTTTGTTAGCTACAAAGTCTGATATTAGTGAGGTAGAAGCTGGTCATTCTGTTTGCTATGCTTTAGTGTGCAAGGCAGCGTTGTTTTTATTTGAGGATATGCCCCCTTCTTTGTCTCCTGCTGTTGCTCACCTTTTGTAGGAGTATCATGATGTATTTCCAAGTGAAGTACCGCCGGGGCTGCCCCCAATTAGGGGCATTGAACATCAGATTGACTTCATCCCAGGAGTTTCCCTACCCAACCGCGCGCCATACCGAACCAACCCGAAGGAGACTAAGGAGATTGAGCGTCAAGTGCAAGACTTGCTTGACAAAGGGTATGTACGCGAGAGCCTTAGTCTATGTGTTGTTCCTGTACTTTTGGTTCCAAAGAAAGACGACTCATGGCGTATGTGTGTTGATTGTAGAGCTATCAATAATATTACCATTAGATATCGTCATCCTATTCCTGGGTTAGACAACATGCTTGATGAATTAAGTGACTCTACTATGTTTTCGAAAGTTAACTTGCGTAGTGGATATCACTAAATTCGTATGAAATTAGGAAATGAATGGAAAACAACATTCAAAACTAAATTCGGTTTATATGAGTAGTTAGTGATGCCTTTCGGTTTAACTAATGCACCTAGTACTTTCATGAGATTGATGAACAAAGTTTTGCGTGCTTTCATTGGGAAATTCGTAGTGGTATATTTTGATGACATACTGATCTATAGCAAGTCACTAGAGGAACATCTTGATCATTTACGTGATGTTTTTAATGTTTTACGAGATGCACGTTTATTTGGTAACCTTGAGAAGTGCACATTTTGCACCGATCGAGTATCGTTCCTTGGCTATGTTGTTACTCCACAGGGGATTGAAGTTGATCAAGCCAAGATTGAGGCTATACAGAGTTGGCCGACTTCTAACACGGTCACACAAGTGCAGAGTTTTCATGGACTTGCTGGATTTTATCAACGCTTTGTCAAGGATTTCAGCACTATTGCCTCTCCATTGAATGAGTTCACCAAGAAAGGTGCTCCTTTCTATTGGGGCCCGGCACAAGAACAATCATTCAACCTTCTAAAAGAGAAGCTCACACATGCACTACTTCTCCAACTTCATGATTTTGGTGAGACCTTTGAGTTTGAATATGATGCTAGTGGAATTGGAATCAGAGGTGTGTTACTACAAGAAGGTAAACCTGTTGCTTATTTTAGCGAAAAATTGAGTGAGCCTAGTTTGAACTATTCTACTTATGATGAGGAATTATTTGCCCTCGTTTGAATTTTAGAAACATGGCATCATTATTTATGGCTCAAAGAGTTTGTTATATACTCAGATCATGAATCTTTAAAACACATTCGTAGTCAAAGTAAACTAAACCGTCGACATGCTAAATGGGTATAGTTCATTGAACCGTTCCCATATATTATCAAACACAAGAAAGGGAAAGAGAATGTTATTGCTGATGCTTTGTCTAGGCGTCATACCATGTTATCTCAACTTGATTGTCGAATTTTTGGCCTGGAAACAATTAAAGAACTTTATGCTCAAGATGATACTTTTACAGATACCATGCTGAATTGTACAGAGGGAAAGAGGTGGAATAAATTTGTGTTGAAAGATGGATTCTTGTTTAGAGCTAACAAGCTATGCATTCTAGCTAGCTCCGTTCGACTTTTGTTGTTACAGGAGGCGCATGGCGGAGGATTGATGGGACACTTCGGTGTCAAGAAGACTAAGGACATTCTAGCCGAGCACTTCTATTGGCCTCGAATGAGGCGTGATGTTGAGCGCTATGTGTCTCGCTGCACTACATGCAATAAAGCTAAGTCCCGACTTAATCCACACAGTTTATATATACCTCTTCGTGTGCCTAGTGTTCCTTAGGAGGATATTTCAATAGACTTTATCTTAGGATTGCCTAGAACAAAGAAGGAAAGAGATAATGTTTTTGTTGTTGTGGATAAATTCTCTAAAATAGCCCATTTTATACCTTGTCATAATAGCGATGATGCTACAAATGTTGCTGATTTGTTTTTCTAAGAGATCGTTCGCCTACATGGAGTGCCCAATACCATTATTTCAGATCGCGATGCGAAGTTTTTGAGTCACTTTTGGCGCACCCTTTGGGCAAAATGGGGACCAAGCTGCTGTTTTCTACTACTTATCACCCCCAAACGGATGAACAAACTAATGTTGTCAACTGCACGTTATCCACTATGTTGAGGGCTATTTTAAAAAATAACTTAAAGATGTGGGAAGAATGCTTACCTCATGTAGAGTTTGCTTACAATAGATCGTTGCATTTTACCACAAAAATGATCCCTTTTCACGTAGTATATGTCTTTAATCCTCGCGCTCCTATTGATTTATTGTCTATGTCTACTTCTGAAAAAGTAAATTTAGATGCTAAGAAGCGTGCTGAATTTGTCCTTAAACTACATGAAACAACTAAAGAAAGCATAGAGCGTATAAATACTAAGTATAAGGTTGCTGGTAGTCAGGGTAGAAAGAGTTTAACTTTTGAACCTAGTGATCTCGTTTGGTTACATTTGCACAAAGATAGATTTCCTGAATTGAGAAAGTCTAAGTTGATGTCTAGAGCTGATGGTCCATTCAAGGTGTTAGCTAAGATTAATGATAATGCATATAAGCTTGATCTATCTGCAGAGTTCGGGGTTAGTCCCGCATTTAACATTGTAGATTTGAAGCCATATTTGGGTGAGGAAGATGAGCTTGAGTCGAGGATGACTCAAATGCAAGAAGAGCAGGATGATGAGGACATCACTTCCATGCATACAACCAACACTCCTCATAATAGATTTGAACCTATGCACTTGTAAGATCCAATCACAAGAGCTCGTGCACGTCAATTGAACCATCAGGTAACTTCGTTTCTAGAAGTGCATTTTATTTCTAATAAGAATATGCTCTACCTAATATATGTGATATTCTTTTAATCAGGAACTTAGGAGCTGATCATGAAGAGAAGCTTGTGCAATTCAATTCAGCCATCGGAGACAGCACCGACTTCAAACGTGCATAACTTTCACATACGGACTCCGTTTGAGGTGCACGAGTACTTGATTGAAAGCTTATTTCATCCTCTTTCCAATGGATCCAGCCTCATCTCCAAATTCCTTCTAAGTGCACTACAATCGCCAAAAGAGTCAGAAGCTATTTTTGAGTCGAACTTGGGCCCATGGGCTTTGTAACCCTAGGCAGCCTGTACTGTTCACACGGTTACTATTTATGCATGGACAGTACTGCTGCTCCCTTCTTTCACCTCTCCCTCCTATACATAGTGGCCACCGCCCTTAGGGTTTGGCGGATTTCGTTTGCTTAGTTTTTCCATTGTGAAAACTCTTGTTCTTCGCTTGTATCAACTAGACCAACCATAGAGAATCTCTACGAAATCCCAACTTTTGAACTCAATTATATATTTGCAATTCAGATTGCTTGTTACTTCATTCTTGCTTGTTCTTCGATTGCTTGTAGGAATTGATCCTCGTGATCAGGTCAATCGGGTCTTTGGCACGGTTGATAACGACTTGGTGATTAGTTTAGCGATTGCTTGGTTTGTACGTGTTGCGTTCATAGCCTGGATCGTGAGAGTTAATCATCACCCAATCATAATTTATCCTTCTGAACGAAAGATCGGGACAACTACAGTTCATTAGAAGTACCTGAAGACCTTAAGATTCGGTCGGATCCCCAGGTATGCCTCACAGAGGTAGACAAAGATGCTGAGGTTGGCGGTTGAATTCGGGGCTAGGTTCACCAATTCCACTCCGTAGTACTCAAGAACTTGGGAGAGGAAATTATGAGCCTGGAACCTGAGCCCGCACTTGATATAGGCAAGAAAGATAGGGATTTCCCATTCTTTGCTGCTCAGAAAGTGCTCTCCGGCTGCTGACCTCCACTTGATCAGATTCTTGTCAGGAAGCATCCCGATCTCTTCTAGGGCCTTGAGCTTCTTCCCGCTTAGATCAGAGACCAACCACTTGGTGATCGAATCCGACATTGTGAGGGTTTTTGGTGAATGAACAAGTGGCCAGAGGAGGTTTTGAGTGAGAAAAATAAAAGAGGTCAAAGGAAACTCTTCAAAGAAGGAATTTAAGGAAAGCTTGAAGGTGTAAAATCTCTAAAGCTGTGCACAAAGGGGGTTTATATAGTAGCATTTCCTTAACTTCAAAGAGGAGTTACCTAAACAATCCAATGGACACAAGCGTTTCAATGTCCAACGGATACAGGACTCTTCGGTTCCCTAGACGGTTTCTCAATTTTAAAGTGAATACATACCACCTCGCTTATTGCACCATTAAATGAAGGTCTGCTCGATACAGATTCCATCGGAGAAGAGTTCACACAACATATTCATTTTAGTTAAAGACTGCACGTCCTTCGTGGTCGTAACCCCTAAGGCTAACGACCCCCGTGGTCGTAATGATTCTAGAGGTTATATCGTGGGTACCCTGATCGGAGAGGTTCTATACCGCTACACCGACTGTGCGCTCGCTTGTAAAAGCAATGAACTGACACTTGGACCCGTTCCAAGTATATTCTTTCTGTGTGATCAATGGAACATGTGCCTTATTCGTTCCAAACCACACGACATTCCATAGCTTTGAGTCACTGACGCTAACCACCATGTGGTTATATCTTCCACTGGCATCAACTGCCGAACGGTTGATACATTGTCAACTGCCATCCTCCTTCGACCAATCGCGACGCTTCCAACATGCGTTTATTCAAGGAGTAACTGCCACCACTTCATCAGTTATTTAAAGGAAGATAAAAGGAGGAGGAGGATAGGGGCAATCCAGTCGATAACAATCTGACACTACATACAAGACTTAGTGATTCAAAGGCAATTGAAGCATTAGAATATCAACACATTCTGTGTACTTAGGACTAGTCCTCTGCCCTGTCAAAGGCACCCCATGTATTAACCAGTTCATATCAATAAATAGCAGTTCTATTCTTTCCCAAAAACTCTGTACCATTTTCTCTATTTTATTTTGTAAAATCGACGACTCGATCACTTACAGCGGCAACCTCCTGGAGACTCGCTCCGGCCACCAATGAGTCACTAGGGAGTGGGGGGAGGGCGTGAGCTCACGTGATGGGGGATAGGGATTGAGGAAGAACCGAATGAGACTCGAACAGGCTTTATGATAGGGGCATAAAACTGTAGACGTTTCAAATGGTGTTAGTTATTTTCGAGTTAGAGAAGTACTAGTTAGTGCTGAGAGAGATGTGAGAGAGAGAAAGGGGCAAGTACACATGCAAGGTACAGTACATGGTGGAGTTCCTGCTGCTCGACGTGCGCGTGGAGAAGGCCAAGGAGAGACGCTAGGTATTCACCATGGTGCAATTTGGGTCCAACTTTAATTCCTTTCGGGTGTTTCCTGTGGGCTGACCGAATCAAGGAAGTGCAGAGTTCACGTCGGTTTTTGTGATATCCTCTCAAAAACAAGTCGGTTTATTTGGAAGTTTCTGGTTTTAGGAAGGAGTACGAATAGGTGATGTAGTCGTGCACGGAACTTTTTTTTATTTAATCTTTTTTATTTAATTTTATTTTAAAGTTAACTCCTCGCAAACTTTATTTTCAGTTCTGATCCCTTTGGTCACGCCACCACCCGTGGCGTGACAAAACAACACTGTCACGCCACAGGATAAGTCTCTAAAATCGCATTTTTTGTCACGCCATCGTGGTGACGTGACCAAACAACATCGCACGCCACCACCAGTGGCGTGACAAGACTTTGACCGTAAATGGTGGGCGTGATAAGTGTTATTTTGTCACGCCACGGGTGGTGGCGTGACCAAAGAGGTCAGAATTAGAAATAAAGTTCGCGATGGGTTAACTTAAAAAAAATTAAATAATAAAAAATATTCTCGTGCACCAGGCCGAGTCCGAGTGGGTAGCTGTGATCGTATGCGTTTGAGTTGTCTTTGCCCTGTAAGTGCTTGGGTGGAGGATATGAAAGCCCCATTTTTTAGATAATGGAAGAGAAAACATCTCCTCCTACTCTGCATCAAGGATGCACACACCAATTTATTATAAAGATCAAAGTAACAAGAGAGCTAAAGCTCAGATCAAAGTAACAAAGAGAGCTAAAAGCGCTCAACATGGCTTGAAGCCTTACAACCAAAAGATGACTAAAAATTAAACTTAATCATAGCTAAGCCTCAACTAAGCCGCCATCCATAAAGATTAAAAATTTGCTTCGCCACAAGCTCCATCCTTTGGCTTCCACCAACATAAACTCCTTCTAGTCCGTCAGAATTTGCCCAAGCACGCAAACCAGTACTCCACTCAAAAGATAACCTGCAATGGGTTAGTGACAATCTTTTTGTCAAACACAACATCATTTCGACATAACCAAATAGACTAACATAAGGCACTTGCTCCCACCAGGAGTTGTGCCTTTAACTTTCTTGGAATACCGATTAACCAGTTCCCGAACATATTTGCTATGTTCGTAGGGGGAGATAAATTAAACGCACATTGAATAACCCACCATACAAGACGTGCAAAAGGGCAATCAATAAAAAGGTGTTGAATTGTTTCCTCTTTATACGAAACAACACTTTTTACTCCCCCTCCAATTTCTTTTATACAAGTTATCTTTAGTTAATACTACCCCTTTCTTGAGATACCAAAGGAATATTTTCACTTTTAAAGGGATTTTAATTTGCCAGAAAAAATCCCTAATAGAAGCTTGATAATTACCAATTATTGCCGTATATAATGACTGTACCGAAAAAATTCCAGTTTTAGTCAAATTCCACTTGAAAACATCCTTTTGAGTACTTAATTGTAAGTTAGAAAGTCTCAAAGTTAACGCATTCCAAGCATGTAACTTAGCCCCAAGAATAGGTCTTCGAAAAGAAATATTTAAAGGAGACATCCTTAAAATATTTGCCACTGTATCATTCTTTCTCCTCGCCATATTATAAAGTAGTGGATATTGTTCTTTCAGCGGAGAATCACCTAACCAAATATCGTTCCAAAATCTAGTTTGCATTCCATTTTTAACCTAGAATGAACCAAATCGCAAAAAAAGATCTTTAACTTTCATAAGACTTGACCAAAAATGGGAAGTCCCAGGTTTATTAACCACTTGTGACAGACTCTTTTCACCCAAATATTTCCTTGTTAGCAAAGATTGCCAAGCTCCTTCTTCATTAAGCAACTTGAACAACCATTTCCCTAGTAAGCTTTTATTTTTTATGTCTAAGTTCTGAACACCCAGACCTCCATACTCTTTCGGCGAACACACTAAACTCCACTTGGCCAGCCTATATTTCCGTTTATGTCTATCACCCTGCCAGAAAAATCTAGATCGATAAAAGTCTAGTCTTTTGAGGACCTCTCTAGGAACCTCAAAAAAAGAAAACATAAACATTGGCAGACTACTTAGCACCGAGTTAATAAGAACTAAACGACCACCAACAGACATATTTTTACCTTTCCAACTGCTCAGTTTTTTCTCAACTCTATCCTCAACCCCTTTCCAATCACGATTCCTCAATTTTCTAAAGTGGATGGGAATTCCTAAGTACCTGAAAGGAAAAGCACCCACCTCACAACCAAATAACTCCGTATACTGGAAAACTATGTCTTTGGCTGCACCAAAACAAAAAATCTCACTCTTATGGAAATTAATCTTTAAACCTGATAATTGTTCAAAGACACAAAGAATAAGTTTTAGATTTTTTGCTTGCTCTAAATCATTATTCAAGAAGAGGATCGTGTCATTTGCATACTGTAAAATAGACAACCCATCATCAATCAAGTGAGGGACTACCCCTGATAAAAGGCCTGCCACTTTAGCTCTTGAAATAAAAATGGCAAGTATATCCGCAACAAGATTAAAAAGAATAGGGGACATAGGATCCCTTTGCCTAAGACCTTTCTGAGTTTGAAAAAAAGATTCAATATCATCATTGACTTTTATTCCCACACTCCCTCCCTTAACTAAACTTTCCACCCACGAACACCATTTAGACGAAAAGCCTTTCATCCTCAAAGTTTGGAGTAAAAAAGGCCATTCTACTTTGTCATAAGCTTTCTCAAAATCAACCTTGAAAATTATTCCATCCAAATTCTGTTTATGTAACTCATGGACTGTTTCATGAAGGATCACAACTCCATCAAGAATAAATCTCCCCTGCATAAACGCCGATTGGGATGGACTAACAATCTTTTGAGCAACACCTATAAGTCTATTAGTTAACACTTTAGTAAAAATTTTAAAACTAACATTTAGAAGACAAATAGGCCTATACTGCTGAATATGTTTAGCATTTATTTTTTTAGGGAGTAAAGTAATGATCCCAAAATTCAACCTAAAGAGAGGCAGAGTGTTATTATGAAAATCTTGAAACATGGCCATCAAATCATGTTTAATGACTTCCCAAAACACTTGGTAAAACTCGGCTGGGAAACCATCCGGTCCGGGTGCTTTATTATGTTCCATTTGAAAGACTGCTTCTTTCACCTCCTTTTCAGTGAAAGGTTTTGTAATGACACTATTTTCCACGTCCGAAACTTAAGATATATCATTCACAAAATCATCAATCATAGATAAATGATTAACCTCGGGTGGTCCAAACAAACCTTTATAATAATCGGTGATATACTTTTTTAACGGTACATCACCCCGAATTATCCCTTCCTCTTGTTCGAGCTGAATTTTTTTTGTCTTCTATGCTTCCCATTTGTAATCAAATGGTAATAACGAGTATTTCTATCCCCCTCCAACAAAAATTTTGCTTTAGACCTTTGGTACCACTTAATTTCTTCTTCTCTCAAAAGATGTGCTAATTTCTCATTAGCAACTTTTTTAAGATTAAGATCTTGATCAGACAATCTTGCCAGTTCAGCTTTTTTATCTAGCTCATCAATTAATAAGTTAAGAGCTATCTTTTCCTTTTTGTATGTCCCACTAATATTTTTAGCCCAACCACGAAGATAACAACGTAGATGTCTAACCTTGCACTGCCAAAACTGTAAGGCAGAACGGCCTTCATTTTCCTTTTCCCACACATCAGCCACCATCTCCCTGAATCCCTCCCTACACAACCAACCTAATTCGAATTTAAATAACGGTTGACTTCCTTGATAAGTAGCCGCTCTCGTATTTAAAAGCAACGGCGTGTGATCAGACAAACGACCTTTCAAGAGCAGTAACCGTGACCAAAGGAAATTTACGTTCCCATTCTGTATTCATTAAGACTATATCCAGCTTTTCGAAAGTTGGATTATCTAACGAATTGGCCCAAGTATATTGTCTACGGATAAAACTATTTCTCGTAAATCCAAATGATTATTCACAACATTAAACAAGAAAGGCCATCGAAACTCAATGTTATCATTATTTTTTTCATCTGCATGCCTGATGATATTAAAATCACCTCCAATTAAAATAGGAAAGTGATTCTTTCCTACAGGCATGAACAAGTTCATTAAGGAACTTCTCCTTGAATTGAGTTTGGGTTGCAGTAAAACACCACAAGAACCCATTGGAAATCGTCCTCTTTGTTTTTAGATGAAACTTGACATAAAAATCACCAAAGATCAATAGAACCAATATCATAAACCTTAGGATCCACCCCTAAAAGGATACCCCCGGACCGACCTTGTGACGGAGAAAATGCCACAAAAGCCCCGCCACCACAAAGATGGTTAAGACTAGCCACCGAAAAGTCTTTTTACCAGCCAAGAATAGCCACAAAATCTAAATGTTGTTCCTTAACCACTTCACAAAGATAACGATGTTTAGCCAAGTCTCCCAGACCTCTGCTATTCCAAAAAAGACCTTTCATGTTAACTTTAATTTGATTGGCCTATTATGAAATTTTTTCTTTTTCAACCTCTTTTTGTTTGTCACCAAAGTAAAATTAGAGTGGTTATCCTCCAAATACCCTCTAAATCACTACACAAATGATTAAGGGTTGAAGTATTACTGTAATCTATACTCTCAACCTCCATCTCCTCTACCTCTACAATTCCTTTATTTTTTAATCTTCGTAATTCAAGAGTCTTAAGATTGTTAATAGAACTACCAATCTCTTCAGAATCAACTCCTAAAGAAATACCAAGGCTAGTAATTTTTTCAATAACTTGCTCATCCGAAAAAGACATAAAAGAAACTGTATTACCATACTTACTTGGATCGAGTTCGAGATTACGAACTTTCGCCGCCGCATAGCCTTTTGGATCAAGTCTTCATCCCCGACCGCTGCAACTTGATGCGCTCACTGCCTCTAGACTCCACCGATCCACCACTTGCATCAATGCGGGGCATGACCCCCATCTTGAACCCATAGCATCCTTGAGAACCACTGAATCCACCTCTCCTTTGCAGTTTATAGGAACATCCATCCGCAGTACATTGTCCACCTTGGGAACATCTGCCATGGCAACCAGAGATTGGGAACCAGCGATCTGACCCAAGAGATCCACAGCTACAACCGGCTCCACCTGGACCTCCCCAGGAGCTGTCGCACCAAAGTATTCCCCCACATCTTGAAGTAAACCGACTGATGGTGAGCTTGCCAAGACAATGAGAGGAGCTGTGTCGACGGCGCAAAAGGCTGATGCGGAATTAACACAGTCTGTTGGTGAACTTGCCACGGGATGGACTGACACTGCTGGCAAGTGTGCTTCAACTCCGGACAGAACTGACCCGGCAATGAAATGGCCAATCTCGGCAACAAGATCTCCTAGCTCGGCAGGACCAACCGACTCAGCTTTGGCACCGGTCAAGCTCCCCCGGACCTTCAAAACATCATCCCCTCGATCACCAGACTCAATCTCCTTTCTGACTGCCCTCGGTGTAATCCAGATGGTATCAGATGTTAAGAGCCCCAAGGTAGACCCCTTATTAATTGAGGTAGACTGACCCATGCGATTAACAGAGCATTCAATTGAGAGATCTGATATTCTTCACTCTCTTAGCATCCCTGTCTTCCAGTTCAACATCTTTACCTCTATCCGGTTCGTCCTCACTCTCATGATCCTCCCTCCGATCCATGACTTCATCAACACCATCCACTGCCGTTTCAACAACTTTGAAAAAAATATCAAAGACACTCTCACCAACCACAATTTCTACACTAGAAGGAATGACCTCTATGTCCAAAACTCCTACCATCATGTGAACCAAATCGTTCTTACGTACTTTTTCCATATCCACTCTCAGTGCAATGCCAATGATTGACCCTATTGCACAAAAGCTCAGGAAGTCACGAACTTCATAAGGCACTCCTAGAACCTGGACCCATACCTTCTGAAGTTGATACTTAGGTTTGGGTTTCATATTCCATTCCGTGAAATGTAAAACCACCTTAAGCTCTTTTACATGCACTTCACCAATAGCTACCATACGAAGCGGAGTAACATGGGATATTAAGGAAAGCCCCCATGGCTGCACCCTTGTAATCAAGTTGGAATTTTATTCGTCAGTTTTTTCCCCGAGAGCATGGGATATTATCAATAGTAGTGTACGAGTTGATCTGCTGATTGCACTTTAGTTCGCAAGGAATCTTCACGATTCAATCTGTTGGTTCGTGTTCCTGTTTGGCACACGGGTTGGCAGGTATCAAGGCGTTGGATTTCTTTAAGTTGGCGAGTTTCTTGCTGATCAGATTCAAGCCACATTGACTAACCTGTTGTTCTTATTGATTCGGTTTACTGCTGCCTTTTGTTAAATCGAATTAATCTACTAGTACCATTAGTGCAGCTTGTTTGGGAAAAAGCTTTGTTGATTTCCTGGTGCAAGCCGAGGTGACTACTCCCTGTTACTTTGCTGTTGCAGATAGAGATTAGTACTACTACTTGCAGACTTTCTTGCTGAGTATATCAGGGAAACAAAGTGCTATTCTTTGTGGCTGTTGCGTCGAAGGATAATTGGGGCCGCTAGAGTTAATCCTGAGAAGAACAAGAATTTGGTTGTGGGTGTATCTACACGCCCTTATTGCCGTTTGGTGCTGCGTACACGAGCAAGAGATGTTGTTTGTTGATTGTATCGTGTAAGGTCGGGCAACCAGCAAACAAATTAGGATTCCTTGAATTTGTGCCAGATTGCTCATGGTACTACTGGTCTTGGAGGTTTTTGTGCGACTATTTTTGCAGACATCGTCAAGATGGTTAAGTCGGAGCATAGCGATCAAGTAGGTGTTCATGGTGATGCCGCTCGAGATGATAAGGTGCCCCAATATGCTGATGAATTGCTTCTAGAGGTACGTGTGGGACTGGAGACCCCACGTGACTACTTCCTGGATCGTCACGAGAAGCTGAAGAATAAGGTGGACAATTTGGCAATGTGGATTGACGCGTTAACCGATGCTATCAACAATAGGCCATGACCACTACCTCCACCCACTCTGAAGACGATGAACAGGAGGACTTACTATCCACACCTGCGTCGTGTCGACCCTCACCACCGTGGTGCTGCTCACGTGGGAGTGCGCGATGGAGGAGGGGCTGGTTTGGCTCAGTGTGTTGCCATGGTGACGGCATCGGTCAGGTTAAAATTTCTAATCCATCATTCAAGGGAAAAACTAAACTAGAGCACATTTTAGATAGCCATCACTACAACGAGGACAAGAAGATTCGTTTGGTGACAATTGAGTTTACCGGGTATGCCCTAGTCTGGTGGAACCAATAATGTCGTGTGGGAGCGTGTCCAGATACATGGGTGTAGATGAAGAATATGTTGAGGCGACATTTTGTTCTAGAACACTACACTAGGACCTTATATAATCGGTTGCAATAACTACACTAAGGTAATTCCAGTGTTGATGAGTACTATAAAGAGATGGAGATGTTAATAGTCCGTACAGGGACGGAGGAACATGATGAGGCTACTATAGCACGTTTGTTTAATGGGCTGAATGAGAAGGTGGTGGAGATGGTTCCCTACTACCACATTCAATACTTAGTTCATCAAACCGAACGTGCTGAACAACAATTGAAGCGAAAGCAAGGAAGGAGTGGTTAGTCCACTCAAAATAGAGCATGGAGGCGTCCACAACATCAAGGAGATGATGTTGGCACAAATTCTAAGATAACGACATCACAACGGTCAAACGGGGATGTTTCTAAAGAGGCATCAAAAGCTGCTAGCAATGGAGGTAAAGAAACATCTAAAACTGATTCTAGTGCGTTCTCTATTGCCCGTACTAGAGAAATTGAATGCTTCAAGTGCAAGGGACGAGGGCATATGATGTGTGATTGCCTAAATCAGCGAAAGGTGTTGCTCACAGGTAATGGATATGCTTCGGAAAGTGCTAGTGAGGATTCTGAAAGTGATAAATCAGAAGATGTCAAATTCGATCAAACTCCTTTACGCTAGGACCAACTTTTGATCAATTGGATCTTCCTCCTAAAAATGGTTTGAACATGCTAGTTCGGAAGGTGTAAAGTACTGAAATTGAAGCTAAAAGGCAATGGTGGAGTGTTTTCCAAACGAAGTGCAAGATCAAGGAGAAAGCGTGCGAGCTGATCATTGACGGTGGGAGCTTTACCAATATGATTAGCAATTATTTGGTGTATGCTTTGGGGCTATCCATGTGGAGGCATCCGCAACCACACTATGTGGAGTGGTTGTATAACTCCGGGAGGTTGACAATAACTCACAAGTTGTGTGTTCTGTTCGTTGTTAGTGATTATGTTGACAAGGTGGATTGCGACGTCGTGCCAATAGATGCATGTAGATTGTTATTGGGTAGACCATAGCAATATGATCATAATGCCACACATAAAGGCTGGTCCAACACATATTCTTTTATGCATGATAGGAATCGACACACGCTGAAACTCATGGTGGAGAGTGCAATCAAAGTGGAGGCAATTTCATGAAAGAAGAGAGTTATGAAAAATATCCCAAAGTCGAGGATGACTTTGCTTAAACGGGGAGGGGTTGATATGGGCATAAAAATTGTAGACATTTCGAATGGTGTTAATTCTTTTCTAATAGGAGAAGTACTATTTAGCGCCGAGGGGATGCGTGTGAGAGAGAGAAAAGGGCAAGTACACGTGCAAGGTACAGTACCTGGTGGAGTTCCTGCTGCTTGACGTGCACGTGGAGAAGGCCAAGGAGAGACGCCAGGTATTCACGATGGTGCAATTTGGGTCCAGCTTTAATTCCTTTCGGGTTTTTTTTTTCCTGTGGGCTGACCGAATCAAGGAGGTGGAAAGTCCAAGTCGGTTTTTGTGAGATCCTCTCAAAAACCAGTCAGTTTATTTGGGAAGTTTCTGGTTTTATGAAGGATGAGTACGACGAATTGGTGTTGTAGTCGTGCACCAGGCCGAGCTCGAGTGGGTAGTTGTGAGTGTGCATTTGAGTTGGCTTTGGCCTGGTAAGTGCTTGCGTGGAGGATATAAAAGCCCCCATGGCCGCACCCTTGTAATCAAGTTGGAATTTTATTCGTGAGTTTTATTTCCTGCCGAGAGCATGGGATATTTTCAATAGAAGTGTTGAGTTCCAGAAGAAAATCAATCTAGAGTTTTCTATTGGTTGTACGAGTTGATCTGCTGATTGCACTTCAATTCGCAGCGAATCTTCACGATTCAATCTGTTGGTTCGTGTTCCTGTTTGGCACACGGGTTGGCAGGCATCAAGGCGTTGGATTGCTTCAAGTTGGCGAGTTTCTTGCTGATCAGATTCAAGACACGTTGACTAATCTGTTGTTCTTATTGATTCGGTTTGCTGCAACCTTTCGTTAAATCGAATTAATCTACTAGTACTGAATGCTGCTTGTTTGGGAAAAAGCTTCGTTGATTTCCTGGTGCAAGCCGAGGTGACTACTCCCTGTTACTTTGCTGTTGTGGATAAAGATTAGTACTACTACTTGCAGACTTTCTTGCTAAGTATATCAGGGAAACGAAGTGCTATTCTCTGTGGCTGTTGCGTCGAAGGATAATTGGGGCTGCTGGAGTTAATCCCGAGAATAACAAGAATTTGGTCGTGGGTGTATCTACACGTCCTTATTGCCGTTTGGTGCTGCGTATACGTCGGACCCAAATATATAAATATGGACCCTCTATGTATAACATATTAGTCTAGAATTACGTTAATGTATACTATCAACATAGATGAATATCATTCCACGCTAGGCGAATATAAGAATAAAGAACTAATTTGATAAATAAATAACAGTTGTGACTTTATGATCGAGTTTACACTTATTAAATCACGCAGGACTGACACCAAGTAAAGAGACGGTAGCGAACGGAAACAACTTCAGCAGGAACCCATTAACTTGCCACAGGCAATCGTCTGGGATCAAGACTTAGCGATCACTCTCCTTTTAAACTCCTTCTCAAAAGCAGGCGAAGACTCCTCCACTTCAGCTGAATAATTGCAGCAAGAGTGAGTACTCCAAGTATTCAATAAGTTGTAGCACAGAATGCAATTATAGATGATGGTTTATTTCAAAGGAATGACTTCTATGGTTATTTTGCATAAAAACAACAATAAAAATAATGGATTGAAAGTGTAATTTAAAACAAATAAAAAATGATAGTTTAACAAGTATTTTCACAAAGCTCATGAAGTCTAAGTCAAATTCTTTCACACAGCCATATGAGTTAAATCACACAGCTGCCCCTTCCCAATTATTTTATAAAAATTTACCTCTCGTGTGAAATCCCCAAGCATGTCCATGACCGCGGATGCGGCTATTCGAATAGATTAATTAACACTATGTAGATGTTTGTACATTTTACCCACAAGATGCAATCAACTTGTACAAAGCTCATCACAACAAAACCTTTTCGAAACTTCATCTCGACAATTTACCCTCCCGATGTGCATACCATTAGTATCAACCCTTACACAGTGCTTTGGACTGACGTGTACCTTGGACCTAGAAGTGACGAACCGTTCATAAATGTGACCCTACAAAGAAGCTAACCTACTATCTGAGTAGTCAATGTCGAGAATCCATAACTTACTAAGTTAGGTCTGTCCCATACCAGGCATGTGGTCGTACAGTTATGGCTCAGTTCAATGGCGCACAAAGTTAAGTCCTTAATTGACCAAAGCGAGACTGCCCAACTACTCTAAGTAACAATGTTAACAAACTCGATCACAAAGCTCCACCATGTCAATATTCTTTCCACTCGCCTCAATCTATATCTTTTCCCACCCAGTTGGTTAAGTGCATCACATGTCATCAATGAGTAACAACATCTAGCACACAGTCTTTCCACAAAGCCATTCCATAATCATTTAGTCAAATTTATATTTACAACTCAAAATGATATCAATAATCCGTTGCATGGCTAAGCAGACTATTCTTGTCTAACCAACCCACGTTGGTGCTATGATAATATCAACTAATAATTAACCAAGTTAGGGTGATAAAAGATCATGATAATACAATGGGCAAAGTGGATATAATAAAATGGGTGTATAGGTAATCCCAAAACATTTAAAGAATTAAATAATTGAAATAGCATACAACACTTTGAATCCAAGTAATTTTGGAAAATTGGGTCCAACATGGTTAAAGGTACAATTTGGCTTGAAACAAGTCTTGGTAATTGACAAGGATTAAAACCTCTATATATTATCTTTAATATATAAAAGACCATACGTCTTCATGGTCGTAACCCTGAGGTGCACGACCACCGGTCGTCGAGATTCCGTGAGGTTACATAATGGGTACCCTGGTCGGACAAAGGCCTAAGCCAAGCTCCCGACCAGGAGAACTGCTCGTAGAAGGTATGAACTGACGCTCGAATAAATCCCAAGGTATATTCTCTACCGTATGATGAATGGAGCACGTGTATATTCCATGCCATACGACGCATTTTATCCAGACACACCAGCGAACAACCTCCATGCGGTTGTATGTTTCCTAGACATATAACCGCCGAACGGTTGATTCCGCATCAACCGTCACTTGACTCCGCCTGCACGCAACGCCGCATCGACGCCTTCTCCGAAGTAACTGCCACCTCTTCGAGGGCTATTTAAAGATGGAAAGGAAGACATAACAGAAGACAAAAGAAGGAAGGAACACAAACCATAGTTTCGTGTGATAGACCTGAGATAGCAAGAGAGCAAGCAGAGTTCTTAGTGTATACCTTGTAAATTCCAGTTCATATTAATAAAGAGCAGCCCCATCATTTCCTGAGATTTCCCACGTCACTTTCTCCTTTTTATTTTCGTAAGATCGACGTCTTGATCGTCGACAGCTGGCGCCGTCCGTGGGGAACGCGGCCTGGAATCTCAGAAGAATTTCTCCGCTCATCAAACCTTTGTCCATTCCCCGTCTGTGACCGCTAATGCGGTTATGGCGGGAAGTTGGGATGAAGAAAATTGGTTCGACTTGGCGGACTACGCCGACCTCGACATGGATGCATGCATGCGCGCCATGGAGGAAAACGGAATCTCTTCATCATCCTCCTCTGGCTCGCCTCAGGCGTAAATCGCCAAGACGACCGGGTGGATGAAGACACACCGCTACAATCAGTGGCGGTTTCAGAGGAAGTGCTTCCGACCAGTTCGGAACACCCCAAAGCCTCAGCAAGCCCGGGCCTTTCGACCGACAATAAAGGTGACGAAAATTCAACACCGCAACCCGAGGTTAAACATACCTTTGATGCGATCATGGTTGATAGGTACTCACCAACAGCTTCTAGTAATTCCAGGAGCCAACCAACACCTGGTGACGGTGTCAATGAAACCTCCATTGGTCGTAAACCAAGTGGGGATGATAAAGCTCAGCATTCGATCAGCAATTTGCCGGATCAGGCTGAGGTCCTTCCGAAAACCTCAGGAGGTGCTGATCACCGACTGCTCTCCGTCGTGGAAGCTTCGCGAAGCTCGAAGGCGCTCCATTGATTACGACGGAAGCTCATCGAGAGGACCATTGCGGAAGCACGAGGTCACGCGATCGGAGATACGGATCACAATGCCGTATGCGGTCCTACATACGTTGCCCGCCACCACGCCCTAATGGAGATGGTACGCGGTCAAGCACCAAATGCCCGAGGTGACGAATCGTGGACGCTCACGTTACTCGCCGATCCTCCCCAACCAATGTAAGGGACCGAGCAAGATCGACTGTATAAGGTCGGAGGATGTAAGCCATCAAACACCTTCTTACGCAAAATCCTCGAGACCTTCGGTAACAATACAAAACCGCATGAGTCGTGATATGTTAAATACTTCGACCCTACCCCGCAGAGACTCGTGTTTTTCCCAACTCGCAGTCAAGTATCGAGATTATCCAAATGACGATGCAAGACACGTAGCTTATCGGGAGCGAAGACACCCGCAAAGTCGCACCATGACTTCATCACAAAGATTCTTCCGGCGGGCCTGCATGGTCGTGTTGAGGATCGATTGACATCTGCGACCACCTCGACGATTCCGACCTACAAGTCATGAGGGGAGAAGACTATTCCAGAATCTCACCTTCACTGTCGCGAGACGAACCATCGCTGGACTGGTGATCTTCGCATCACCTAAGCCGAACAAGCGGTCGGCGTTCTACTAACGCCCACGACCGAATCGGGACATTGGAACACCGACAACTGTTCCTAGAAATCGGTCTCCAACCGACATAATCCGGCGCTTTTCAAAAAGGCGCCACGAAACTATCACAGTCGTCGAGCTTTCTCGGCAGGGCTCGGTGTGTTAGCCAAATAGGTTCGGCCGCCAATATGGATAAATTCAATGGGACCCAAAATCCCTGGAATTTCTCCAGATATATACCACCGCTATCGAGCTACGGTGGTGATGAAAATGTAATGGCAAACTATCTTCCTACGGTATTAGAAGGATCGGCCCGATCGTGGTTGCTTAACCTTCCTGGTGGGATCCATGTATACTTGGGAGCAACTCTGCGACCTTTTGATTGCAAATTTTCGTGGTAATGATGATCGCCTAGAAAGGAAGACGATCTCCATAGGATACGTTAAAAATCAAACGAGACTCTCGTAGTACATCAAAAGATTTAGCCAAGTCCGTAACTCAATACCGGAGGTTGCGTAATCTTCCGTTATCCAAGCCTTCAAAGCGGGATTAAGAAATCGGTTTACTGGAGGATTTAGCAATACATCCCCACGAACAACCATCGAGCTCTTCGACATGGTGACAAGTAGGCTACGCCGCGAAGCGGTCGAGTGGAACGGCCGTTGATCGAAAGGATAAAATTCCCAACCCGGCTTAGATAGGACGGAAAAGAAACAAAAGAAGACTCTCAAGAAAAGAAGCATGGCAGAGCCAACACAAAGAGGTTCTTGCTGTTCCTGAAAAAATTACCAAAGGAAGAAAAGATTATACTGGTCGTGGCAAGGCTAAGGCTCCGACCAATGATTACAAGAGAAACAAAAAATGGTGTCCTCTTCATCGCCAGCGTGACACGATTTGCACAATTGTCGCGCTTGGCAAAAGAAGCTGGAAGATTATTATGCAGGTAAAGGACCACTCCCGTCGATTCAAGAACTCGGGGAAACAAGCTCCAAGAAGGACAAAGATGGTGAACAAGAAATGGAGTACCAAGAACCTCAACACACCGTCCGATGTGATCTTCTGTGGATCTTCTTCGTAAAGTCCGACATCACCGAAAGCCATGGAGCGAAGTCAACCTTACCGATCTTCGATCATTATTAAACCTTCAAGGTGGTCCGAGACGATAATCTCCTTCAAAGAAAGAAGATCGCCCAATTCCTTCGACTCGACCGTAGGTTTCCAATTGTCGTTGAGCCTACTATTAATAATCGCAAGGTTAATCGGGTTTTGATAGATGGGGTAGTTCTTTGAATATTTTATTTGCAAGTGCTTTGGAAGACATGCAGATTCCCAAATCCAAGGTAAAACTGAAATATGCCTTTCATGGCATAGTTCCGGTTCTACCGCTAAACCAATAGGGCACTTGTCCCTCATCGTTACGTTCGAAAGCCCGACAACTTCCGAGCGTAAAAATTTCATTTGACGTTGTGAACTTTGAGATCGCATACAATGCAATTCTTGGTCGTCCGCTTTAGCAAAATTCACGATAGCCACGCATTACGGTTATCGAGTTTGAAAATGCCGGACCAAAAGCGTAATCACGGTCCGGCGATCAAAAGATAGCCTACGCATGCGATCGGAAGTGTTTAGAACGGTCGATGAACTCCGACCGGGGAACTAACACCATTAACATGCGGTCAAAAATTTAAGACCGAGATGACACCAAAACCTTCCACGGATAAAAGAGCTACAACTCGACGGAAGTACTTCTCCGAGGATGCCAAGATATCGGTCGGAGCAGGACTCGACCTAAATAGGAAAAATCGCCGTCTCCTTCCTCCGAGCTAACCAGACGTATTCGCCGCGGTGCGCCGACATGCCCGAGTCCCAGGGAGGTGATCGAGCATAGGCTAGCTCTGACCTAACAAAAACCGGTCAGCGAAGCTATGGCGTTTAGCATCCGATCGAAAAGAAGCAATCGAATGGAGATTGACATGCTTCTCAAAGTGGGTTCATTCGTGAGGTCGACCACCCGAGTGGCTCACCAATCTGTAATGGTTAGAAAAGCCAATGAGAAATGGCGAATGTGTATTGACTTTCTGAGATCTTAATAAAGCTTGTCCGAAGGATGACTTTCCCTTCCTCGCATTGATCAACTTGTAGACTCTACTTAGGTGCGAGTTGTTAAGTTTTTGGATGCTTATTCGGTACCACCAGATCAATATGAGTAAACAAGATGAAGAGAAACTTCCTTTATCACCCCATATGGCACTTATTTGTATGTAAAAATGCCATTTGGTCACAAGAATCTTTGGTGCAACATTCCAAAGGTTGATGCAAAAGACTTTAGCCCTCGAGATAGGTCGGAATCTTGAAGCCACGTTGATGATCCGTCGTAAAAGCATCAACGCCGCGATCATATTCTAGATCTACAAGAGACTTTCAATAACTTAAGACGTCATAACCTTAAGTTAAATCCGAGAAATGTGTGTTCGGAGTTTCGTCGAAAGCTTCTTGGGTTCCTAGTTTCGGCTAGAGGAATTGAAGCAAATCCAACAAAAATCGCCGCCATCGATCAGATGCGCGATCCAACCACAAAGAAGGAAGTTCAGAAATTAACCGGTTGTATGGTAGTGTTAAGTCGTTTCATAGCACGGTTAGGCGAAAAAGGACTACCTTTCTTTAAACTTCTCCGTAAACATGAGAGTTTCGAATGGACTAAAAAAGCAAGCGCTTTGAAGAATTAAACGGTACCTTACAAGTCCCCAATCTTAGTTTCTCCAAGATTGGGAGAAACATTCTAATTTACGTGGTCGCAACGCCACAAACGGTTAGTGGTGTGTTTGGTCGTAGAGCGAGACCATGTTCAACGACCAATATATTACGTAGCGAAGTCTTGCATGGACCAAAGAAAGGTATCCGCAGTACAAAGTTGCTCTATAGTCTCCTTATGGCTTCAAGGAAACTAAGGCATTATTTTGAGGCCCACAAAGTGGTCGCACCTCTTTGGATATCCTCTTGGTCAAGTCCTGGGAAATAGGGAGTCATCAGGACGAATATCAAAATGGGCGGTTGAGATTGGGGCGTTCGATCTCCATTTGTCCCACTAACAACAATCAAGTCCGAGGCAATAGCGAATTCATTGCCAAATGGACAAACCTGAACCCACCCAAGGGCTCAATGCACGAGCACCACGGCGAGTGGACAATGTACCGATGGTTCCTTGATGTTGCATGGCTCGGGAAGTGGGTCGCCTTGATTTCCCCTCTCGGCGAACAAATAAAGCACGCCATTCGGTTTAACTTTCCGCTACTAACAATGTGGCGAGATCACGGTTTATCGGCCGACTTCGAGCACTTCGTTCGCTCGGATTAGCAGATTGCTAGTGAAAGACGATTCTCAACTAGTAGCGAATCAAGTAGGAAAGAGTATCAATGCTCTAGTACCAAGATGTCATCATATCGGCGAAGTACGGAAACTCGAAAAGCATTTCTTCGGTTTTGAGATCAACACATTCCTAGAAAGGAAAACTTCGCGCACGATTGGCGGATGGCTTCCACAAGGACATCCGTCCCGCCCTGAGTTTTTCTCGAGAAACTCAATTCACCCTCGGTTGTCGAGCCTTCCGAGGACATAAATGTTAGCAAGGAGGTTGCACACCTTGATTCTGCAAACATGGATGCTCCACAGTCGATGATGGTTGGCGCCATCACGATCACGGTAGAGATTGGATGACATTGATCTACAATTATCTTCAGCATGACCTAATTCCAGAAGATGATGTAGAGGCTGATCGAATTGCATGAAAAGCCCAATCATACACTCTCATTGAACGTACCTTGTATAAACGAGGATCTCACTGGTGTTGATGAGATGCATATCTCGCTCGGATGGCATTAAATTGCTAGCGAAATTCATGGAGGAGTCGTGGAGCTCATCATTCCTCTGAGAACTTTGGTTGGTAAAGCCTTTAGGCAAGGATACTCTTGGCCAATCGCCTTCATGATGCAAAAGAGCTCGTGACGGCGCGCATAATGTCGGTTTCATAGCCGACAAGTACATCACCGCCTCAAGCTTTGCAAACGATTCCTCTTTCTTGGCCTTTTGCAACATGGGGACTGGACATTCTGGGACCTTTCCCAAGAGCACCCGGGGGCTTTGAGTTCCTGTTCGTCATGATTGACACGTTCACTAAGTGGATAAAAGCCGAACCGGTTGTAAAAACTACAACTGAAGCCGCCAAGAAATTTCTAACAAAAAGCGTGATTACACGGTTTGGTATACCCAGTCGTATAATCACCGATAACGGTGTCCAGTTCTCGAGCAGCAATTTTCAGGAATTCTGTGAAGATCTAGGTATCAAGATACATTTCGCTTCTGTCGCTCATCCACAGAGTAACGGAGCAGTTGAGCGAGCTAATGGTATCATAATGCAAGGGATCAAACGACGAGTGTTCGACCAGTTACTTCAACGGTCAGGGGCTTGGGTTCAAGAACTTCCTTCGTATATGGGCGTTCGTGCCACAACTAGTCGTGCGACCGGTGAAACACCATTCTTTATGGTTTACTGGTGAAGCCATGCTTCCTCCGAACTTAAAATTGGTTACGCTCGAGCGATTCTTTTCCGAAAGTGATCGGTGTGAGCGGCGACTTGACGACATCAATTTCCTTGAAGAAGCGGCGAAATCAAGCTTTGCTACGATCGACTATCTACCAGAAGCCATGCGTCGGTACCACGATCGTAAGGTGCAACCTCGCGACCTAATCAGAGGTGATTTGGTTCTTAGAAAAATTCAGAACCAAGCGGGTCGCAACAAACTTTCACCTAAGTGGGAAGGTCCATACACTGTGGTCGAAGTTACCCGACCTGGATCGGTACGATTAGCTATGACAGATGGGCAAGTTTTGTCTAATTCTTGGAATATTGATCAATTGCGTAAGTTCTATGTTTAATTTCATGTATTTCATTTCCTTTCATTTTTCAATAAAGATGCTTTTCCTTTTACAAACAAACAAAAACGATAAGTGTGGTTGTTTATACTTATTATTTGTTGCATCTGGTCATATGCCATTCCCGTTGCTGGTTGGTCGGAGAAGACTCTCATTCTCTCCGATATTCCTTTCAGTAGGATCTCCACTACTCATGGTTGTTGACTTGAATGTCACCGACCACATTGGTTTTAAGCGTGATCATTGCTTCAATGATACACATACGACTGCATATTCTTTTCTTAAAGAAACATACGAGTATAAGGAGTACCAACTCATACGATTTACTTGGTTTTCGTTTCTTTCTTGAATTTAAAGACTGTTATTTTATTTCAACATTCTGTTCTACTCAAGTTTGGCTACTGGTCGGGACACAGAAAGCCTCCTGGTCGATGTAACAGCCCTAACTTAGGGTTTGTATTTCAAATGTAAAATTTTGAGGAGAAATAAAAACTTTTGTTGTCTCTTCAAATCATTTGAAAGTTCCTACATTTTTCCCTAGCAATTTCCATTTTCTAGAATTAAATTCTTGTGAATGGAGATTGTTGTCAGCTAATTCTTAGCCTTCAAACTTTGATCATCCTCTGAAATTATTTTTCCTACCATCTTGATCATCCTATCTACCTCCCTGAATTATTTCACAATTTTTAGATTTTGTTTGCTATTTTAAATGGCCAAGTCAAACTAGTTGAAAACCTGGTCAAACTCCCTGTACAGCAGCTTGTGAATTTTCTCTAGAACAATGCAGTGCATAAAAAGTTCTGGAAAAATTACACAAGGTTGTCCTCTGTCCTAGCAAGCTCCCATAAAAATTTCGAAATTTTTGGAGCTGAGGAGCTACCTCTAAAAATCCTCCAAACTCTCTCAGCCTTTAAAACTCCAAATCGGTTTATCGCCTTCTCGCTCAACGAACGCCGGCTCGAGTCCGACTACGCACCACTTGGCTCGGCCACGTCAACTAAACGTGTCGCTCGAGTCCAATCAATCGTGACCGTCCGATGAAGATCGAACGATCCACATCGCGCGCGCAACCGACTGTCGAATGCATACACCAATCCCACCGTCCGCTTTAGATCCAACGGCGATTGTGTTGTTGGTCAAATCAAACCACCGGCTCGCACCGCTTGTTGTCGTGACATGTGGGTCCCACTCCAAGATCAACCTCGTCTTCTCCGCACCTCACCGGAGCTCGCGTCGCGCGTGCATGTTTGCCACGCACTGCGTCGCCGCCACCTTTATGCCCTCGTGTCCGGCCGAGGCATCGCCGTGACTTCATAAAAGCCACGAGCTCATCCACTTCTTCTCCTTTGCGTTCTCGTGTTATCTCCGCCCGATTTCTTGTTTCACGGAGAAGGAAACGAAGTAGCACCCGCCGCTGGAGAAGCCCTTGAGCCCGCAACCTCACCATCGTGAACCACACTCGCGTCGCGCATCCATTTTTCCCATCCCAGCTCGTGGCATCCAGGTGAATCGTCCGAGCCACTTCTTCGCCCCCAACTCCGTTGGTCTCGGCCGCAAGCTTGCTAGTGCTCGTGAGTTTCGGCTTCGACACTTGGTCCTTCGGATCGCATTGATGCAATCGGGTTAATGATGGCTTCATTTTTGTCTTTGGTGCATCGTTGAGGCTGCGCGACCCTTTCTTCTCCAATCACGGTGTTCGCGCGTGGCAATTCCGGCGCCTCGGACCTTCTTCTTCGGCGTTATCTTGTGCTTATTGCTTCGAGTCGAGGCGATTCGCGGCGCACCTTCCCGCTTCTCGAAGTGCAGTAGCATCTTCTCGCGAGCCGAGCTTCTTCTCGCCTCGGCCGCCGTGAGCCCATCTCCGCGACCATTGGGCTCAGCGTCACGTCACCGGGTTCGTGAGGTCTTTGCGAACCTTAAGGTACCACTCACTCGCCTTGAAACTCACGGTTTGCGGATCACCGCGCGGCGCGCCACCGTCCGTCGCGCGTAACGGCAGCCGCCGCGGCTTAGTTATCGCTAAACCCGGTCTCATAGGTCACCGACTTGTGGGCCCTCTGCGTTTAAGTCCGCTTTAGGATTCAAAGCTAATCGCTTTAATTCTCCGAGTCTCGCATGTGGGCCTGAATGTCGGTTAGGGATTGTGTAGTTTTGTTAATGCGTTTTCTTTTCATGAAGCGATTTTCTGCCGGGCATATGTGTTAGGATTACGTTGTTAGCGAAGACGTATTCTTTGAATACGCCGACGCCACCTTATGCGAGCAGTCGCTCACGTCGAAGATTTCGCGGGCGCCCGCTGGCTGGTCAACAGCTGCAAGGCGTCGGTAGAAGAAGTATTAAGAGCTTTAGTATTTACAAATGCTTTTCACAGTAATCATTAAATCGATTAAACTTGTAAAATGCATAACTAATTCAATTTTTATCCAAATTGCATAAAACCAAGTTGTTAATTTTCATTTTAAATGTTCTATTTATTAAAATTAGTTTCAACCTCGTCTCAGATTTAAAAATCTGTTAAATGATTAATTGATGCTTTATGCATTTTCCAAAATTAGAAAATTCATATCTTTCTCAATAATTGTCCAAATCCAAATAATCCAATTCGTAAAATTTCATTTTTAATATACTAATTTTAGGATAGGTTTTAGATACTATGTTTGTTCATGAAAATTTGTTGGATAATTAACTAGTAACTTGTTGTGTTTTTAGCTTAGAAAATTCATAGAAAATTATTAATAACTTAAATGATTTGTTCTCTGTTTCTAAATTTTGTTATATCTTGCTTAGGTTGCCGTGTGAGTTTTAGCTTGTTTTGGTGTTGTTGTATGTTTGAGTTTTGTCGGTGTTATTCGCTCTATTTGTTTGTTATGTTCGATCGTTAGGCTTCGATATTTGCGGCAACCCCGAGGACGATCCTCCGCACCATATTGAGCAACAAGCAGCCAGTGCAAGCGGTTTGATCATATTTATCCCGGTATTTTAAAGTCTAATATTTTGTTTCAAATTGTATGTATGCATCGCTAATTTGTGTTAAATTGATTAGTTAAATCGTAGTCGCATATCCCGTAGACAAAATATTGATCTCTACTACCCGAGCCTAGGTTATTTGCTGTGATTAGAGATCATTTGGATGATTTCTTGTCACTTAGTAGATACGATTTCACCGCTTAGACATGCTTAGTATCGGTAGAAGGCTGGCGGTTATCGACTTTAGTCGGTAACCTTGATCACACAAAATTTACTACAACTTTATGATTCAAAGATTCTCGCTATGTTTAATTGCAAAACTAAAAATGAAAACAAAAATGATTTGGACGGGCACAATGGTAAGATTGGTGTGATCTTTTGGGTGTGATCGAAAGGTGCCCGGTCAATTAAGGACCGAACATCTTGTGAGTGAATTTTTATCCAGCATTTCAAGCGCTAACCACACTAGAGTATATGGGACCTCTCTTGACCTAGTACTTTGGCGTGTATTGGCTCGGGTCGCAGGAGGTCGCAGGAGGATGGAGGTGGGAGCATGGTAGTTGTCCAAAAGCTTTATCCTCGAGTGGGTAGTTGTCTTTTCGGCTTTACCATGTAGCGTATGGTGTTTCTACCCATACGAGCGACTGGGTTGATACACAATATTGGAAACAGCCTCGTAGGACTTAGTCTGTCTTGATACCTTCGGAGTGTGCTTTGGCTTAAAGGCGGTCCGAGTGTGGGTACAGTGGTACACCCTGCAGGTTAAAAACTATTCGAATAGCCTCGCCCTAGGTGATGGACACGCTTGGGTAAGCTTTTCAAGAGTTAGACTACAACATTTAAATTAAAACTTGATGGGTGGTACGAACTGGGATTCGTTATTGTTGTGGTGACTATTGGGATAGTCACTTCTAGGTTGTTTATCTTTCGCTTTTGTTATTACTATCCTTCTGTTATTTCAATCTTAAAATGAATTGCAAACTTGCCTTTAAAATCAGATTATATTATTGCAAATGAAAGTTGGCTTTATGCAAATGAAACATATGGTTCTCCACTAAACAAGCTCGCATGTAGCATATGAATGTGTGCTGCTAGTTCACACGTCAGTCTTGGCGGTACAAAGACAATCTTTGTACTCGTGTGCTTTGCTTAATGTTTTTGTTGCAGAGGAAGAAGGTGAGCCTCGGGGTCCTCACTTCGTGAGTCAGTGTGCCGCTCGTGGGTGACGACTAGTCTTGGCGGTCGGCCGGATGCCTTGTGGGTTGAAGGCACACCGATTGGCTTTGTTTATAGCCATCTTATGGCACTTTTGCTTCCTGCCTTTTTGTTGTTATTTGTGTATCTTGTGGCCCGCCGCCTATGTCCGTAATATTGTTACTATTTGTTTATCTTCCGCTTGTAGTGTAATGTTTGGACTCTATGTTTTGAATGGAGTTGATGTCTAATTTTGTAACGAGGTGCGTATCGCTACTTTGGAAGTATACATATCTGAGGATCGCTTTATTTGATTTGTGATGCTAGGACCGTGGTTGGTTAAGCATTACAAGCCAAATAAACTCGGGTCCTCAAAAGTTGGTATCGAGCCATTCTCACTGTAGTAACCCAAGCATAGTCGTCCTTAGGATATTTTGAAAGTCTTATTTTCAAATCATAAAAGGTTTATGAAAACCTAGGCGATTCTCGATTTTATTCCTTACCTATCTTAGCTTTCTACTCTCATCTTACTCTAATTTAAGTTTTGAAACTTGGTTTCTCTCTTTCCTATCAAAAGATAGTTAATACCGTAGAATCGGTCTTTGGGAGAACCATAGGAATTAGTTTAATTAAAAATTTTGTGGGGACATAAGGGTAAGATATGTATGAGTTTGCTAAGTGTCCGATCTTTGTCGCTTGGTTTTGTAACTTAAAAGTCTTGTGCTTGTTTTGTGTCCGTTAGTGTTAATTGCAAGGGGTATTGACTTCGTGTTTTCCGGCTATTGTTAACTTGTCTTAGTGAACCAGATGGCCGGAGAACGCTGTGCGCGGCAGTGGTCATGATGAGGAGCTTCCTCCTCCGACCATGGTCGAGGTTCTCGCCGATTGAGCGAAACCGCATGGACTGACGCGCATCTTGGAGGTTATTGCTAGGAATACCTCCACTCTCGCCGATGGTGGCGGCCACCGCACTCGCGGAGGACTTGCAGAGTTCCTCCGCACGCACCACCGACTTTCTCCCGCTCGAGGACCCTCTCGATGCGGATGATTGGTCTGCGCATGGTTGAGCGGAAGCTCAACATAGCTCGCCGCCGGGCGCAGACAAGGCACTCTTCGCGGCCCCACCGCCTTGAGGGCGCAAACTCTCATGGTGGGAGAACTATTCGCCATGCGCCCGCAGCCGCCAGCCAGTCGCGCGTGGGAGGAGTTTAGATCGCCTTTTCGGGCCCACATCCCCGATGGCCTGATGAAGCCAAGAAGAAGGAATTCTCGCGCTCAAGCAAGGGCGCAAATCGTGACGGAGTACTGTACAAGTTCAATCATCTCGCTCGTTATGCTCAGGAGGTGGCCTCGATGAGGCTAAACAGAGAAGTTTATGGATGGCTTGTCCGAGGAGCCGCAGACAAGTTATCTATTGTGGACTTCTCGACTTTGAGCCTTGTAGATAAGGCCATTGTTGCGGAGCATAAGGCAAAGGCGCTGGTGAGTCCTGCAAGCGCAAATGGGAGGCACATCGCCTACTCCACTCCACCTCCTGCTCGTCTCGGTGGCCGCCAAGCACTGGCCCGTTCTTTTGCTCCACCGGCGCAGACCATCTCGCACCAGCTCCTCGCCCACCGCAGTCAGTGTTTCAGCCACGCAGCGCTGCGATCCAACAGAGCGGCCTCCGCAATCCGGCGGCGAGGTGACTTGTTTTCGCCGCCACAACAAGGGCCATTATGCGGTGCTCGCCCTCGAGTGTTGCAGCAGCCTCGCCCTAATGGAGGACGCGGCAGGAGCGATCACCGCTCACTGAAGATTATCTGAAGACCGTGGTGCGAGCGCAATGGTCGAGTGAACCACCTTTCACCGAGGAGGCTCAGAGGCGCCAGATGTCGTGATGGGTACACTTTGTCAATTCGCCCGCCGCAAATTATTTGATTCTCGAGCATCGCATTCTTTTATTTCAAGATCATTTGCTGCCGTTAGTGGTCTTCGCCGTGTTCCTTTGGGAGTTCCGTTGCTCATCCGCCTCCGGATCGGAAATGAGTGAGCTTCGTCGGGATGTTCCTATCATAGTCCAAGAAGTGGGGTTTTAGCAAATCTTATTCGCTTTCCAATGAGTCCGGATGTGATTCTTGGCATGGATTGGTTGTCCCAACATTTGGGGCAAATCGATTGTGCCAGAAGATTGTCTACCTTACCGACTTCTTCAAAGTAGCAAGTCGGATTTTCGCGCAGCTGCAGGCCACATCTATGCATTAGAGACAAAGCCATTTTGCAGTTCGTGGATGTTCCCATAGTATCTAACTTTGGGGATGTCTTTCCAAGACTTGCCCGGATGCCTCCTGTTCGAGACACAGGAGTTTGTCATCGAAGTTGCTGCCCTGCATCGCCCGATTTCGAAGCGCCAGATCGAATGCCTCCCAATGAGCTAGAAGAATTGAAGAAACAACTTGGTGAGCTCCAAGCAAAGGGTTTCATCCGTCCCAGCCATCTCCTTGGGGTTGTCCTGATCTTTGTGAAGAAGAAGGACAAGACTTTGCGCATGTGTGTTGACTACCGCCTCTCAATGAAGTGACGGTGAAGAACAAATATCCTCTGCGCCCGCATTGATGATCTTTTGACCAGCTTGTCCGGAGCTCGTGTTCTCCAAGATTGATCCGAGATCGGCTATCATCAAGTCCGATCGTATCAGAGGATATTCAAGACGGCCACTACTCGTTATGGCTGCGCGAGTACACCGTCATGTCTTTCGGATTAACCAATGCTCCACTTTGTTCATGAACTTGATGAATTCAAGATTCATGGAGTTTTGGACAAATTTGTGGTGGTCTTCATTGATGATATTCTTATTTATTCCAAGATCGAAGCAGCATGCCGAGATCCAAGATTGTTTTGGGCAAATTGCGAGCACAAACCGTGTATGCAGTTCGAGAAATGTGAGTTCGTTGAAGGAAGTGGCATTTTTGGGCCATGTTCTTTCAATGGAGGCATAGTCAGGATCCCAAAGAAAGTCGGCGATGTTCTATCTTGGGCCACCAAGTCACCACCGATGTGTGAGTTTTCTTGGTTTAGCTGGCTATCGCCGCTTTATCGAGAACTTCTCCAAGATCGCAGTCGATGACTGAATTGCTTAAGAAGGACAAGAAGTTTGTATGGTCCTCTGCTTGTGATGAGAGCTGTGAGCTCAGCGGCGATTGACTTCGACTCCACCCTTACACTTCCCGATATCCACAAGAGCTTCGATATTTATTGCGACGCCTCGCCGGGACTCTGATGTGTTCTTATGCAGAAGGCAAGGCAGCGTTGCCTATGCATCCAGCAATTGAGGCCTCATGAGCTCAACTATCCCACCCATGATTTAGAGCTTGCTGCAGTGAGTTCATGCACTCAAGATTTACGGCATTATTTGATCTAAAACCGTGAGGTGTATTCGATCATAAGAGTTTGAAATACTTATTTACCCATCAGATCTGAACCTCAGCAGAGGAGATGGCTAGAATTGATCAAAGATTATGACATGGGTATTCAAGATCACCGCAAGGCCAATGTGGTTGCCGGCGCACTTAGTCGAAAGGTGTATTGCAATACTATGATGATCCAAGAGCAAGAACCGCACCGCTGGCAGAGTTTCAAATGTCTCAACTTGGGTTTAGTTGAGCATGGTTCCTTGTCGCTTGGTTGTACAACCAACCTTGGTGGATCGTGATCAAGGCAAAGACAAAGAATCGATGATGGTGTGGGTAAAATCAAGTAGAATATCAAGGATGGATCAGCCAAGTGTTTCACGTAAGATGAGCACGGTGTTGTGTGGTTTGGGCAGCGCCTTGTGGTCCCAAAGGTCCCGAGTTGCGGATTTGATTCTTCAGAGGCCCACGGTCGCGCTTTTGTCCATCCATCCCGGGCCACTAAAATGTACCAAGATCTCGCCGAGATTTCGTGGACTCGCATGAAACGCGAGATTGCCGTGTTCGTGGCCGATGTGACATATGTTGTCGCGCCAAGGCCGAGCATCGGCGTCCCCCGCAGTCTCCTCCACCCTTGCCTATACCGAGTGGAAGTGGGATTCCGCTGGTATGGATTTTATCACCGGTCCGCCTGCACTTCTTCGTGAAGGATGCTATCCGGGTTGTTATCGATCGATTGACGGTTGTAGCGCGACTTCCGCCAAGATTTACCACTCGTGTCAGCGATTGGCCAGATCAAGTCTCTATATCTCCGCATTGTGAGCTTGCATGGTGTGCCACGAACGATTGTGTCGATCGTGGGCTCTCTTTTCACTTCTCGCTATGGCACGCTTTTCAGTGAAGCCATGGGGACCGCTTTCTTTCACCATTTCACCCTATCATCCTCGGGATCGATGGTCGACGGAGCGAGTCAACCAAGTTCTTGAAGATATGTTCGTGCTTGTGTCCTTTCCTATGGAAAGAATTGGGAGAAGTGTCTACCGCTTGCCGAAGTTCTCCTACAACAACAGCTTCCGTGCTAGTCTCTGTATGGCACCGCTTGAGGCTTTGTATGGGAGGCGCCGCAGAACCCCGTTGAACTGGTCGAAATCGTGAAAGGCGCTTTGGCCCAGCATTCAATCAATGAGGCCGAAAGTCAAGTGCGCTGATTCGGAGCACTTCGCGCGTAGCTCACCAGCAGTAAGAGCTATGCGGTCGACGCCGTCGTGAGTTGAGTTTCACCAATGACTTTGTGTATCTCAAAGTCTCACCGTGAAGGGACATCGCCGCTTCCGTGTCAAGGGCAATCGCTCCTCGATATGCGGGCCATATCGCATCATCAAGAAAGTGGGAGCCGTTGCATACAAGTTGAGTTGCTTGGCTACACTCGGCGGGGGTGCATGATGTTTTCCATGTGTCACAATTGAAGAAGTGCCTCGTATTCCAGCTTGAGGAAACACCATTGGAAAATATCGATGTGCAGAAGATCCGCCTTATCGTGAGCGCCCCGTCAGATCCTCGAAGAAGCTGAACGCAGAACAAGGAACCGTGTGATTAAGTTCCTTAAAGTTCATGGTCGAACCACTCCGAGGATGAAGCCACTTGGGAGCGGGAAGATCGCCTCCGAGCGATTACCCATCCTTCTTCTCCTGAGTTGATCAATCTCAAGCAGATTCCTGTAAGGGGGAGATTTGTAACAGCCCTAACTTAGGTTTGTATTTCAAATGTAAAATTTTGAGGAGAAATAAAACTTTTGTTGTCTCTTCAAATCATTTGAAAGTTCCTACATTTTTCCCTAGCAATTTCCATTTTCTAGAATTAAATTCTTGTGAATGGAGATTGTTGTCACTAATTCTTAGCCTTCAAACTTTGATCATCCTCTGAAATTATTTTTCCTACCATCTTGATCATCCTATCTACCTCCTGAATTATTTCACAATTTTAGATTTTGTTTGCTATTTTAAATGGCCAAGTCAAACTAGTTGAAAACCTGGTCAAACTCCTCAGACAGCAGCTTGTGAATTTTCTAGAACAATGCAGTGCATAAAAGTTCTGGAAAAATTACACAAGGTTGTCCTCTGTCCTAGCAAGCTCCCATAAAAATTTCGAAATTTTTGGAGCTGAGGAGCCACCTCTAAAAATCCTCCAAACTCTCTCACCTTTTAAAACTCCAAATCAAGATTTATCGTTCCTCGCTCGACCCGAGCCCGGCCGAGTCCGACTTCGCACCACTTGGCCTTGGCCGCGTCAACTAAACGTACGCTCGAGTCCAATCAATCGTGACCGTCCGATGAAGATCGAACGATCCACGCCGCGTCTTGCAACCGACTGTCCGAATGCATACACCAATCCCTACCGTCCGCTTTAGATCCAACGGCCGGCAGTGTTGTCGGTCAAATCAAACCACCGGTTCGCACCGCTTCGTTTGTCGCCGACATGTGGGTCCCACCTGTCAAAGATCAACCTCGCCTTCTCCACCTCCACCGAGCTCGCGTCGGCGTGCATGTTTGCCACGCACTGCCGCCGCCACCTTTATGCCCTCGCGTCCTACCGAGGCATCGCCGTGACTTCATAAAAGCCCCGAGCTCATCCACTTCTTCTCCTTTGCGTTCTCGCATATCTCCGCCGATTTCTTGTTTCGACCGAGAAGGAAACGGGTAGCAACCGCCGCGCTGGAGAAGCCCTTGAGCCCGCAACCTCACCATCGTGAACCACACCTCGCGTCGCATCCATTTTTCCCATCCCGAGCTCGTGGCATCCAAAGGAATCGTCCGAGCCACTTCTTCGCCCCCAACTCCGTTGGTCTCGGCTCGCAAGCTTGCTAGTGCTCGTGAGTTTCGGCCGACACTTGGTCCCTTCGGATCGCATTGATGCAATCGGGTTAATGATGGCTTCATTTTTGTCTTTGGTGCATCGCTGAGGTCGCGACCCTTTCTTCTCCAATCACGGTGTTCCGCCGCCGTGGCACCCGCCGCCTGACCTTCTTCTTCGACGTTATCTTGTGCTTATTGCTTCGAGTCGAGGCGATTCCGCGGCGCACCTTCCCGCTTCTCGTTCAGAGCATCTTCTCGCGAGCCGTAGCTTTTCTCCGCCTCCCGCCGTGAGCCCATCTCCGCGACCATTGGGCTCCGCGTCACCGTCACGCGGTTCGTGAGGTCTTTGCAACCTTAAGGTACCACTCACTCGCCTTGAAACTCACCGGTTTGCCGGATCACCCGCGCGCGCCGCCATCGTCCGTCGCGCGCGCCGACGAAGCCGCCGCTGGCTTAGTTATCGCTAAACTCGGTTCTTAGGTCACCGACTTGTGGGCCTCTCGTGTTAAGTCCGCTTTAGGATTCAAAGCTAATCGCTAATTCTCTCGAGTCTCGCATGTGGGCCTGTAATGTCGCTTAGGGATTGTGTAGTTTTGTTAATGCGCTTTCTTCTCATGAAGCGATTTGCCGGGCATATGTGTTAGGATTACGCCTGTTAAGTCGAAGACGATTCTTTGAATACGCCGACGCCACCTTATGCGCGCAATCCGCCTCGTCGCATTTTCGCGCGCCCGCCTCGCTGGTCAGGCTAGCCGCAGCGTCAGAGAAGAAGTATTAAGAGCTTTAGTATTTCGAAATGCTTTTCATTTGTAATCGTTAAATCGATTAAACTTGTAAAATGCATAACTAATTCAATTTTATCCAAATTGCATAAAACCAAGTCTGTTTAATTTTCATTTTAAATGTTCTATTTATTAAAATTAGTTTCAACCTCGTCAGATTTAAAATCTGTTAAATGATTAATTGATGCTTTATGCATTTTCCAAAATTAGAAAATTCATATCTTTCTCAATAATTGTCCAAATCCAATAATCCACTCAGAAAATTTCATTTTAATATACTAATTCTTAGGATAGGTTTTAGATACTTATGTTTGTTCATGAAAATTTGTTGATAATTAACTAGTAACTTGTGTTTTTAGCTTAGAAAATTCATAGAAAATTATTAATAACTAAAAATGATTTGTTCTCTGTTTCTAAATTTTGTTATATCTTGCTTAGGTTATCTGTGTGAGTTTTAGCTTGTTTTGGTGTTGTTGTATGTTTGAGTTTTGTCGGTGTTATTCGTTCTTATTTGTCGTTATGTTCGATCGTTAGGCTTCGATATTTGCGGCAACCCTGAGGACGATCCTCCGCACCATATTGAGCAACAGCAGCAAAGCAAGCGCTTTGATCATATTTATCCCAGTATTTTAAAGTCTAATATTTTGTTTCAATTGTATGTATGCATCGCTTAATTTGTGTTAAATTGATTAGTTAAACCAGAGTCGCATATCCTGTAGACAAAATATTGATCTCTACTACCGAGCCTAGGTTATTTGTGTGATTAGAGATCTTTGGATGATTTCTTGTCACTTAGTAGATACGATTTCAGCCTTAGACATGCTTAGTATCGGTAGAATCGGGCGGTTATCGACTTTAGTCGGAACCTTGATCACACAAAATTTACTACAACTTTATGATTCAAAGATTCTCGCTATGTTTAATTGCAAAACTAAAATGAAAACAAAATGATTTGGACGCGCACAATGGTAAGATTGGTGTGATCTTTGGGTGTGATCGAAAGGTGCCCGGTCAATTAAGGACCGAACATCTTGTGAGTGAATTTTTATCC